>CM066039.1:50359787-50918529 GCA_033557465.1 Ichthyophis bannanicus | reverse complement strand
GAGTTAGCAGAACACACGAACAAACCAGAAGAAAGTGGCTGGAGCAATTGCAACTGGAAAAACATACACAAAAGGTAGAAAAATATCTCTTTATTGAAGTTATTAACTGAAATATGCCAGCTCCTGGGAAATGTGGCATCATTAACTTCTGCGATTTGGTTAATACAAGAGTAAATTAATTTATAGTTTTTATTTCTACAGTGTTGGGCTTTTGGGGTTCCCAGTTTAATTTATTGTCTTCCTGTTTCTACCTTGTGATTTCTTGTTTGGGTGACAGTCTATGTTCTGCACCGTGTAACTTTAACTGAGGCGAGGTATTAGTCTATGTAATTCCTTATTTGACATTGCCCATTTGTTCTCTGTCCCCCATAGGTCATGTAATTGTTTGGTTCTCTGAAATGTATTGGTTTAATATTTGTTAGTGTTGCCGTTTGATAGGTAGGGTCCGTGTGCTTTGTGAGTCCTGGTAGTACTGTTATGATACGGTGGGTTTGCTATGGGTTCTAAATGGGCAATGTTTGTAGTAATTCCGAATGTGCTTGGCAGTTGTCACTGGCTTATAGTAATGTAGAAATCTTTTAGTCTGTTCTTTATCCATACACTCATTAAGAGGCATGTTTACTACAAGTTAGTGTACGGTAACATTAATGCAAATATTTATGCAAATGCGGCCCCGCACCGAGTCTCCGCACATGGCCCCGCACCCCCCTTGGGTCGCCCCTGTCTATGCGCTGCCCCCACAACCCCCCATTGGGGTATGGCCATGTATCTCATGCATATTCATTAGGGACAGCATGAAAACACGAACATTGTTTGGCCCACCAGGACCGGAGTTGGGAAGCCTCTTGCCCTAGAGCATCAGCCAACAGGGGTCATCAACACCCTGCACCCAGCCGGCTCCATTATCCAAAGCCTCATGAATAGGCAGGATGTTGGGCCCTGCGTGCAGCAGCATCTCCCAATACTAGCACTTGCATACCTTAGCAATGCTGTCCTAAACCTGGTAATACGTTACACATATATCAAAAGGTTGCTATGATATAATGGCAGCTAGCAATTCCTACGTTCAGCACAATTTGCTGATTGAGCTGCATCATAGCAACCTTTCTGATGTCTGTGGAGTGTGTTTCAGTTCTCGGGAGTGACTCCAACATATTGCATCCCATAGCCAATGCGTGGCAACTGTGCCCAGGACTGGTGCGGTGGCCAGAGCTGCCAAAAGCCTCTATATTTGCACAATGCTGGCATAGGTGTGGGAGTGTGTGTCTGTCTATCCCCCTGGTGTGTGGTGGCTGCCAACACCTTAACTACTCATCCCACACTGCTTGCACTGTTTTCCAGTGTTAGCCTGCCAAGGTGCATAATGAGGAGCAAGGTAGTGTTGTATTGCCCAGACATGGTGGCTTGGGCAGGATGCGTCTCCATAGGGCATAGGGCAATGGCTGGGACATTGTAGTGCCCAGCCACCACCTGCACAGACAGGGTGGACACAGCATGTTCTGCTGGGAGGTCACTCTCACCCTGACTGAGCAGTGACCACGGCATGGCTAGGTTCCCCCATAGTGCTATATAGTATTTCTCTCAAGTGATATTTATGGGTTCTCTTTTCTGGGGCCCAATCACTGACTTACCTGCTTGGTGTGTGTGTGCTCACATCCCAGTTTTGGGTGCACACATCTCCTCCAGGAACATGCACTATGGACTAGCTAGCAGACTGTCTGCAGTTAGTATGTGTATGGCTGGAACACCTTGCAGGGTGCAGCGGCTGGAGACTCACTGTGGTCTCTGCTGGAGAATGTCAGATAGTGTTGGGGGGGGCGCAGCTGAGCATTTCCAGGCCTACTGTCTGTCTGTCATTGCCTTATGAATGCGTACAGATCTGCATTGACTGCCCTGTAGGGTGCCTGTTCCTCAGCAGGACGGGGTTTGATAGTCCCCTCTACTGCCACCATTGCAGGGATGTAGAATGTGGATCTGATGGGGGGAAATCCTGTCCCCCACCCTGAGCCCAGGTTGGGTGGGTCCAAACACCCCCCCTTCATTTAAATCATGTGACCATAGCACCCACTCATGATATGCATTATTCTGGATGCATCATAATCCACAAGGGCTAGACGTGACTGGGAAATACAGATGGACAGAGGTGTATCCTAGGTGTGTCTGCAAGGACTACCTATCACACACTAGCACTGATAGCAACCTGCAGCATATCCTATCTCAACCAAGCCAGGTGCTGCAGACCTGGTGCTGGGCACCCCACCTCGCCCTCAGGGTGAGCACAGTACCCCTACAATGTAACGGTCTGTAGCTACTCTGTGCCAGTAACACACATGGTCAGTTCCCCCTATCAGGCCGAGGTGCTGTGGGGGTGCATTCCCCATCTTGTGATCAACTGTAGACTGCTGATCTGCATGTGCAGTGCATCATGGGTACGGGTGGGTTTACCCTATCCTGGTAACCACAGCAGACAGTTTGTGTGGTGGCCTGCAGTCTTTCTGTAGCCAGCCAGGGGTTTGTTAGTAGCTACAGAGATGTAGCCCACTAGTTACTTCACTGACAGTGGAGGCAGAGGTCATGGGTTTGATTCTGCAGTGGGGTTATGTAAGAAGGCTGTCTGAGGCATTTTCAATTTAAATTAGTTCTGCCAGCAAAAACACCCTCACAGTGCTGTAACCTTTAGGTGCCTCATAAGGTGCCCTATAAAGCGCCGTATAAGGCGCCCTGTAGGGAACATTATAAGGTGCCTTGGCGGACAGTGCACTTTATAATGTGCCCTCTGGAGTGCCTTATAGGGCGCCTTATGCGGCACTGTGAGGGTATATTTGCTGGCAGCACTAATTTAAATTAAAAAAGAAAATGCCTCAGATGGCACTGGTTTAAATGAAAGAGTAATGCCTCAGACAGCTTTCTTACATAACCCCACTGCAGAATCAAACCCATGACCTCTGCCTCCACAGTCACTGCCATAACCAATGGGCTATATCTTTATTTCTTCTGACACTGTGCTGGCATTAACTTAGGGTTAACGCGCGTTAATGTGCCACGGCACTCACTATCGCGCGATACCGATTCTTGCTACTTTAGGACCGGAACGCCCACTCCTTATATGGCATTCTTCACATTATCGCTGGAGCTAGCACCGGGAACATTAAGATGGTTTAGTAAACATACCCCTTAGTTGCTTTGTTGGCAACTAAAACTATGGGGTATGTTTACTAAACTGTCTTAACGTGCGCTCTGCGATGTTATCTCGTGATAAGGTACCTTATCGCGCGATGATGGCACTTTTTAAGGTGCACAGGTACCATATTGCGCGATAATGCGCGCTGCGGCGCAAACGAGCGCTGAAGGCGGAGAAAGGCTCCCGGAGGGCAGAGGAAGGCTCCCCAGGGGCGGAGAGAAGGGGTCAATGGGTGGAGAGTGGGAGGGGAGAGGCTCCCTGCACACCAACGCTGTGAAATCCGAGGCTCAAATCTAACGCCAGTGAAACCCTGGCGTTAGAGCTGATTTAAAGGGAAAAGAAACCATTTACGTCAGCAATGTACAGCAAAACCAGGGAAACCTACAAAAAGTGATAAGTGTGATACATGTGCATGGAACAAAAGGGCAAATAAACATTGAAAATGAACAGAAGTAAATGTAAAAAAAATATAACCAAGCTGGGCAATAGTGATAGTAATGGGAAACATCAAAAAACACTCTCAAGAAAGTCCCCAAAAAAGATATGAATTTCGGAAGGGTCTACGCTCCGTCCCTATACAAGGTGAATGATCCCACAGTAAAATAGCACTAATCAGGGTTTCCCTCTCCATTGGACAGGTTTCCTATGCCATGCACATGTTCCACAACAGCAGGGCGGGCATGTCGGAATGGGCAACTGGACAGATGCTGGGAAAGGGGATACAGAGGGCTGCAGGCGGCACATGCTGTGGTGCAGCTGGGGCACAGTGCAAACTAGGCAGATGCCTAGGTGGCACTTAGGAATGCTGAAACTATACAGCAGCCAGACAGCAACTGATGAGGGCCCAACATGGGCACGAGAGTGTTTATCACAGTGTCACAGGGGATAGTACCCAGCAGATACCTCCAAGGGCACAGAACATTGGCAGGCGGTGTTGGGGGGAAGCGTGGACATCTATGCAGGCACCCCTACCCCAGAACATGCACCATAGGCAGCCGCCTACCTGCACACTGGATGGCTTGAGACTGCACACCACCAGCACCACCAGCAGAAGGGCATGTCAGCATGGTGGCAGTGGGGTACTGGTGGTGGAGGGGGGCAGTGGCAGCTGCCCAGAGCAGACCATGGCCTAGCCCTGTGTAGGTGGGTGCCATGCACTGCAACAGAAAGGCCCTGCTGGACAAACAGTCATGGTATCACCAGGGAATGCACTGTCTCTGTGGCAACACGGTGGTGCAGTGCACACAACCAGTGTGTTTGGAGGCAGAAGGTCACAGGTTCAAGTCCCAGCTATGGTGCCTACCAACCCAGTCCCCATATTTTACCCACTACTACAACGTGCTAATACAGACAGAACCTTTATTGCAGATGACGTAAACATGCCCAAAACACCTACATTTTACCCTACAGAGCAAAGACACCATAAACAGGTGCATTACCTAGAGCAGAGTCTCCCAAATGCAGTCCTGGAGGGCCAAACACCATTCAGGTTCCATGCTGCCTCTAATAAAGATGCCTGTGCTGCATATCTATGCACCACCCCCATGGTATGCAGATATATCACATGCATATTCATGAGGGACAGCATGAAAACCTAAACAGTGTTTGGCACACCAGGACTGGAGTTGGGAACCTCTGCCGTAAAGCAGCAGCCAACAGGGGCAGACACACCCACACCCACAGGCTCCATTATCCAATGCCTCCTGGAGAGGCAGGACATTGGGCCCTGCTTGCATCTCCCAATACTAGCACTTGCATACCTTAGCAATGCCACCCTACACCTGTGAATACGGTACACAGCTATCAAACGTTTGCTATGATTACTGACAGATAGCAATTCCTACATTAAGCACAGTTTGCTGTTTGAGCTCCATCATAGCAACCTTTCTGATGTCTGTGGAGTGTGCTTCAGGTCTGGTCTCTGACAGTGTTTACCACCCTGGGGAGTGACCCCCAACAGTATTGCGTACCATATCCATGCCTGCACTGTGCTCAGGACTGGTGTGGTGGCCAGGGCTGCTAAACACCTCTATAGTAGCACAATACAGGCATAGGTGTGGGAGTGTGTGTCTGTCTATCCAGTGTGTGGTGGCTGCAAACACCCTCCACAGCCCACACTGCCAGCACTGTTGCCAGTATTGGCCTGCCAATGTGTATAATGAGGAACAAGGTACCATGGGTATAGCCCGGACAGGGTGGCCTGGCCAGGATGCATCTGCACAGGGCATAGGGCACTGGCTGGGACATTGTAGTGCCGGCCACCACCTGCACAGACAGGGTAGCCACAGCATGTTCCGCTGGGAGATCACTCTCACCCTGACTGAGCAGTGACCACGGCATGGCTAGGCTCCCCCATAGTGCTATTTAGTATTTTTCTCATGTGATATTTATGGGTTCCCTTTTGGGGCTCAGTCACTGACTTATCTGCTTGGTGTGTATGCTGACGTCCCAGTTCTGGGTGCACGCATTTCCACCAGGAACATGCACTATGGACTAGCTAGCAGACTGTCTGCAGCTGATATGTGTCTTGATGGAACGCCTTGCAGGGTGCAGCAGCTGAAGGCTTGCTGCAGGAGAATATCAGATAGTGGTGGGGTGCAGCTTAGCATATCCAGGCCTAATGTCTGTCTGCTATTGCATTATGGATGTGTACAGAGCTGCATTGACTGCCCTGTAGGGTGTCTGTTCCCCAGCAGGACTGGGGTTGATGGTCCCCTCTACTGCCACCTTTGCAGGGAGGTAGAATGTGGATCTGTTGGTGGGAGACGTGTTTACCCCCTCAGCCCTGGAGGAGGAGGAGGAGGGTGGTGGTACATAATCCTCCTAGCGGTCCATAGGGGCTAAACCTGAATGAGACATACAGATATATCCAAGGTGTGTCTGCAGAAACTACCTATCTCACACATTAGCACTGCTGGGGACCTGCAGCATGGCCTATCTCTGCTGTGGACCTGGTGCTGGGCGCCCCACCTCACCCTCAGGGTGAGTGCAGTACCTGCACAATGTGACGGTGTGTAGCTACTCTGTGCCAGTAACACACATGGTCAGTTCCCCCTACCAGGCCGAGGTGCTATGGGGGTGCATACCCCATCTTGTGTTCATCTGTAGATGGCTGGTTTGCATGTGCAATGCATTATGGGTACGGGTGGGCTAACCCTATCCTGGTGACCACAGCAGACTGTTTGTGTGGTGAGGTGCAGTCCTTCTGCAGCCAGTCAGGGGCTTGCTAGCAGTTATAGAGCTGTAGCCCACTGGTTACTTCACTGCCTGTGGAGCCAGAGGTCATGGGTTCAAACCCACAGTGGGGTTGTTTGATAGGGCTGTCCAAAGCATTATCCATTTTTAATGTACATTAGTGCTGCCAGCAAAAACACCCTCAGCGTACTGTACCCATAAGGTGCCTCAGAGGGCGCTTTATAGGGCGCCCTATAGGGCACCTTATGGTTATGGTCCATATAAGGTGCACTATACGGTATCCTATGGAACGATTTATAGGGTGCCCTATAGGGGACATTATAGGGTGCCATGGCGGACAGTGCACTTTATAATGTGCCCTATGGAGTGCCTTATAGGGTGCCTTATGCGGCACCTTAGGTTACGGCACGTGAGGGTGTGTTTGCTGGCAGCAATTAAAAAAATACAAATAAAGTGCCTCAGGAAACAATACTTACATGTCAAAGCTGATGCCTCAGCCAGCCTTAAGTATTAGGCACACTGCGGATCAAACTCATGACCCTTGTATCATCAGTCAATGCCTTAACCATTGTGCTACACTGCTGTTCCTCCTTGCATGTCAGCACACCTACTTAAGATTTCCATGCGTTTAAATGCACAGTGCTGCCATCAAAAACAGTGCTATGACCTTGCCGTGCCTCATAGGGCACCCTATATGGCGCCCTATAGGCCACCCTTTGTGCAACACTGTAGGGTGCCTTGGCGGACAGTGCACTTTAAAATGTGCCCTCTGGGGTACCTTATGGGGTGCCTTATGCAGCACCTTATGTTACAGCGCTTTGAGAGTGCGTTTGCTAGCAGCAGTAATTAAAATGCCTCGTAATGCAATATTACACATAACAGGTAGTGCCTCAGCCAGCCTTATTCATTGGGCACAGTGGGGGATTGAAACCATGACCCCTGCACCATCAGTCAGTGTCTTCACCATTGTACTGCAGCTCTGTTCCTCTGTTTGCATATCAGAGCGCCTGCTTATGCTTCCTGCGCGCGTTGCTCGTGCGCTACTGTGCACGGCGCAAAATAGCGCACAGCGCACATTAGCGCGCGATAATCCCGGTTTGCTAGGTTAAGACTGAAACGCCCACTCCTTATATGGCATCCTGCACACAAGCACCGGGCGCACATTAGGACGGTTTAGTAAACATACCCCTATGTAAATGCTGTTTTATACTCGGAAAAGGACTTTTATAAATTGCACAACCATGCACACATGCAAAATGAGGTGCATGGAAAGAGTGCACTTACTTTTGCACAATCTGTGTGTGGACATTTCCGGGGTTGTGGTTTGAGCAGGGGCTAGGGTGAAGTTGCGATGAAGGTATATATTTTAAAGAAATATATTGGTGCATGCATAAAGTAAAAGCACACATTTAAATCCCTTCCAAGCAGTATCAATGTGTGCATTTGGACTTTTATGCAAATGGGGCTTCTTTTAGGAGCCCATATTATAAAGGCACTTAGATGCCTATCTTGTGCCTATAAAATAGGCTTAAAAAAGGTGCACTTTTGGATAACCACATAAGCGTCCTGTCATAAAATTATCTCCTTGGGGGATAATTCCACAACTGCATACAGATGTTAAAAGCACACCCATAGGCTTCTCCGTTATTTTTCAAATCAATGGTACCTATGTGCTTCCATTTTGAAAAGGACTCCAGGGAATTTATGTGCTTTGCTTTGCCTCCACTCTTTAGCTTTCACAAAGTTTCCGGCTTATTTTATGCATATGCGCATATATTTCCAAAAATATGTGCATCAATGCAAAATCCCTCCCCAGTCCCACTGAAAAGGGTTTGTGCAAATCATTAAATACACATCTAATTGGTCCATGAGTGGTTGGTACCAGCATATTTTTTCCCTGAAGCATTTAAGAAGGAGAGAATTCAAATACAGGAACATCTTGGGGCAGAGATGGAGAGAAAAGGCAGGAAAAGAGGGGAGAACAAGACTGAGGTTAGAAAGGTAATGAATAGGTATAAGCATGAAAGAGAGAATGAGAGGCAAGAACGTCAAAGAGAAAAGTAAATATGGTGGGAAAAACAGCAACAAGAAATAGACGAGGAGCGAGATAAAGAGATTTGGTACATAGAGCATCAGGTGTGCCATACTGACTTGCAGCCAGCATCCTATTCTTGACTGCAGCATCCATTTCTGACTGCTCACACACAGGGTTAAGCAGAGGCTTTCCTAATTCAATATGATTATAATGCTTTATGGACGTTTCCTCCAGGAGCTGGTCTAAATCCTTCTTAAATTCAGCTGCCTTTACATTGTCCAGCAAAGGAAGAAGGGAGGCAGAAGATACTGTTAAAAATGGAAAAGGAGGGGTTAAGGAGCCAGGTGGAGGAAGTGAGGGACATGTAGAATGTGAAAACTGACTGCGTGTGACATCGCCTTTGTGAAAGGCTAGAGGTGTGGAGCAGAAATAGACTCGGCATTACTAACGCAAATTAATCTCCGATTTCAAATAGAAATGATGTCTGTGAATTACTGCAGACAAATTAAGTATTTACTAGAAGAATGGTTCATTATTCAAGCTGTTTGACTCGAGAAACTGACAGATCAGGACTGCAGGAAATCTACAGCTTCTAAATTCAGTTCGGTGGTGGGGGAAGAGGGGGGAACTGCACTTGTCCTGGGTTTTAAGAAAGATGACTAAAAGGAGGGAAAACAATTGGTGGAAAGAGCAGGGCTGGACGAATTGTTAGACAAGATAGGTGTTGCCCAGGCAGGATGGCAACGTCTCAGGGCATTCAAAGCTAAACAATAGATTTTGATGGCCAGGGGAGTGTAAAGCTTCTTGTTTGTCTAGAGTGCCAACATCCTGAACCATGAGACCAGCCATGGGAAGGCATGAAGCAAAGGGGGGTCTTCCCAAGGAATATTTAAGCTTTGTGTTTCTCATTAATATCACTATTGGCCAGCTTGGTTATTTGTTTTTCAAATGTGGTTCTGGTCATTTTATCTGTTTCCTTGCTTTTTTGGCTCCTGCACATGTATCACTACTATCACGTTTTTGGGTTTCTCTGCCTTTGCTATACATTGCTGACTGAAATGGTCTCTCTGACCTGCAAATGTGCCTGGCGCTAATTTTCTGAGCTTCATTTCACGGTGTTAGTGTGAAAGGAGCCACTCCACGCCCACTTTCCACCCATAGGGCAATGGCTGGGACATTGTAGTGCCCGGTCACCACCTGCACAGACAGGTTGGACACAGCATGTTCTGCTGGGAGGTCACTCTCACCCTGACTGAGCAGTGACCACGGCATGGCTAGGTTCCCCCATAGTGCTATATAGTATTGGGCTTGGGCTTTGTGTAGGTGTAAATGTGATTTATTCCTCTCTGCCTTATTATATCTTGTAAAGAAAGCTGATTTGCATTTCTATAAGAATCTTGGGGGAGGGGGGGCATATTCGACAGCATTTCTGTGGTTCGCAGATATTCAGTGGCACTGACTTGGTTAGTGTTGTTGAATATCCCCCTTTAACCAGGTTAAATGCCCCAATGCCTTCCGATGGTGCCAGGATGTTGTTCCGTGTGCAGAGTGGGGGTGGCACCGGCAGCTATACAGTTAATGGCGATATTCAGCTGCTAACTGAATAGCTAAACCATATAAAGCTAGGACCGGTGAAAGGCTGTCCTCACTTTATGCGGTTTTGCAATCCAGTTAGTTGGATATGCACTCGTGCTGAATATCCGGGCATAACTTAAAGCAGCGGCGGTCAGCTGCTTTGACAGCACTGACTGCTGCCGCTAAAAACTGCCCCCTTTCATTTTATTCGCCTAGATTTATCTCATGCCTGTTCATTGGTAACTCAAGGCAAGCTATGCGCAAGTACATTAGGTATTTCCCTCTCCTCCGAGGGGTTACAATCTAAGGCTCTCACTTATTAACTGTGCCAATGATTTGATGCCTGCTAATGCACATTAGCATGCATTAATTCAAGTTAAGTGCATAACTGGTAAATAGGCTCTATTTAGAATAATGGGTCTTGCCTTAGATTGCATTCATGCATGTTCCTGTGCATCAATGCATGATAATGCATTAACATGAGAGGCAAAGTTTTTATCTGAGGCACAAGAGGGTGACATGGTTTGCCCAAGGCCACATGAAGCATCCAGTAAGTTTCTCATGGTGCATGGCCACCACCTTCTAAACATTAAGGGCCCAATTCCATCCGGGATGTACAGGCCCTCTGTGCGCCCGGTCATAACTGGACGCACAGAGGGAGTCGCAATTCTGATCCCGCGGGGCACGTCTAGCCCCGCGGGATCAGAATAGCAAACAGGCCTGTACATGCAGGCCGGGACTGCGATTCAGCCCAGCCTGCATGTACAGGCCTTGCCTGGCTAACTCAGTCAGGGCTTTTAAATGGAGCCATGGCGCCATATTGTCCAGTTGCCATGGCACCACAGCTCCATTTAAAAGCCGCGATCCCTGGCCATCAGCTTCCAAAGTGCTTTCCCCACAGCCCAACCCCTGATCTGGCCTCCCAGGGCCAGCGTCGGACTGCGGGGAATGACCTTTGCCCCCTGCCACCCCATCCCAGCCTCAGTCCTGCCATTCCTGCTGCATCAGGGAAGTTATTTCACCTCAGAGGTGGAATAACTTTCCCGTTCAAGTCACCAGCCCAGGATGTACAAGGACGACATTAGAATCGACCCTGTACATCCGGGACCATCGACATCCCACTGCCTGCCCTAACACCACCCCCGATCTGCATCTTTCTCGCCCCCGTTAACTTCCCCGTACCACGTGCAGAGGAGGGCGGGGCTTGGAAAGGGCACGAATAGCCCAATGGGACATCTATCCCCGCTATTCGTTGCTCAGAATTACTCCCTAAGGGGGTAGGGGGTCATTTTAAAAGGTTTAGTCGAGATTTAGGATGTCTGAAGACATACACATGGACAATGAAATCACTAAGGCATCTCCAAAGCCATTTCAAAAATGATGTTCACAGATGTCTCTAGTGCAGGGAAGTCCAAGTAGGCAAGGGGTGTGGTGGATGCATGTCTGGGGAGGTACAATGGACTTACATGACCCAATTCAATTTTAGGAATGATGGGTCCATCTGCAGGCATGAATAGGCATCAGGAAAATGCTTGTTTTGGCCTTAAAAGATCCAGAGATGATGTAGAGTTAAGTGACTAGTCTAAGATCACAAAGACCCACACTGGGATTTGAATCCTGGCCATTTCTGCTCCCAACCTACTACTTTGTCCATTATGTTATTAGGCATCCATGTTCTGAGGCGCTATTCTGGGGGTGTCTATGTAGATGTCTCTATAGATGTCCATAACAGGCACATCCACGTTTCTGAAATCATGCCTAAACTTGTACATGTCTGCTTTTTTTTTTTCAGATGTTTTGACTTTTACATTCCAGGTTGCACCTGGACGTCCCACTGTAAAATGTGCCTTCACATATGCAGTCACATCAGGGGTGAGTCCCAGCAGCAGCTAGTGCCCAGTGGACTCTGTTCTTTGAAGGCTCCAAACAGCTCTGGTTTTCAGTATAGCCAGATTATGAATAAATGTATGTAAAACTAGCTCATGAAAGTTCCTTGAAAGAATCCTGTCTGCTATCACTGAGCTACTGTGTCTAATGCCAAACAAGAATGAGGTGGAGAGAAAGAGGAATATACAATGCTGGAATCAATACCCAGACTCCCTGGAATAGTGGTTTATCTAATGTAGTCACTGCATAGACAGAATGGCCATACCTTACAGTCTAATTAGCATGAATAATTACTTTGCTATTAAAGTGACTATGCAAATAATTACTTTGTAGTCTTCAAATGTCACTTCTTGTTACTTTGGAGTTCCTTTCTTGGTAGATGTACAAAATGTCTTCTTGTTCCATTTTGAAAACAAGAACAGGTTAAGACGTGGCATGTAGGGGGGTTGTTACTAAGCTGCAGCAAAATCTTGGATTTTACTACCTGCTTAGTTTATGGCAGGAGACAATAACCTGCGATAAATCAGTACTGCAGGTTAGTGAGCCCTGTGATAAAAGAATAACACAGTTTGCAATCTACTTTGCAAGCTGCGTTATTAAGCTCCCCTGGAGCATCGGGCCACTAAGAGCAAGGTGGGTTAAAAGAAGCTTAATTTGACCTACCCTACATGACCATGTTTTGGCTAGTGCCTTTGTCAAGGGTATGACCTCAAAAATAAAAAAATCAAATGCAATAATAAATCATTATAACATAAATTAAAAAGTCAAAGTAAAACGTTAAAGAATAAAATAAATAATTATCAAAATATATCAAGTGCATAATAAAAGCAAAACTAAAAGAGCCCATTGCCAAAAAGACAATTGAAAAATAAATAAATAAGAAGCTGGAGAATATGTACCTACATACCTGAAGAGAGTGACCAAGGCATACAAACTATGGGAGATAGAACCATAAAAAATCATAAAAGAGGACTATGAGGATAAAAATGTGGACAATAATGTTAAAAACAGTAGGAGAAGCAACAGAACACATAAATAAAAAATACATAGCACCAAATGGTGTAAAGTCATATAATACCTGGACAAGAATAGCATGATATTAAAATAACGTGACAAAGTGGGGCAGTCGCTAAGCCCAATAAATAACACAAAATCAATTAAAATAACCTGATATATGAATAAATGCTGTTGTTGTTGTTGTTAAGTGCCATTGAGTCGGTGTCGACTCATAGCGACCTTCTGGATAGTTAAACCAAATTGTGTTCGGTCTTCAGTCAGGTGGCTCATTGTTGATAGAGTGGCATCCATAGCTGCTGTTATTGTATCGATCCATCTCATTGCCGGCCTTCCACTTTTGCATTGACCTTCTACCTTGCCAAGCATAATAACATATAAAAAAACATAATAAATAACAATAAAAAGAAATGACATTATATTACATAGAAAAGTAAATGTAAGCATACCTATGTAAACAGCGAATGGCATATAAGAACTAATAATAAATTGAACAGGATAAAAGGAGAGGTCAATAACTCCTATAGACAACACAAAATAAAATAAAATAAAAAAGTCTAGTACATACAATAATAAAAAGACAATTAAAAGAGCAACATGACATTACAGAGAAATGTAAATGTGACCCTACCTAAGTAAAATCATACCATACATAAAGACAAATGATACAGAGATAAAAAAGTAACAGGTACTAAAGGGCAGTAAGGGAGCAAAGGTGACGCTTATTGGTGTTATTGGCGCCCATGAGCAGTTAAATGCTGCGGAAAGCACTGCAAAAGCTGGATTAATGTTTGGAAGCCTGGCTCATAGTGTTAAAATGAAAGGAAGTAAAGAGTGGGGATTAATGGGGCAGAGAGTGGGTGGGGATAGCGTGTGCTTCTTTAACGCCGGGTCATGCTACCGTGCATTACAGCTCCCAGCGCTGGGAACCCTAACACCATCTGAAAGCTTGCAGTAAGAGCTATATCTGAGGAGAGAGAGAGCCTATTTATTTATTTAGCGTGTGCCACCCACTGGAGTTTTCAAATTAGTGATAGTAGAGCTCCATTGGCAGCAATAGCACTGATATACCGCACTGATACTAAAAAGCGCGGTATATAAGAACTGTAAATAAATAAAATAAATAAATAAATAAACTGCATGGTACCCTATTAAAAAAGGGCACTATGTTGTTGGTGCCAAATTAGCAAAGGAGGTGTCCTATGGGTGATGCAGTGGGGCTGGCTCGTCCACTAGGCTGACAAGTCTGCTGCCTAGGGTGTACATCTGTGATGTCTGGTATTTATCCACTGTGACAGTGGCAGCACACATAGATGCTGCTGCAGTCAAAAAGAAGTCACACCACCCCCCACTGCCACCGTGCTGCAATGTCAGCATTGTGTGAGGGTGGGAATGGTGGCTACAGTATCTGCAGAATGCTTTGTCCTGGCCCTGTGTGTCAAGTGCAACCCTGCAGTTGCCACTGTCAGTGGGGTGACAAGTATGTCAGTAGCAGGTACAGCGGAGCACATGGTAATCCCTCCCTACCGAGGTCTAAGGCAGCAGCATGCATTCCTACATCCCCCGGTGGAAGGGGGCAGGAGTGGCAAGGTGTGCCTGCAGCATTGAAGCAGTGGCTGTGCCACAATGCCAGGGAGGGAGGGATCGACAGGCATGCTGTCCACCATGATTGTTGGACCCTGGCAACTGGCCACTTTTTCGAGTGGATGGAATGTCCCTGGGATCAGAATGCCCCCCTCACACCCTCACATATTGAGTCGATATGTGCATGTGGGGGAAAAAATATGCCACTGAGGCAGGAATAATATGCAATATGATAACAGCCCATGTCAGAGGGAATATGCCCACCTGCCAAATGATGATCATAATCTGTGTGTGAACTGGTGACCCCTCCATAAGTAAAAACTCAGTCTGTTACAACCATCTGAGCCACATATGAATCTAAGGGGTATGTTTACTAAACGTCGCTAACGTCGCAACTGCGACGTTATTGCGCGATAATGTCGCATTACCGTTTGAGAACATCACATATCGCGCAATAATGTCTGTGGTGGTGTTAAGGTGCGCAGAGGGTGGAGTAAAGTTCCCCAGAGGGCGGAGAGAAGGGGTCAATGGGCGGAGAGTGGGCAGGGAGAGGCTCCATGCATACTAACGCCGTGAAATGAAGCTCTGAAATTAGCGCCAGTGAAAACCTCGCGCTAGGCACATTTGCAGGACAGAGAAACCATTTCAGTAAGCAATGTACAGCAAAGGCAGGGAGACCCTGAAAAGTTATAGTAGTGATACTTGTGCAGCAACCAAAAAGACACAAACCATAAATAATGACCCGAACCAAAATTGAAATCCAAAACATTGAGCTGGCCAATAGAACAAATAATGACAAGCGGTAACGAACACAACCTATAAAGAGGAAAAAGGATGAGCTCACTTTTGGAAGGGTCAATTCACACTCCCCCCACAAAGTGAATGTGCCAACATAAAAATAATGCTGATGAGGGTGTTCTGTGGTGTGTATGGGGTAGCTTGCCTTTGTGGCTTACACATGTGCAGCAACAACAGAGTGGGCACATGGGAAAGGGCACTATGGGGTACAAGGGGTACAGGGGGCTGCATGCGTCACAGGCAGTGGGCCAGCTGGGACACAGTGTGGACCAGGCAGATGCCTACCTGGCACATAGGAAGCAGAAAAGCAGCAAGACAGCCACTGACCAGGGTCCAATATGGCCACGAGTGTGTGTTCCACAGTGTTCCAGGGGACAGTACCCAGAAAGTACCCCAAAGGGCACAGAACATTGGCAGGCGGTGCCGGGGGGATGTGCTGATGTCCATGTCAGCACTCTTACCCCATATCATGCACCATAGGCAGCTGCCTACTGGCACACTGGAAGGCCTGGGACTGCATGCCACCAGCACCACCAGCACAAGGGCATGTCAGCATGGTGGCGGAGGGGTGCTGGTGGCAGAGGGAGCAGTGGCATCTGCCCACAGCAGACCACAGCCAAGCCCCGTTTAGGTGGGTGCCGTGTACTGCAACAGAGAAGGTCTGTCTGACAAACAGTCATAGTATCCCCAGGGAATGGTCTGCCTCTGTGGCAACAGTTTGGTGCAGTACACACAGCCAGTGCATTCAGGGGCAGAAGGTCACAGGTTAAGGTCCCAGCTGTGGCTCATGCAAACCATGTCCCTATACTTTACACAGTAATAAACCATGGTAATAAAGACAGAACCATTACTGCAGATTAAATAACCTATATTTTACCCTACAGGGCACAGAACCCATAAACATGTGCAATCCCTAGAGCAGAGTTTCTCAACTACAGTCCTGGAGGGCCAAACACCATTCACGTTTCATGCTGTCCCCTAATAAATATGCCTGTGCTGCATTTGTATGCACCGCCCCCATTGAATGCAAATGTATCTCATGCATATTCATTAGGGACAGCAAGAAAACTGAACCGTGTTTGGCCCACCAAGACCGGAGTTGGGAAACTCAGTCCTAGAGCAGTGGCCAACAGGGGCGCAAACACCCACACCCACAGGCTCCACTATCCAAAGCCTCATGGAGAGTCAGGCTGTTGGGCCCTGCGAGGAGCAGCATCTCCCAATACTGGCATCTGCATACCTTAGCAATGCCGCCCTAAACTTGGGAACACGTTACACATATATCAAAAGGTTGCTATGATTAATGGCAGATAACAAATCCTAAGTTCAACACAATTTGTTGACAGAGCTGTATCATAGCAACCTTTCTGATATCTGTGGAGTGTGTTTTAGTTTTGGTTTCTGACAGTGTTTACCACCTCAGGGAGTGACCCCAACAGTATTGCGTACCATAGCCATGCCTGCACTGTGCCCAGGACTGGTGTGGTGGCCAGGGCTGCCAAAAACCTCTATATTTGCAAAATGCTGGCATAGGTGTGGGAGTGTGTGTATGTCTATCCAGTATGTTGTGGCTGCCTACACATCACTGAGCCCACACTGTTTGCACTGTTTCCAGTGTTAGCCTGCCAATGTGCATAATGAGGAGCAAGGTACTGTGGATATGGCCTGCACAGGGTGGCCTGGGCAGGATGCATCTGCACAGGGCATAGGGCAATGACTGGGACATTGTAGTGCCCGACCACCATCTGCACGGACAGGGTGGCCATAGCATGTCATGCTGGGAAGTCACTCTCACCCTGACTGAGCAGTGACCACGGCATGGCTAGGTTCTCCCATAGTGCTTTACAGTATTTCCCTCAAGTGATGTTTATGGGTTCCCTTTTCTGAGGCCCAATCACTGCCATACCTGCTTGGTGTATGTGCTCACATCTCTTTTTTGGGTGCATATGGTTCCTTCAGGAACATGCACTATGTACTAGCTAGTAGACTGCAGTTAGCATGTTTATGGCTGGATCACCTTGAAGGGTGCAGTGGCTGGAGACTGACTGTGCCCTCTGCTGGTGAGTGTCAGATAGAGGTGGGGGGCAACTGAGCTTTTCCAGGCCTAGTGCCCTATGTGTTGTATATGGATTTGCATTGATCTCCCTGTAGGGGTTCCCATTCCCCTCTACTGCTACCATTGCAGAGATGTAGAATGTGGATCTGTTGGTAGGAGATCCTGTCCCCCACCCTGATCTAGAGGGGTGGGTTGGGTGGTGCTACATAATCCGCTTTGGGTTCCAAACACCACCCTTCACTTACAACATGTGACCATAGCACCCACACAGGATATTCACTTTTCAGGGTACATCATAGTCCACAAGGGCTAGACATGACTGGGAAATATGGATGGACAAAGATGTATCTGCAGGTTCTACCCATCACACACTGGCACTGATGGGGACCTGCAGCGCAGTCTATCTCAGCTATGCCATGTGCTGCGGACCTGGTGCTGGGCCCCCCACTTCACCCTCAGGGTGAGCACAGGAACCGCACAATGTCACAGTCTGTAGCTACTCTGTGCCAGTAACACACACAGTCAGTTCCCCCTACCAGGCTGGGGTGCTATAGAGGCTGTCAAGGTACTGCTACCACCATCCCCATTAGGCGGTCGCCTAGGGGCATGAGGTGCAAGTTGCCTTTATAAAGAATAGTCTGTAGCCGTGTGTTAAAGGCAAAATATAATGATGAGGTTTTATTCCCCTTCCCTTGTGGATTTCTGTTTTTCTCATACAGCAACAAAGAACTTAAACAAAACTGTTTCTTCACAGCAAAATAAAATGTACCTTTTTCCAAACAGGTATAACAAGGCTCTGGCTTCCTTAATTAACAAAGAGACGTAATCTCATCCGAGACATAGCGTGCAATCCATAGCACTGGAATCAATGTCCTGGTTAGTGTTTTCCCATTGCATTTGCTCACCGTCAGAAACTGTAAATGGGTAACATTCACCACAGCTATTATTTACACAACTCTCTTGAGAGGCAGCAGTTCTTAAGGCAGGAAACTGTTCTGTATAAGGAGGGTCCTGGAGACCTGTACTGAAGCCTGTTTCTCTGCGGCTTCCCCTTTCTCTCCACCAAGGATTATCCTCCCAAGTGTTAGCTTTTACTTTCCTAGCCGAGCCCACCTCTTGCCCTCTAGAGAAATTGGTGCACTTATCTCTGCTTCTGGGGTGGCTGGCTTCCACTCCTTCCTCTGTAAACCAGGCTCCTTTATTTGGGCTGTAGCCTGCTTTTCCCTGAGAGTTCCACTCAGCAGTTGTCTGGACTGGGCTGTAATTACTTCCAGGAAAGGTTTCCCTTCTACTGCTACTTGCTGTCGGGACCCAGCCGGTGCTTCCTGGACCCAGCAAGCTCTCCTGCTTGTGACCTCTGCCCTCCAGATGCTTACTCACTCTCCTCGGGGCGATGCCCCCTCTGGCTTGGGAGACTTGTGCACGAGCAATTCCAGCTCTCTCTGTGTCAGCTGCTCTTCCCTTTGCTGCACCTCCCTCTGTGGCACCTATCTTTGCTGCTCCTCCCTCTACTGGGATTTCCCAGCCACTCTTATCCTCCTGGCTCCTGCACGTTGTACGTGCTTCCTTGCCCAGGTGGACGTGATTAGCTTTCTGGCTTTCTACTGCGTCACACCCAGTGTAGGGAAAGTTTGTTCCACTATTCTCTGGCTCCTTATAACCTGAATATGCTTTCTGCCCAGGTGACTGTAAGGTAAGCTCTTCCTTTTCTCCTGTATCCATGGGTTCTGTGCTGGCCACTGTATCACAAGGCGCATACCCCATCTTGTGATCAGATGTAGGCTGCTGATCTGCATGTGCAATGCATCATGGGTACGGGTGGGTTTACCCTATCCTGGTAACCACAGCAGACAGTTTGTGTGGTGACCTGCAATCTTTCTGTAGCCAGCCAGCAGTGTGTTTGACACTATAGAGATGTAGGTATGGTCTGTGGCTCCAAACATTTGACCAGAGTGTATATGAAGGAAGGGTCATGGTTCAAGATCAGTGATGGAATGTCCAGGTGTGTTAACTTTATCCTACATTTCTAGAACTGTATCAACATGTGCAACTTTCAGCATTTCATTCAGCATGAGTCCACACACTCAGCTGCCACACTGAGAAGCTGCATCACCAACGGCAGGATGGCAGAGCATGCTAATAACACCAGCACACTGAGCGGGCGTTGACATTGCCAGAGTATTGCAGAGTGTGCAAATAGCACCTGCACACTGAGCAGGCATTAGAAACATAGAAACATAGAAATATGACGACAGAAAAAGAACACATGGCCTATCTAGTCTGTCCTTCCATAACAACTACAACAGTCCCCTTTTAACCTTTAGAGATCCTCTGTGTTTGTCCCATGCTTTTTTGAATTCAGTGACTGTCCTTATCTCTACCACCTCCACTGGGAGACTATTCCACGGATCCACTATTCTTTCTGTAAAGAAATATTGCCGCATATCACTCCTGAATCTATCTCCCTTCACCCTCATCCCATGTCCCCTCATAGCAGAACTTGCTTTCAATTGAAAGAGACTCTCTCCCTGAACATTTATGCCATGGAGGTATTCAAACATCTCAATCATATCACCTCTATCCTGCCTTTCCTCTAAGGTGTACATATTAAGATCCTTCAGTCTGTCCTCATATGCTTTATAATGATGACCACTAATCATTTTAGTAGCCACCCTCTGCACTGACTCCATCCTGTTCACATCCTTTTGAAGGTGCGGTCTCCAGAATTGCACACTATACTCCAAATGAGGTCGCACCAAAGACTTATACAGAGGCATTATCACCTCCCTTTTTCTGCTAGCCATTCCTCTCCGTATGCACCCAAGCATCCTTCTAGCTTTTGCTGTCGCCTTTTCTACCTGTTTAGCTACTTTAAGATCATCAGACACAACCATGCCTAGGTCCCGCTCTTCTTTAGTGGACAAAAGTACTTCACCCCCTATACTATATTGCTCCCTTGGATTGCTGCAGCTCAAATGCATGATCTTACATTTTTTAACATTAAATCCCAGCTGCCAAATTCTAGACCATTCTTCAAGCTTAGCTAGATCCCTCCTCATGTTATCTACCTCTTCCTGGGTGTCTACTCTATTGCAGATTTTGGTATCATCCGCAAAGAGGCAAACCTTACCTGAAAGCCCTTCCACTATATCACCAACAAAGATGTTAAAAAGAATCGGACCAAGGACAGATCCCTGGGGCACACCACTGATAACATCCTTTTCCTCAGAGTGAGCTCCATTTACTTGTACTCTTTGTCGCCTCCCACCCAACCAATTTCTAACCCAAGCAGTAACTTTAGGGTCCATCCCTAGGGTGCTCAGTTTGTTTATAAGTCGCCTGTGAGGAACAGTGTCAAAGGCTTTACTGAAATCTAAATACACCACATCTAGGGCTCTCCCTCGGTCCAACTCCCTGGTCACCCAGTCAAAGAAATCAATCAGATTTGTCTGACAAGACCTGCCTCTGGTGAATCCAAGCTGCCTCGGATCCTGTAATCCGCTGGACTCCAGAAACCTCACTATTTTCTCTTTCAGCAGCGTTTCCAATAATTTACTCACCACCAAAGTTAAACTAATCGGCCTGTAGTTTTCAACCACATTCTTACTTCCGCTTTTGTGTAAATGGTGGAGCATCAATGTTGGAGCATTAATGGTGGAGCATCAAAGGAGGCCAACTGGCACCACTTTTGGACAGTGGAATCATGTGTGTGTGTGTGTGTGTCTTTGTGGGTCAGCAGAGTAGTGTGAGCTTCAGCAATGCACTGTACATGCATGTGGTGCCCAGGCTTTATGGCTGTGCATACAACATGCTGCAAGTCAGCTATACAGCAACCCCATATACTGAGTGACACCATTTACAAGCCGAAGGTTAGTTGCAACCTTTGACTGTGACGCTGTAATGCATTTCCAGTTGCACCATTGGCAAAGCTCATCCACAGAGCTTTACCCTCCACTTACCTCTGAACGTGACACAGTTGTGCTGCTCCCATGTCATCTTCTGGTTTGACTGGAGTGAACAGCGGGGGACACATTTATGTTTTTTGCAACCTTCATCTCTGACTGAGCCTCCAGGCCTCAGGACACACCAATTTGCACAGGTGAGAGGTCTGATTAATGCCAATTGCCATAACAGCTATATCCGTGGCAACAGTGTCAGCCCACCTGGCGCAGCTGCAGCCTATAGGGAACTAGGCTCAGGGGGAGGGCTGGCCTCTATCAATGTCCAATCCATTCACTTAGTTGGTGACAATGGCAGGAATCTGCGATTTACCAGCATTCACGTTTCTTGTCCCATGCTGCATTTGCAGAGTGCAAGCGAGGGAACTCTTTGCTTCATGCAGTGTATGCACATTCAGGGAGGTACATATCAGGCAAATTCATATACAATGAACATCACCTCAACACTGTCTACTGATCATTGGCCAAAGCATCCAGCAGTACATTACCTATTACCCCAAATGAGAGACCAAATGCACCTGTGTGCCTGATTGTGACAGTAGGACACCGACCTATGAATGGTGTGTGCACACCTCCAGCTGCTGAAATGTGGCACAGGATGTCATGTTGGTCTCTGCATTGCCCACCACCATATGGGAAGGCAGTACCTGGAGGTGAATATTGGGGCGGGGATAGAGGTGCGGGGAACAGTACCACACATGTTTAGAATGTGCCCTTCATAGGTGGCATTGCTGGCCAAAGCCTATGTTCACATGACCTACTCACTGTCGGCATGTGTTACATCAGAGGGTCTGCATATCAACCTCATGGGCTCCCCATGGGCACTGAGTGTGACAGTCACAAGGATGGTGTTATAGTACAAAGAGGCAGGGTATGGTGGTGTCCATGTCCAACCTGCCATGCTTTCACGCACTCTTAGGAAGGCAATGCATCTGCATCATGGGAGCGTGCATGTGCTGCACTGCCCAGTTTTGCAGTGTCCATGGCTAGGAACATGACGTTATATGTGAATACAAGCATGGAACTAAGTTCAATGATCACTACTAAGAGCTGTATTGGGGGACATCATATTTGTGTATGTGACAGATGTAGCCCACTATGGGCCAGCATGCACTCTCAGATTGTCTCTGGTGCACTTTCCACTATGCCTCACATTACATGAGCTCTCCCCAAGTCCAAGAGTAAAGGGTACATAATGAGGAGCAGAGGATTCTGGGTATTGCCTAAAACAGAGCTGTTTGCTCAGGAGGTATATATGTCGGAGGTTAGGTCAATGGCTCAGTCATTTTTTTTTTTTAAGTTTTAAAACCTCTTTATTAAGGTAAAATACAGGTAATACAAAGCAACAAAACAATATACATTGAAACACTATACATAGCGACAATATATATTTCCAAATAATGTTATACGAAATTAATAATCCCAGCCCACAATATGGAGTGTGAAAACATAAACAAATAATAAGAAAAAAGAAATATCTCGAAATGGAGCGAAAGACAAAACCGACTCCTTTACACTTAGCTAGAGCCCCAAATTACAATATTACACTTTAACCAAGCCTTTCAAAAAGGTTTCCAACTGCAATGAATCATAAAAAATATATGATTTGCTTTGATACATAACGACACATTTGCATGGATATTTTAATACAAAGGTAGCTCCTAATGCCAAAACATGAGGTCTAAGTAAAAGAAAAGCTTTCCGTTTCAACTGTGTGGTACGACAAACGTCAGGAAATATCTGGATCGATTGACCAAAGAACTTTTCATGACGTTTCTTAAAATAAGAACGTAACACTAACTCTTTATCCCTCTCTAATGAAAAGGTTACGAGTAAAGTAGCACGAGAGGGAATTTCCTCATTAGAGGTTTCCAAAAATTCAGAAAAATCCAAACTAGGTACATTTAAACGATCCATTTCGCCTTGAACACAATCACCTCCCCCAGACACCGAATGGAGTGTGTGCCTTTCTTCAGTATACTTCCTGATTGGAGCGGATTGCTGCTCTCCCGGGGCGTCCTGAGGTCACGTGAGCACTGTGGGCTTTAAGAACACAGCCCCCACCACGACGTTTTGAGTGTGTGCCTTTCTTCAGTATACTTCCTGATTGGAGCGGATTGCTGCTCTCCCGGGGCGTCCTGAGGTCACGTGAGCACTGTGGGCTTTAAGAACACAGCCCCCACCGGGACGCTTTGAGTGTGTGCCTTTCTTCAGTATACTTCCTGATTGGAGCGGATTGCTGCTCTCCCGGGGCGTCCTGAGGTCACGTGAGCACTGTGGGCTTTAAGAACACAGCCCCCACTGGGACGCTTTGAGTGTGTGCCTTTCTTCAGTATACTTCCTGATTGGAGCGGATTGCTGCTCTCCCGGGGCGTCCTGAGGTCACGTGAGCACTGTGGGCTTTAAGAACACAGCCCCCACCGGGACACTTTGAGTGTGTGCCTTTCTTCAGTATACTTCCTGATTGGAGCGGATTGCTGCTCTCCCGGGGCGTCCTGAGGTCACGTGAGCACTGTGGGCTTTAAGAACACAGCCCCCACCGCGACGCTTTGAGTGTGTGCCTTTCTTCAGTATACTTCCTGATTGGAGCGGATTGCTGCTCTCCCAGGGTGTCCTGTGGTCACGTGAGCACTGTGGGCTTTAAGAACACGGCTCAGTCATCTTAGCGTGGGTTTGCCACAGCCGTGGCCTGGGTGCACACATCGTCATGCTTCGAGGCCACTCTCGCTCTGACTGAGCTGTGACCATGTCATGGCTATGTATGCACATGGTGGCTGTAGTGTTATGTGGGTTGTTTCTTTTATGGTAGTCCAGTCACTAGACAGGCTGCTGGTTGTCCATGTTGTTTGTATAAAGCCAATATGTTCATGGTGACTAGAAAACTGGACACAGATGATATGTGAGTGGCTGACATGTTACTCTGCAGACGTATGACACATGAGTTGTACTTGAGTGGAATATTTCATCATGACTGTAACTGAACATCTTTGGGCCCATCACGTATATGCAGTCCATGCAGGCACATCCCATTCCTGGGATTGCTATCTGCAGGGATCATCACACATCCTTACTTGCTCCATATGCTTTGATTGAAGGATAAGGCGGTATACAAAACTGTCTAAATAAATAAATAAAATAAATATGGCTAATATGAGAGACACTTGTCCAGTTGTTATTTGCACATGTGCCAGGGAGATTGTACGGTGGTTAGAAAAGCTGAGACAGCTGTCATACCGATATAGCTGGTATTGAAACTTCCCTGTGGCACAGCTACTAAGTTTTCAACACTCACTACAATTGCATTTGTGCAGGCACATCAGGTACGTCAGGGCAGCAAAGCCATACTGCACTCATCTACCACCATCCATCCTCCAGCCCATCCATCAGCACATGCACATTATGTACAGTCATGTATTCTCCTGACAGGTGCTACACCAAGGCCCACACAGGAACATTTTCAACATTCAAATGTATCACTCACACCTCTTCTGCACGTCTTCACCACTCCTCGGTCATTCTTTTGATGCCTGCATCATGGCGATGCTGACTCCACCAGGCACAGTTCTTCTCAATGCTATACCCCACATTGACATTACAGTAGATTACATGAGCACCCCTCACTGCTAAAGTACAGATGCCTCCCACATGATCATCCCACTTACTGACTAAGACGTAGGTTACATATGGATCTGACATGTCCATCAGCCCTCAGCTCTCCTTCCATCTATCACCTAAAATGTGGGTTCCCTTATCCTGTGTTAAGGAGACTGCGATTTTCAGACGTTAAGGTGCATGCTGGGCACCTTAACGCCCGATGTCCTGTTAGTGCCCAATAAGTGGAACCTTAGTGCCAGAAAGTCTATTCCCTGTATCTGCCTTTACCGCACGATAACACCTTTACTGCTGCCATTAACACTTGCTAACCAGTGCGTCCTTAACGCTCTTTAGTAAACATACCCCTTACTCTCGTTTGCATCTCTGAGCTAACAACTAACTAACTGTAGTTCACCAAAATAATAGCACAATTATTGAAGCAGAACAGATTTAATGTATAAAAAAGCCTTCTAGGGAGGTGCACTTTCATTCTTGATTGCATTTAAACCATTAATTCTGTCAGGATTGTAAGACGAAATGCACCTTCCTAGAAGCCTTTTTATACATTAAATCTGTGTCTGCTTCAATAATTGTGCTATTATTTATTTTACTGTAGTGCCATACACATATGATTTTCAGTGGGCTACAGTTAGTTGTTAGCTCAGCTCTGCGAACAAGTGTAAATCTTTGTTATCTTTCTATCTCTGTATCATTTGTCTTTATTTACAATATGATTTTACGTAGGTAGTCTCACTTTTACATTTCTCTGTAATATCATGTTGCTCTTTTGTCTTTATTTTTATTTATGTATGCACCAGATTCTTCTATTTTATTATATTTTGTGTTATTTATAGGAGTTATTGATCTTTCCTTTAATCATGTATCCTGTTCAGTTTATTATTAGATCTTATATACAATGTGCTATTTACATAAGTATGCTTGCATTTACATTTCTATTTAATATTGCGTGTTTTTTTAAAAATTGTTTTTTATGGGGGTCATTCTGTGCCACGTTTAGTGGGGATATATGTCCAGTTCAGATGTATATTCCCTGCTAAACGCCAGGGGCCGATTCCCAACCCAAAGCTCCCTGCATGTACACAGGAGATGTGCGGGGAGCTCTGGATGGGGGCGAGAGGGGGAGGGCTGGAGGAGGAAACTGGGCGGTGCGGAGACGGGACCATGGCCCCAGATGTACAGGGCCAATTCCGGTTCCAGCCCTGAACGTCTGGGAAACAGAGATGGCTGGGGAACTTATTCCACCCTGGAAGTGGAATAAGTCTCCCCAGTTAGGGCGATCGCCAGCATCAGCCCCCACACATCAGGTGAGGAGTAGCAGGGGGTTTCTGTAGCCCAAAACTGGCCTTGGAAGGCCCATTCGGGGGTCAGGCAGTGGGGAAATCACCATTTGAAGATCTGAGGATGATCGGGGCTTCTGCATGGCATCCTGGTGCCGTGACAATAGGATGCCACGGCACCAGCCGCCATGCAGAAGCATTGAGGGGGGCTAGGCAGGGGTAGTCAGGATTTGCAGCAGGCCTAGATCAGGGTACATCCTGCCTGTCCACGCTGGTTGCACTTGATTCTTCTCCTGTGGGAATGTATAGCTCCTGCAGGTGCAGAATCAGATGCAACTCCAGCCCGTCCAGATTTTGGATGTCTGGATGGGCCGGACGTGCCCCGTTCAGAATTGGCCTCCACATTTTTAAAATTATGTTATTGATTCATATATCAGATTATTTTAATTGATTTTTTTGTGTTATCTATTGGGCTTAGTGACTGCCCCCCTTTGTCACGTTATTTTAATATCATGCTACTCTCGTCCAGGTATTATATGACTACACCATTTGGTGCTATGTATTTTTTATTTATGTGTTCTGTTGCTTCTCCTACTGTTTTTAACATTATTTTCCACATTTTTATCCTTATAGTCCTCTTTTATGATTTTTTTTATGGTTCTATCTCCCATAGTTTGTATACCTTGATCACTCTCCTCAAGTATGTAGGTATATATTCTCCAGCTTGCTCCTGTCCGGCTTCCGCTAAACCGACAATGTTAACAAAAGGTAGGCTAATGTGGCCTTCAGGGATGGTGGTAGTTATATATCGGGGTCTGGGTGGGTGAGGGTCTTCTGGGGAAAATTGAATGTGGGTGCCTGGTCTGCATCTCAGTAGGGGCTATGCTCAAAGGAGAGGATCCCTGACTCTGTATTCTGGTTGGGGCAATGGGACTTCTAGCCTGTCCTCACTTTGGTGCGCTGGTCCCTTTAAAAACATGGCCAGGAGCATCAGGCCATGTGGAAGATGCCAAATGCTTCTGGAAGAAAAGTAATGCCAGCTTTGAGTTGGCATTATTTTTCCATGAATAATATGTCTTGTGTTAAATTATTGCAAGCCACATTATTCATTTGAATACTAATAAAGTGTTTTGCATGCATTTGCATGCTTTGCATCTCATTAGTATTTGTCGTCATTGTGGTGACAATTTGTGGGTTATGATGAAATAATGCATGTTATTACTCATTAACATGCCTTAAGGGCCAAATAACATGCGCTATTGCCTCAACGCACTTTAGCAACTCCTCCCCCCCATAGTGTACTAGAGTCCAACTGGAGCATCTCATGCTTATAATGGAAGTTGTTTAGGGATATGCTTTCATAGGGAAAGAAAAGGGGAAACGCAAGAAAATGTTTTGTTTTATTTTGTATTCTTTCCAATTCAAAATGACATAAACCTTAACTAAATTTAACTGAGCTTTCTCCTCTTCTTTTGTTCTGATTCTGGCTGTGATTCCACAGCTGCTTTGAGGATGATCTGTCCCCCATAGCTCCTGCACAGCTTGTGTGATTCCTGGTCTCCTGCACCCCTCCAATTTCCCCTCCCTCACCACACCTAAACAAGATCTACTTGCACCCTTGGATCCTAATGGGATAGGAGTGATCCTAAATCATAGGCAGAGGAAGGGGTGGACTACAGGGACCACATCTGCACCAATAGTTTGCCCAACACAGCATCTGCAATTGGAGAGGTGGGGTTGGAGTTGGGGTTGGAGGAGGGTTTGATTGGCCCCTCCAACCAAAACGATGTTCCACTGCCCTTGTCCCAGATTGCTCACACCCTGCCAATACCATAATCCAAAATGGTACCTGTTGACACATAGAGCTGTCAAGAAACCAGTTCCAGGAAGAAGACCTTTTGACAAGTGCTGGTTTTGATCTTACTTTCCAAAGCCGACTGGTATTTGTAGTACCTGATTCTACCCATTGAAGTGAGTGTTGTGGCTCACTTATGTTCTTAATGCATCTGGATACAGTTGTCAGAAATCCAGGACTGAGCTACAGTTGCTCTCATGCAACTAGGCAGCTTGGCAGCTCTGGACCCAGCCAGCATCTGGAGGGGACAACTGGTGTTATTGGCTGTGGATGGGTTTTCCCAGGGGTGGTGGAGAGAAGGGAGACTGCTGTGCCGGGGGATGGGAAGAGAAGTGCTGACGGGTTGGACAGTCTCTTGGAGTCTGATGGTCCTAAAAACGTTATGAAAAATAAATAAAATTTTAGGAAAAGAAATTTAAAACCTGACAAAACCTCAAACAAAATGAAACACAAGGTTTTTTTTTTTCCTGCATACACTTATTTTTAAAATCTTTTGCAGGGTAGGACAAACCTGCCAGAATGCTGTTCTTTTAGTACACTGCTGACGTCAGATGGCTTCAGCAGCCGTCTGGCAGTAGTATTGCATTGCATCAGAAAATGATGCAATCAACTCTGGATGATGTGTCCATGCTGGTATTATGCATAAGAACATAAGAACATAAGAACATAAGACATGCCATACTGGGTCAGACCGAGGTCCATCAAGCCCAGTATCCTGTTTCCAACAGTGGCCAATCTAGGTCATACGTACTGTGATGCAGCGGACCCTCTTGCAGAAGGAAGAAAAGTTTTAAATTCAGAAAAAAACAGGTATAAACTGCAATATCCTGAAGATCCACATAGAGGGAGCAGGAGAGCCAGCATAGAGTCAGAAGAACCACGCCTCTATGGGCAGGACTTAGGCCCAGTCAGTTCCGATTTAAGCAGAGGCAGGCCTGAATCAAGCAGAGCAGTCCAAAGACCAGTCAAGGAACAACTCCAGAGACAACTCCAGGGACAACTCCAGAGACAAGCCAAAGGAGAAGTGCTAAGAGAAGTACCAAGCCAGGTTGAGAGAGATGTTCCAACATCCAGCCTGGGAGAGAGACATGTCCAGGGAGAAGTGCTAGGACACATCCTGGGAGAAAGACATCCGAGGAATGTCGTGGAGGAAAGATATCCGGTGAAAAGATATCCAGGAGAAAGATATCCAGAAGGAAAAGATATCCAAGGAGAGAAAGGTATCCAGAGAGATATCCATAGAATTAACCTGAGAGAAAAATGGAGAACACAGAGGCCTGGTGAGCAGAGAGAAGCTGAAAGGGCGAGGCCACCAGACAACAGCCTCAGGAGTGAAAGCAAGGGCAGATGGCAACAGCTGCAGCCTTGGCTCAGAGGGGTTCCTCCACACACTAAGGCAAGAGAGATATCGTGGGAGTACTTGGGCCATCCTGAGTTGAAGGACAACCAGACCAGGCCTCAAGCCTTCCCTGAGAAAGACAGAAGAAAGCTCAAAGGTAAAGCTTCCATTTCTTGTAATTGTTTGCTTAGGCCTAGCATAGAAGAAAGGCAGGGGAAAGAAGTTTATCTGCATGACAATGACATTTATGAGCAAATAGTAGCAGATAATTTCCCTAAGAAGAGAACTGCCAATATTAAACATTGTGATAAGAGAGCTTTTAAAACTATAGCGGATGAAGAGCCATTGTTTTACCCGGTAGCCAGAAACCGACGCCCTAACCTAACCTCCAGACACTGGGAAACTGTAAGGCACGCTTTTAAAAAGCCAGAGCTCAGCCATGCAGAAGCCTCAGACTCAGAGCCATCTGATATGGAATGGATGCAAGTGGAATCTGCGGGTGAGGAGGCTGATGAACCAATGGAATGTACATATTGTACAGCAGTGAAGCTGTAGTCTATTTGGAGTTCCAGGAATGCATAAAGTGAATGCAGTATTTGTCCTACTTTAGTTACTGTGAAGTTAACAGTTATTACTTTGATCGTTTTGTGCTTTAAACCTGATGTAAGGACTGGTACAATTCTGTTACTTTCCAAAGCCGTTTGATTTTGAACCATTTTTGTGCAAAGGGGAAATAAAGCCTTTTTCTTTTTCCCTCCACTTTGGTGTGAAGTTACTCTTTTGGGAAGTTGGTAACGAGGTCGGCACAAAGGACTGCTACCTTTGACCCTCGCACCCGGCCAACCCCAATATCCCTAGTCTTGTGCGCTCCCCAGCCCTTCGGTGGAAAACTACGCCGCCACCAGGGGGGGCTGCGGGGGACAGTACCTAGCAATATCCCCAAAAGACACAGGTTCCACAATGCTTGTACTGGGTCCCTTTTTAATAGTGGTTTATGGACCTTTCCTCCAGGAACTTGTCCAAACCTTTTTTAAACCCAGCTATACTAACAGCCCTTACTACATCCTCCGGTAACAGATTCCAGAGTTTGATTACACGTTGAGTGAAAAAATATTTTCTCTTATTTGTCTTAAATAGTTTACCCTGTAGCTTCATTACATGTCCCCTATTCTGATAGCGTAAACAATTGATCCACGTTTATCCGTTCCACTCCATTCATTAATTTATAGACCTCTATCATATCTCCCCTCAGCCGTCTCTTTTCCAGGCTAAAGAGCCCTAACCTTTTTAGCCTCTCTTCATAGGAGTAGCCTTCCATCCCCTTCACCAATTTGGTGGCTCTTCTCTGTACTTTTTCTAATAACGCTATGTCCTTTTTAAGATACGGTGACCAGAATTGCACACAATATTCAAGGTGTGGTCGTACCATGGAGCGATACAGAGGCATTATAATATCCTTTGTTTTATTCTCCATCCCTTTCCTTATGATACCTAGCATTCTATTTGCTTTCTTGGCCGCCGCTGCACACTGGGCGGAGGGTTTTAACATGTTATCCACGATGACTCCTAAATCCTTTTCCTGGGTGGTGGTTTCTAATGTGGAGCCTTGCATCGTGTAACAATAGTGTGGGTTGTTCTTTCCTAGGTGCATAACTTTGCATTTGTCCACATTAAATTTCATCTGCCATTTGGATGCCCAGTCTTCCAATTTATCCAGATCCTCCTGCAGTTTTCCACAATCCTCTTGGGTGTGATGCAATGATGATGCAATATTACATCATTCAAGGCTTATTTGGGATGTTGTTGATGTCCTACTGGATAAATTTACATTGAAACATAGAAACATAGAAACATGATGACAGAAAAAGACCACATGGCCTATCTAGTCTGTCCTTCCATAACTATGTATTTTACTCGATATGAATTGCTGAGTCTCCAGATAAAAGCTGATAATGATAATTATAAAAATTCTTTAACATACTGTATACACGTTTTTTGAACAGCGGGTCTCAGACTCTTACGGAGCTTTTTCAGTGACAATGGCAAAAGCCAGTAACTGCTCCTGATGTACATCAACGACAGGGTCGTTGATGTACATCAGGAGCAGTTACTGGCTTTTGCCATTGTCACTGAAAAAGCTCCGTAAGAGTCTGAGACCCGCTGTTCAAAAAACGTGTATATGTTAAAGAATTTTTATAATTATCATTATCAGCTTTTATCTGGAGACTCAGCAATTCATATCGAGTAAAATACATATTTTTGGCTTAACTGCAATTTTACTCTTGAGTTTAAGACCAAACTAGATTGTCCTTCCATAACAACAACTACAACAGTTCACTTTTTCCCTTTAGAGATCCTCTGTGTTGGTCCCATGCTTTTTTGAATTCAGTTACTGTCCTCATCTCTACCACCTCCACTGGGAGACTATTCCATGGATCCACTACTCTTTCTGTAAAGAAATATTTCCACATATCACTCCTGAATCTATCTCCCTTCACCCTCATCCCATGTCCCCTCGTAGCAGAACTTGCTTTCAATTGAAAGAGGCTCTCTCCCTGAACATTTATGCCACAGAGGTATTTAAACATCTCAATCATATCACCTCTATCCCGCCTTTCCTCTAAGGTGTACATATTAAGATCCTTAAGTCTGTCCTCATATGCTTTATAATGAAGCCCATTAATCATTTTAGTAGCAACCCTCTGCACCGACTCCATCCTGTTCACATCCTTTTGAAGGTGCGGTCTCCAGAATTGCACACCATACTCCAACTGAGGTCGCACCAAAAACTTATACAGAGACATTATCACCTCCTTTTTTCTGCTTGCCATTCCTCTCCGTATGCACCCAAGAATCCTTGTAGCTTTTGCCGTCGCCTTTTCTACCTGTTTAGCTACTTTAAGATCATCAGACACAACCACGCCTAGGTCCCGCTCTTCTTTAGTGGACAAAAGTACTTCACCTCCTATACTGTATTGCTCCCTTGGATTGCTGCAGCCCAAATGCATGACCTTACATTTTTTAACATTAAATCCCAGCTGCCAAATTCTAGACCATTCTTCAAGCTTAGCTAGATCCCTCCTCATGTTATCTACACCTTCCTGGGTGTCTACTCTATTGCAGATTTTGGTATCATCTGCAAAGAGGCAAACCTTACCCGACAGCCCTTCCGCTATATCACTAACAAAGATGTTAAAAAGAATCGGACCAAGGACAGATCCCTGGGGCACACCACTGGTAACATCCTTCTCCTCAGAGTGAGCTCCATTTACTTGTACTCTTTGTCGCCTCCCACCCAACCAATTTCTAACCCAAGCAGTAACTTTAGGGTCCATCCCTAGGGTGCTCAGTTTGTTTATAAGTCGCCTGTGAGGAACAGTGTCAAAGGCTTTAATGAAATCTAAATACACCACATCTAGGGCTCTCCCTCGGTCCAACTCCCTGGTCACCCAGTCAAAGAAATCAATCAGATTTGTCTGACAAGACCTGCCTCTGGTGAATCCATGCTGCCTCGGATCCTGTAATCCGCTGGACTCCAGAAACCTCACTATTTTCTCTTTCAGCAGCGTTTCCAATAATTTACTCACCACCGAAGTTAAACTAACCGGCCTGTAGTTTTCAACCACATCCTTACTTCCGTTTTTGTGTAAAGGCACCACATGAGCCTCTCTCCAGTCCTTTGGCACCACTCCCGACTCCAACGAGGCATTGAAAAGGTCAGTCAGTGGAGTTGCTAGAACGTCCCCAAGTGCTCTCAGTATTCTAGGGTGTATCCCATCCGGTCCCATCGCTTTGTCTACTTTAAGTTGAGCTAGTTTCTCACGAACACAGTCTTCTGAAAATTGTTCAAGATGTCCCTCGCTTCTGTCCTTATTTGTGGGTGTTTTCTGAGGTCCTGCTCCTGGTTCTTCATCTGTGAACACAGAACAAAAATATTTGTTAAGCAATTCCGCTTTATCCTTATCAGCTTCTACATATTCCCCCCCTGCACCCTTGAGTCTGACAATACCACTTTTGCCCTTCCTCTTCTCACTAATATATCTGAAAAATGTCTTATCCCCCCCATTTTATTGCATTGGCTATTTCCTCCTCCTTTTGAATCTTTGGCTTCTTGACTACTTTGCTAGCTTCTCTAAGTGTTTCCAAATACAGATGCCTGTCTTCCTCTCTCTGTGATCTCTTGTATTTCATGAAGGCCTCCCTCTTTTTCTTCACTTTTTCAGCTACTTCCTTCGAAAACCATAGCGGTCTCCTGTTCCTTTTGCCTTTACTTACCATTTTAACAAAAAGGTTGGATGCCCTTAAAATACCCCTTTCAGTTTTGCCCACTGTTTTTCTACATCCCCCAGCTGTTCCCATCCCACTAACGACTCCCTGAGATATTGGCCCATCTTCACAAAGTTAGTCTTCCTAAAGTCTAAGATCCTCACCTTGGAATGGATTCTAACAGCCCTAGTCCTAATACTGAACCACACCATCTGGTGATCACTGGATGCAAAATGATCTCCCACTACAACATCAGAAACACTTTCACCATTGGTAAGCACCAAGTCCAGTATGGCCCCTTCACGTGTGGGGTCTGTTACCAATTGCCTGAATAGTTCTCCCTGTAGAGAATCCAGGATCTCCTTACTTCTAGATGATACTGCAGCAGGAATGTGCCAATCAACATCTGGCATATTAAAATCTCCTATCAGTAGCACTTCCCCTTTCCTAGCAATGCTGCGTATGTCTTCAATTAACTCTCTGTCCACCTCTTCCTCTTGTGAGGGAGGTCTGTATATCACACCAATGCAAATAGATTTCTCTTTCCCTCTTTCTAGTTTAACCCACAATGCCTCCTCTCTCCCTTTTAAGCTCTGTAATTCCAAAGCTTTAATAGTAGTTTTTACATATAGTGCCACTCCTCCTCCCCTTCTTCCTACCCTGTCCTTTCTGAATAAAGTATAGCCAGGTATAGTTACATCCCAGTCATGGTTTTCTGTGAACCATGTTTCTGTAACTGCCACTAAATCCAAGTCAGCCACTCCCACCAAAGCTTCAACTTCAGGGATCTTATTTCCCATGCTACGGGCATTAATACACACTGCTTTCCATATGTTACCCCTGTTACCCATTTCCATAAAAGTATTTAATGTATCACCTACCTGGGGGCTTTCACTTACCTGGGGGCTTTCTTCACCCATCCCCAACGAATCTAGTTTAAAGCCCTCTTCAGTAGATTAGCCAGTCTACTACCGAAGATGCGTTGACCTTTCTTGGACAGATGGATGCCATCTCTGCTCTGCAACCCTTGGAACAGCATCCCATGGTCTAGGAAACCAAAACGCTCTCGATGACACCATCCACGCAGCCATGTATTCATCTCCAGGATGCGAGCCTCTCTGCCTTGGCCTTTACCCTCAACAGGGAGGATTGAAAAGAACACCACCTGTGCACCTAACTGCTTCACCCTCTGTCCCAGAGCCATGAAATCACTTTTGATACGTTCCGAGGTATACCTGGCAGTATCATTTGTTCCAACATGGATTAGCAACATTGGGTAATAGTCAGTGGGCTTGATGAGTCTCGGCAAACTCTCCGTAACATCTTGGATTTTGGCACCAGGCAGACAACATACCTCTCTGGACATCAAGTCTGGTCAGCAGATGGACGCCTCAGTACCCCTCAGAAGAGAGTCTCCAACCACCACTACCCTTCGTTTCCTTCTGGTCACTGATTCTGCAACTTTGGGGTACTTGAACTCTGGTTCTTCCCTTTCCAGCGATGCTTTCACCTCCTCCACTTCCAGGGCTGCATAATGGTTCTTCAATTCAAGGGCTGGAGAAGTTGGATTGGTGATTTTGCAGGCCCTGGTGACTTGTGTCCAACCATCGACATTCTGTTGGCACCCATCTTCTCCTGTGCTGGAGAGCTTGGTTGCTGCAAGAAGCATCTCATCAATGTACTTCTCACTGTCTTGAATGCTCCTCAGCCTCGCCACCTCCTCTCTGAGTTCCTCCACTTGTTTCCTCAGAGCTTCAGCATGCAGGCACCCTGCACATGGAACCGGTCCTTCAACTGGCATTAGGACCTCTGTCTGGACCGAGGCAGAAGCTGTAATGGGGGCAACTGCTTTAGCAATACGATTTTTCCCAGCCATTGTTCTGTTCGTGGAGCTTAGGTATCTGTTAAAGCAAAAGAGAGAGATCTACCAAGTACCAGCCGGTTTCGCAGCTGTCCTTTCAGAGAAAAAGCAGTTAAATCTCTTTAATTATATTCAAAATGTGCTGGTCCAATTCTCTGTGATTTGTTAAAGGGGGAGGTGCCCTATAAAGCAAGACTGCTCACTAGGGGTGGGTGGGAGTCGGTGAAACGTCAAAAATGAGCTAATGCAATATCTTCAAAACGAGAGCCAATACATTTTTTTCTATGTTATATTCATGTTCGGCTCACTAAGATACTACAGATTAGGGCCTTTTAAAGTCAGTAACGATTTCAATGTTGACCAGTGTATCATGCAAAGCAGACTGGCTATCGGGTCCCCAGGGTAGGTTTGGTAACCCCTGGCTTATCCATTATGGTGCTTTCCTGTTGTGCTTATGCAGCCTGCATCCTACATCCTCAGTGGCTGCGCCTGGTTTCAGTCAACTTCATCAGTAGTTGAAACCCCATGGTGCTGGTTTTCCATGACCACTTTAAAAAAGACCTGGAATGGATTTACAGAAAAGATGGTGTATTAGCATAGCAGGATTATAGCCTGTTACCTGCTCCAAGGGCCTAATGATCAGATACATGAAGGTATCAGAAAAGGATTGCAAGACTTACCTAGTACAGCCAACTTCATTCCTGGGGTAATGCCATAGTTGATATTTGATTTTCTCTTTAATTCATCACACTCCGAAAATCTCTACAATTATCCCATTATTTCTAGAAATCCATTAAAGAATGAGGTTTTAATTGTATATTCTAGGTGGGATTTGAATGCTGAGTTCCTGATTTAAAAGTTCAATGCCTTATTCATTTGGCTTTCCCATGAGTGGAATACACTCTTTTCACATGACACTTGAAGACTTTAAGGCATGTTTTATAATCCAAGTGAACCCATTACAATACTTACTCAGGCACTTCATATAAGTTAAAGATAAATGGCAATGATTTTGTTCTATAGTGTGCTTCCAGGATAAAACTATGTTGAGATCATTGTCATTAAAAAAGAGCAATAATTTGGTAGCTCATAAGGACATTCCAGGTGAAATATACAGAATAAAAAATAACTGGCAAGATGAACGATTTGTGCATCTATAGAAGATTGTCCATTCAGGACATCGGGGACAGGTTGCTGGGAATCCATCCTTAGACTGCTGCTCTACTTTCTGACCATATTATTATCTGATACAAGAAGAAAGTATTTGTTGCAGTTGCCTGTAGGCCCAGCTAATATTTTATATTAACATGTGGCCTACTTTTTCCTGCATCTTCCCTCTATTATAAGCACATGGGAAGATAAATCTTTCATGTTTTTAAATTTCTGCCTGCTGAAAGAATCCTGCAGTACAAAGAGTAAAAGTGGGCCAGTACTTGTGATAAACTGCCTGTAGGGATTTGGACCACTTTTGCGAAGAACTTCTCCCAAGGACCTCCCCAAATCACCTCTTGCTTCTAACGTTCATTGTTTTCCCACCAAACATTTGTTATAGGCACAGCTGTGTTCCACTTCCCCCTTCCTCTTCTCCCTTCATCATGGGCTGTGACAGGAAAGGAGATTTCTCACATTACTCCAATAATAAATCATAGCATCCACCACCTGCCCTTTCACCATCATTTCAATGCCTCCCTGGCAAAGCAGAGCTCATTAGCTTTATTGTCTATGCAAAAGTTGGTTGAACGCCCCTTGGCTGGGTTCTCCATTAACTATCATTTGCAAAGAGTTCAGACAAAGCTCATAAAGGATGCCATTGTTTAAGGCCTCTTTCCCATCTGGATGGCACTCTTATCACACAAAATTACAGATCTAGTGAAGGAAACAGGAAAACGAATGCTTTGAGGTCTATTTCAGGATCTTTCGTTCCAGATCTTTATCTGACTGACTCTGTCTCCCTCTTTTCCGTCCCTTTCCCCGTGAACACAAGTAGTATTATACTGGAGTGATACACCCTGGTTGTGGAGAAGAGTAAGCTGACGCTGCTATACCATGACCTATGAGTATTTTATGATGGACAGAGCTGTCAGGTGTTGATTAATCCAGGACAAGAAACTAATTGCTTATTGACTGAACCCTTCTAGATGGAACAGTAGTCTTCATTCAGTTATGTGCAGACGGTGAGGCAGTGAGAGAGTGCTATAAAATAACTAGGGAACCACCTGCATCATAAGGAGCAATAAAATCTATTTCTGCTTTCTTGTAGTAGCAGTGCAGGCCTCCTCTGACCTCCCAGAGACATGCTTTTTGCCACTAAGCCTGCATCTCCCCTTGGCCATATCCTCAGCCCTTTATGCAAACATATATATATATATATAAGGCTGCCTGACAGGAGCACAGTCCAGGACTATTGATGGTGTAAGGGATAGGGTCGCCTGACCACTTTATTAGAGCAAGAATCCTGTTCACGTCCCTTTTCTGAGTTTGGATAGAAGTCATTTTTGATTCTTCTTGACTTCATTGTAAGTATTGTTCATTGCTCAGTTTAATCACTTTGTTGTTACCTTGCCAAAATACTATTGCACCTTTCTGTTATTTTATGCCTTTAAGCTTTGATAGCTAAGAATAAGGCTATTTGTCACTGTTATCTTTCCATGCATCTGCCCCCACTACTCCCCCTCCTTGCACTAGGCATCACTTCATCTCTGACTTAAGGAGAGCTGACAGCTCAGTTATTGAGTCCATACCGGGCTTCAGCCACTGGAACAGTAATGAAGCTGCAACCAGTAGGAGGATCAGCCTTTTTCTTCCCCAGTTGCAAAGCGAGGGTGCCATTTCCCTCTGTGACAAGTGACAACCCCGCACTACTAATCAGAGACACCTGAGAAAGAAGGAAATGCTGATGTCCTAGTCGACCATAATAAGAATGTCACTTCCTTACTAACAAATAATCCACACATTTCCATGTGCACATGCAGATCGGATCAGTTGCAGCGGAGCCACCACACTTCAGTATTTGAAGCAGTCATTGTACTGTGTTGCAAAACAAGATTCAGCCCGGGCCGATATTTTGCATGCTTTTTGAATTTTACATAATAGAGGTCAACGTGATTTGGAATACCCAGTTTGTGCAGATTAACTTTTTCTAAGTAGAGAGGATAAACCACAGCGATGGATTTATGCCCAGGCAGTGCTTAGGTATGTGGAGTGCCAGCTACCCTGTCCCTTTGTCCCCACCAGAGGGCACAGCTGATGATAAAAAAACAAGTGACTCACACAGGCAAGGCAACTGCCGATAAACCAGAATAAAGCATTTCACTAAGGATGAGGTTATTAGCACTAACTTGTAGCAGATGACAGTTTGATATTATTTTTATGTTCTTGTACTGTCTCAAAAGATAATGCTCGTATATTAAATATATTCTCATTGTTTTACCTCCCCTACACCCTTCTGCATAACGGGCAGCTGGCCCTATTTATATCTCTTCCCTTGCATCTCTGCGATCGCCTTTATTTTCTTTTGTCTCTGTCCCTAGATCAAGACTCAGTCAGGTAGGAACCTTTGTAAAATAAAGTCCGAGCAATTTAACTGTCAATGGGAGGAAATAAATAAATAAACCAAGGCATGTTTGCAGTTGGGGAATGGCGACAGCTGGAGATGCGCATCCCTACGTCTTACAGTGCTCAGTACCATATAGGATGCATGGGAAGATCCTTGTGCTCAGAAAAGGCACATTATCCCGTCCCTTTATGCAACGGATCTCAGGCTGTGTGTGTTAATCTTCTTAATATAGAATGTCAAGCTTATGGCAACAATAAGTAAATGGTTAGGAAACACTGACAAATTGTTCGCTTTCATCCTTCATTCGGTATTTCGTCAGATCTATTGAAAGTAGAAATAATGTGCAATGCTCTTTAGTTCCCTCTCCTGTACCCATGTCCCCTCACTCTCTCTTTCTTTCTCCTGACAAACTACCTGTCGCGTTTCACTGTGTTGCAACTCTCAGGCATGCCAGGATGATGAATGAAAGAGTGAGCTGGATTGTGAGTGGATCATGGGGACGTTCCTCTTTGCTGGATGTTAATTCCACTTGCGGAGCATTGCATTTCACAGACAGGACAGGCCTTCCAAGAGCGAGACCTTCCAGAGTCCAGCATAAATCTGACAGGTTCATATCTCGCTTCAACGAGATGAGCAGAGGATCTCAGAGAGTTCTGAGTTCACATTTCTTGGGCTCCAAGAACTTTGCAATAGGCGAGAATTTGATGGATATTTCTGTTTTCTATTTCTAGCTTTGCCAGGAGATGGCCAAGGTTTATACTTCCTTAAAGCAACATGCTAAGACATGAGATTGTATTAATGAGGCACTCACCAGCAGCTCACAGTCAGTGCAGAAAACACCTTTAGAGCAATTTCTCATTTTCTGATAAGGATGAAAATGTCTCTGTTTAATAGGTCTGTAAATTATAGCCTGTGATTTGCACTTCCAGTCCATTTCTCACTGGGCAATGATCTATATATATCATGACATTCTCTGTGTCTATTGGTGAAGCCCGGTGCTTCTTTCTGGGTTATACAATGGGCTGCCTTCCATATTAGAGTTGGCAACCCTTTTCAAAAGAGGTCAAATAAATCGCTAATAATTAGACTATGGTGTAAGTAATTACAGACATTCAGCAATTTATGTACTTTTTGGTCAGTTAAAAACTGATGGAGCTTCCTTATCCAGCTAAGCACAATTTTTTAATGGAAAAAATAATGGTTCAAAGATAAAAATGATGGGGAGTGAAGGGTTGCTTAATGTGTATCCGCGGTACCTCTGGCAGACTGCAGCAATTGTTGTCCATCCTTTTAACACTTTAGGTTGCAGGCTACTACCTAAGATGGAAGGAGTGGTGCTATTTAAATCATTAACCTACTTGCATTGGGCAGTTTTATGGCTGTATACATAGTTGGAATCTATTGAGCCACTGCAGTCTGGGACTATGAATAAATACAAAAGGGGATCATTTTAGAAGCCCTAGTCATGCTTTGGACCTCCAAAAATGGGCATAGAGACATCTCCAGAGCCATTTTAGGAGTTGGTTCTGTGGATGTCCCCAACATGAGGACATCCAAGTCTGAACAAAGGGGTAAGCAGGGGGGGAGGGGGGGCGCTTGGTGTAGTCATGACTGGGGCATTCCCAGCTGTTGATACAAGCAACGGAAGACATTGTAGATGTTCACGATTGAAGTTCTCTATTTGTGCAATTGTGGCGAATCTCATCTGATTGCCTTCCTGAGAATTTAATTTTGAATCCCTGAGGAAGCCGAACAGGCGAAACAGAAGCTTTTGTTGGGCAATTTTAGTAAGGTATTCAAAGTATATAACAGGAAGCTCTTCACAATAGTAGAAACAATTTGCTGCTCCTTTGATATTTGAAGCTCTATTGAAAGTGATGGTGTCTCGCTGCGGTGCAGACTGATGTCTTTACAACATCCAGAAAAGTGAACTTTTGTTATTAGTATGGTATTGTATACTATTAAATTGACCTATTATTCAGAACAATTTTTTTGTCGGAATGGCCAGTCCAGTGTAGAGGAAGAACACCTCCCACCGCCGTGGCCCGTCCTTTTTAATCAAGTGAGAAATTTGAAAAACTTTTTGTAAAAACAGCTGATACTTAGCCATGTCAAAGAAAACAGGCTGTTTGTTCACTACAACCAACAGTAGTTCCAAATACGACGTGACACGTTTCGGGGACACTTCCTTAGGCCCCCTGCTTCAGGTCAGACCACTGTTTAAAAGTTTCAGCCAAAAGTGTAAAGAAACTGGAAGCAACTGTCTAGCTATGGCAAATAAATCTATGAGAGATCTAATGAAGGCTTCTGTGGGAACTCCATACGCCTGGCACTAATGAAGGCAGTAAGTTGGGAAGGTTCGTAAAAAATATAAGAAAACGATTTATATTTCACCAGACATTTACATGGATGCTTTAGAAAAAACAAACCCCCCAACTGAAGAATACCAGGACGCAACAATAGAAACTCCTTACGACGTTTCTGCGTATCCCTAGATAAATCAGGATACACTCTCACCAGTAACCCTTTAAATAAAAGATTATATGGATGTGGATTTTCCCCCCCCCTGTATAGTGGGCTAGTGTGGAGGATATCTCTTAATTCATTAGGATTTGCTTTGTTAGTTTTTGGTGTATGGTTGTTTCTTTGAGATATCTACCTGTTTTCTTCAAGAATGTTTTTGTAACTTTCTTGTTTATTTTGTAAAATTTCATAAATATAAAATAAAAAAAATAAAAAAGTTTCAGCCTTGAGAACTCTTCTGAATGAAACGGTTCTTATAACCCAATCCGCACAGCATGTTCACTCCACCTGTGTGGATCCCACCCCTCAGGTGAGTTTTCACAGAGAAACCAATCAGAGAAAAAGGAAGAGGAGCCACCAATCAGAAACCCCTTCCCTATCTGAATGGCTATGAAATAGTGTGCCAATCCACCTGCATGTTTAAGCCCCTTGGATGTACTGTGTTTAAACAAAAAATCCATTTCTGTTCAAGGTTCTGTAAAAGTTGAACACGATCTCCGCCCCGGGGATTGGGGGCACGTGGTCCAAAATTTGCCAACGGAGTTCCTTGAAAAGATGTGACTGCTCCAAACAATGACCAACCAAAGGTGCTGTCAAACTCCTTGTGCATAGCCGAGAAGCATGTTCACTCAAGCGCTGCTTGCAGGCACGCGAAGTCCGCCCCACATAGTAACGTGCACAGGGGCATAAGATTAAATATACAACAAAATCAGTAGTGCAGTCTGTATGCCAGCGAGTACGATACTGTATCTGAGTACGGCTATCAGTCCAGACTGAACCCGATATAGTATCAGAACAGCCATTCCCTATGTGTGTAACGAGCCCGTTTATAGGCTAATTTAACCACCTTCATTGGGTAGCCTCTTGCTAAAAGCCGAAGGCTTAGATCTTTTACATGGAGTTTGAAATCAGATAACATAGTACAGTTGCGGCGAAGCCGCAAAAATTGCCCATAAGGTAAACATAGACCAAAAGGAGGTGTTATCTGGTCTTTCACAACATTCTATTCCTCTTCCAGAATGTATTCCAAAAAGATTTCTTCTTGATCTGCTTGATCTGGTACTTAATCATAATTTTTTTCTTTACCGGCAGCAATTTTATCTTCAAACTTTTGGAATTGCTATGGGTGCAACAGTGGCCCCTTCCATAGTCACTATTTATATGGCTTGGTTTGAAGAATTACATATAGGGGTATGTTTACTAAATCGCGTTAGTGCAGTTCGCGTTAGGAGCCGCGGTAGTGAAAGAAACCCCAAATAAGGACATGGGCGGTACATCGTTACCACTACCACGCGTTAGAAAAATTAACGAGCGTTACCGGGCGCCGTGCCGCGTTACTGCGCGTTAATCGTAAGAAGACGTACAGACACAAAGCACTGAAACAGAGCTGTAGCACAATGGTTACGGTACTGACCTCTGTTACAGGCAGCATGGGTTCGAGCCCCCAGTGTGCCTAACGCAAAAGGCTGTCTCAGGCATCATCCTGTACAGTACAGAAGGAAAGAGGAGGCATGTTTTTCGTTACGCTGAGTATTGGTGTCAGAAAAACACCCTCGGAGTGTGCCTAGCCACGTACGTTGGTGCGTGCATTGGTAAGTGTGTAGCCGCGTGCGTACATTCGTGCGTGGGTATGTGTGTTTTTACCAGTGTGGGCATCTTATATTACAGACTTTGTAGGGTGTCCTGCACCTATGCATTATGCTAACAGATGTACGTGTGATGGCCTATGGTTTAGCAGAGCCTGTGAGCAGGTGCTGGTGTTTCACAGGGTTGGATTGGGCCAGTCACACCCATGATGCACTGCACATGCAAATCAGCTGTCCACACATACACACCATGGGGAATACACCCCCACAGCACCTCGGCCTGATAGGGGGTACCGACCGTGTGTTGTACTGGCACAGAGTAGCTACACACCGTCACATTGTGCGGGTACTGTGCTCACCCTGAGGGTGCAGTGAGGCGCCCAGCACTAGGTCCACAGCACCGTCCATGACTGACAGAGGCCATGGTGCAGGTCCACAGCAGTGTTATAGTGTGAGAGGTAGTTTCTGCAGAAACACCTTGGACATCTCTGTCTGTATCAGTCAGGTGTAGCCCCCATGGACCACCACCCCCTCCCCCTCCCCCTCCCCCTGGGCAGCAAACAGGGTCTCCTATCAAAAGATACAACATCTACCTCCCTGCAAGGTGGACGTAGAGGGGGAACGTCAACCCCAGTCCTGCTGAGGGACACACACCCCACAGAGCAGTCAATGCAGCTCTGTACACATCCAGAACACAATAGCAGACAGACATTAGGCCTAGATATGGCATGCTGCACCCCAACACTATCTGATATTCCCCTGGTGCAAGCCATCAGCCACTGCACCCTGCAAGCCACTCCATCACAGCACATACCAGCTGCAAATAGTCTGCTAGTGCCCAGTGGAGATGCCTGCACCCAGAACTGGGATGTCAGCATACACAGTTAAATCAGTGACAGGGCCCCAAAAGGCAACCCATATATATCACATGAGAGAAATACTAGATAGCACTATGGGGGTGCCTAGCCATGCTGTGGTCACTGCACAGTCAGGGTGAGAGTGATCTCTCAGCAGCACATACTGAGGTCACCCTGTCTGTGTAGGTGGTGGCCGGCCACTACAATGTGCCTGTCACTGCCCTATGGCCTGTGCAGATGCGCCCTGGCCAGGCCACCCTGTCCGGCCTCTACCCATGGTACCTTGCTCCTCATTATGCACATTGGCAGCCCAATTCTGGCAACATTGCTGGCATTGTGGCCTGTGGAAGGTGTTTGCAGCCACCACACACTGGATAGACAGACAACCACCCCCACACCGATGTCAGCATTGTGCTACTATAGAGGTGGTCAGCAGCCATACACACCACACCAGTCCTGGGCATAGTACAGGCATGGATATGGTACACAAGACTGTTGGGGGGTCACTCCCCAGGGTGGTGAACACTGTCAGAGACCAGACCTGCAGCACACACCGCAGACATCAGAATGATTGTTATGGTGGAGCTCAATGAGCAAAATGTGCTTAACAGAGGAATTGATATCTGCCAGTTCTCATAGCAAACGTTTGATAGCTGTGTACCATATACCCAGGTGTAGGGTGGCATTGCTAAGGTATGCAACTGCTAGTATTGGGAGATACAGGCAGGACCCAATTTCTTGCCTCTCCAGGTGGCATTGGCCAATGGGGCCTGTGGGTGGGTGTGTGGCCCTGTTGGCTGCTGCTTTACGGCAGAGTTCCCCAACTCCAGTCCTGGTGTTCCAAACACTGTTCGGGTTTTCATGCTGTCCCTCATAAATATGCATAAGCTACATCTGCATAACATGGGGGTGGTGCATAGCTATGCAGCACAGGCATCTTTATTGGAGGCAGCATGAAACCGGAATGTTGTGGGGCCCTCCAGGACTACATTTGCGAAACTCTGCTTTACGATAATGTGCCTGTTTCTGGTGTGGTAAAATATAGGCCATGCGTATGTTCTCTGCAATAAAGGTGTGTCTTTACTATCAATGTTTAGTGGTGGGTAAAGCTATGGGGACTGGGTTGGCAGGACCCCCAGCTGGGATTTGAACCTGTGACCCTCTGGTTTTACAGACACTGGCTGTGTCTGTTGCACCACACTGTTGCCACAGAGACAGTGCAGTCCCTGGAGTTAGTTAAACCGGCCTGACGAGTCAGAAACCCTGCTCTGCAACAGGTTTATTGTGACCTCATTTACCTTGTATGCAGACAACGGTGCACATAAACCTCAGAGAATATCTCACAAAAGGGGCACACACCCATAACCAAGCTGGGCAACAATGATATCATTGGGAAACATTACACAACACTCCCAGGACAATCCATTACAATGAAATGATATTTAAAAGGGTCTGTGACGCGTAGACCCTTCCACACATCATTTCTTTTTTATTTGGTGCTTTCCAGGCAGTGTTGTTCCTTGTTGCCCATTGCTATCACTGTTGCCCAGCTGTATTATGCTTTTTAAAATGTTTCCTGTGGTCATTTTTAACGTTTTATGTGCTATTTTGTTCAGTGCACATGTATCACACTGCTCACGTTTTGTGTGTTTCCCCGGTTTTGCTGTACATTGCTGACGGAAATGGTTTCTCTTCCCTTTAAATGCCTTTAACGGCAGGTTTTCATTCGCGTTGGAATTGAGCTCAGAATTACAGCGCGTTAGTGAGGGGGAGCCTCTCCACGCCCCCTCTCCGCCCATTGACCCCTTCTCTCCGCCCACTCTCCACCTTCTGCGCTGTTTTAACGCGCCGCGGGGCTTTACGATCGTTAAGCGCGGTTTCCGCGCATAGTACGACGTTACCGGTCGTTGGCGCGTGTTTACGCGCATTACACTGCACTTACGGTCGTTAACGTCATACTACGCGCGTTACTCACGTTTAGTAAACATACCCCATATATTCTCATCCACTGTTTACTAAGGTTTCGTTCTGGAGAAGATTTCTGGATGGTGTTTTCTTTATATGGTCAGGTACCAAAGAAGATTTAGGGGTATGTTTACTAAACCTTCTTAATGTGCGCCCAGCGTTAGTGTGCAGGATGCCATATAAGGAGTGGGCGTTTCAGTTTAAAGTAGCAAAACGGGATTAGCGCGTGATAACGTGCGCTGCTGCGCACATTATCAGGCAAAGCGCAGCTAAGTGCGTTACCGCGCGGTAATCTTAAGTAGGCGCACAGACATCCAAGCACAGAAACAGAAGTGTAGCACAATGGTTAATACACTGACTGATGATACAGGGGTCATGAGTTCGATCCCCCAGTGTGCCTAATGCATAAGGCTGGCTGAGGCATCAGCTTTGACATGTAAGTATTGTTTCCTGAGGTATTTTATTTATTGCTGCCAGCAAACACACCCTCACGTGCCGTAACCTAAGGTGCCGCATAAGGCACCCTATAAGGCACCCCATAGGGCACATTATAAAGTGCACTGTCCGCCACAGCACCCTATAATGTCCCCTATAGGGCACCCTATAAGGCGCTCCATAGGACACCTTATAAGGCACCTTACACGGACTGTAACCATAAGGTGCCTCAGAAGGCGCTTTATAGGGTGCCCTATAAGGTGCCTTATAGGGCGCCTTCTGAGGCACCTTATGGTTACAGTACCCTGAGGGTGTTTTGCTGGTAGCACTAATGTACATTAAAAAAAGACAAAGCTTTGGACAGCCCTATCAAATAACCCCTACTGTGGGTTTGAACCCATGACCTCTGGCTCCACAAGTAGTGAAGTAACCAGTGGGCTACAGCTCCATAGCTGTTAGTAAACCCCTGGCTGGCTGCAGAAGGACTGCACGTCACCACACAAACAGTCTGCTGTGGTCACCAGGATAGGGTTAACCCACCCATACCCATGATGCACTGCACATGCAAATCAGCAGTCTACAGATGATCACAAGATGAGGTATGCACCCCACAGCACCTCGGCCTGGTAGGGGGAACTGACCGTGTGTGGTACTGGCACAGAGTAGCTACACACCGTCACATTGTGCAGGTACTGCACTCACCTTGAGGGTGAGGTAGGGCGCCCAGCACCAGGTCCACAGCAGAGATAGGCCATGCTGCAGGTCCCCAGCAGTGCTAATGTGTGAGATAGATAGTTTCTGCAGACACACCTTGGATATATCTGTATGTCTCAGTCAGGTTTAGACCCTATGGACCCCTAGGAGGATTATGTACCACCACCCTCCTCCTCCACCTCCACCTCCACCTCCACCAGGGCTGAGGGTGGTAAACGGGGTCTCCCACCAACAGATCCACATTCTACCTCCCTGCAATGGTGGAAGTAGAGGGGACCATCAACCCCAGTCCTGCTGGGGAACAGACACCCTACAGTGCAGTCAATGCAGCTCTGTACACATCCATATCGCAATAGCAGACAGACATTAGGTCTGGATATGCTAAGCTGCACCCCACCACTATCTGATATTCTCCTGCAGCAAGCCTTCAGCCGCTGCACCCTGCAAGGTGTTCCATCAAGACACATACCAGCTGCAGACAGTCTGCTAGCTAGTCCATAATGCATGTTCCTGGTTGAAATGCATGTATCCAGAACTGGGACGTCAGCATACACACCAAGCAGATAAGTCAGTGACTGGGCCCCAAAAGGGAACCCATAAATATCACATGCGAGAAATACTATATAGCACTATGGGGGAGCCTAGCCATGCCGTGGTCACTGCTCAGTCAGGGTGAGAGTGATCTCTCAGCAGAACATGCTGTGGCCACCCTGTCTGTGCAGGTGGTGGCCGGGCACTACAATGTCCCAGCCAGTGCCCTATGCCCTGTGCAGATGCATCCTGGCCAGGCCACCCTGTCCGGGCTATACCCATGGTACCTTGCTCCTCATTATGCACATTGGCAGGCCAATACTGGCAACAGTGCTGGCAGTGTGGGCTGTGGAGGGTGTTTGCAGCCACCACACACTGGATAGACAGACACACACTCCCACACCTATGCCAGCATTGTGCTACTATAGAGGTGTTTAGCAGCCCTGGCCACCACACCAGTCCTGGGCACAGTGCAGGCATGGATATGGTACGCAATACAGTTGGGGGTCACTCCCCAGGGTGGTAAACACTGTCAGAGACCAGACCTGAAGCACACTCCACAGACATCAGAAAGGTTGCTATGATGGAGCTCAATCAGCAAACTGTGTTTAACGTAGGAATTGCTATCTGCCAGTAATCATAGCAAACCTTTGATAGCTGTGTACCGTATTCCCAGGTGTAGGGTGGCATTGCTAAGGTATGCAACTGCTAGTATTGGGAGATGCACGCAGGGCCCAATGTCCTGCCTCTCCAGGAGGCATTGGCTAATGGAACCTGTGGGTGTGGGTGTGTCTGCCACTGTTGGCTGCTGCTTTACGGCAGAGGTTCCCAACTCCAGTCCTGGTGTGCCAAACACTGTTCGGGTTTTCATGCTGTCCCTCATGAATATGCATGAGATACATCTGCATACCATGGGGGTGGTGCATAGATATGCAGCACAGGCATCTTTATTAGAGGCAGCATGGAACCTGAATGGTGTTTGGCCCTCCAGGACTGCATTTGGGAGACTCTGCTCTAGGTAATGCACCTGTTTATGGTGTCTTTGCTCTGTAGGGTAAAATGTAGGTGTTTTGGGCATGTTTACGTCATCTGCAATAAAGGTTCTGTCTGTATTAGGACATTGTAGTAGTGGGTAAAATATGGGGACTGGGTTGGCAGGCACCATAGCTGGGACTTGAACCTGTGACCTTCTGCCTCCAAACACAATGGTTGTGTGCACTGCACCACCATGTTGCCACAGAGACAGTGCATTCCCTGGTGATACCATGACTGTTTGTCCGGCAGGGCCTGTCTGTTGCAGTGCACGGCACCCACCTACACAGGGCTAGGCCATGGTCTGCTCTGGGCAGCTGCCACTCCCCCCCTCCACCACCAGTACCCCACTGTCACCATGCTGACATGCCCTTCTGCTGGTGGTGCTGGTGGTGTGCAGTCTCAAGCCATCCAGTGTGCAGGTAGGCGGCTGCCTATGTTGCGTGTTCTGGGGTAGGGGTGCCTGTATAGATGTACACGCTTCCCCCCAACACCGCCTGCCAATGTTCTGTGCCCTTGGAGGTACCTGCTGGGTACTATCCCCTGTGACACTGTGATAAACACTCTCATGCCCATGTTGGGCCCTCATCAGTTGCTGTCTGGCTGCTGTATAGTTTCAGCATTCCTAAGTGCCACCTAGGCATCTGCCTATTCTGCACTGTGCCCCAGCTGCACCACAGCATGTACCGCCTGCAGCCCTCTGTATCCCCTTTCCCAGCATCTGTCCAGTTGCGCATTCCGACATGCCCGCCCTACTGTTGTGGAACATGTGCATGCCATAGGAAACCTGTCCAATGGAGAGGGAAACCCTGATCAGTGCTATTTCACTGTGGGATCATTCACCTTGTATGGGACAGAGCATAGACCCTTCCAAAATTCATATCTTTTTTTGGGGGCTTTCTTGGGAGTGTTTTTTGATGTTTCCCATTACTATCACTATTGCCCAGCTTGGTTATGTTTTTTGTATATTTTGTTGGGGTCCTTTTCAATGTTTATTTGTACTTTTGTTCTGTGCACATGTATCACACTTATCACTTTTTTGTAGGTTTACCTGGTTTTGCTGTACATTGCTGACAAAAATGGTTTCTTTTCCCTTTAAATCAGCTCTAATGCGAGGTTTTCACTTGCGTTAGTTTTGGCCTCGGATTTCACATCGTTAGTGTGCGGGGAGCCTCTCCCCTCCCACTCTCCACCCATTGACCCCTTCTCTCCGCCCCTGGGGAGCCTTCCTCCACCCTCCGGGAGCCTTTCCCGCCTTCAGTGCTCGTTTGCGCCACTGTGCGTGTTAGCGCGCACTAAGGCACATTTGTGCCCCGTAAAGCGTCATTATCGCGCACTAAGCTACCCTAGCATGTGATAATTGCACAGCGCGCACGTTAAGAAGGTTTAGTAAACATACCCCTTAGATTCTTTTTTTGTGTTCTTTGAATACGTTTAAGAAAAACATACAATTTACGGCACAGGTGGAAATGGAAAAAATGCAGTTCTTGGATATTACAATAGAACTATCTTCTGTGGGTTTTGTAACCTCTCTGTATTGGAAGCCAGTTCAGGGTAACACGTTGTTGCGGTTTGATAGTTTTCATCCGCCAGCACTTAAGAGAGGTTTACCTTATGGGCAATTTTTGCGGCTTCACCGCAACTGTACTATGTTATCTGATTTCAAACTCCATGCTAAAGACCTTAGCCTTCGGCTTTTAGCAAGAGGCTACCCAATGAATGTGGTTAAATTAGCCTATAAACGGGCTCGTTACACACATAGGGAATGGCTTATGGGCCCTCGGAATTTTGTATCGCAGCATGTGACGCAGCGCCAGGCGCGGAGGCCATGGAGACCGATACTGACTCCCTGGTAGAGTCCAGTATTGCAGGGAAAAGAAGAAATTCCCACTCTCAGCATAGCCTTCAGGCAGCCAATCAGCTCACCTCAGAGGAGGAGAGAAGCGGAGCTATGGATTGGGCACGCCCTAGGGTGAGGCGGGCATCCCAGAGTAAGGGATCCTTCTTAAACAGAGAGAGGGAACACTCAAGAGAGAGGAGCAGAAGGACTAGAATGAATGGAGGAACAGGACCAAGCCAGAGGCTGTCACGAAGGAATGAAGGAGTAAGCACTGCTAGTGGATTGAGGAGAGAGTTTGCTTTAAATCCACAGGAGAGAAAGCAAGAGGTATTGGGAAGGCAGGAAGTTCCACAGACTGCAGAACCCTTTGACCTGGCTACAGAAGCTGTGCCCAGCTGCAACAGAAGGGAAGCTAATCCAACACGAGGAGAAAAGCACACGTTGGTGAAAAGCAGTTTTTATCCCTGGAGAGAAAAGCATGCTGGCAAGACAGTTCCTGAGCAGTCTCATTTGAAGGTACCTGCTATTTTTAATCCTTCTGATAAGTGTTATATGCCAGGAAGAGAGACTCCTGTTTATAGTGGAGAGGATAGTTTCAGGGGATATAAAGGAAGTTTGTTTTACCCTGGAAACTCTCCATGCAAGCCAAGTTTTACTCAGTCAGTAATACCTGTTCTTAACAAACAAGCTGAGGAAAGAAATACAGCCCACCTGTTTACAAAGAGACCAGATTATCCTGATGTAGAAAGTCTTACTTTTGAAGCCTTCCTTAGAAATAGAACTGCTGCAAACGAACGTGAGATTCCACCATTCATTAACAGAGAGAAGTGGGGGAAGGGAATCTCTACCTCAGGCATAGACTGTCTGAATAGGGAAAGCCGTGTTTGCTCACCAGATGCAGATAATCAGCTGTTTAAACAAGGAGAAGCTTTACTGTTGAGTCCTGCTAGGAAACAAGCAGAACAACTCTTAACTGACCTTAGACAACTCTTGAATGAAAGAGTCATTTCACAACAAGCTATTCTTCAAGCAGTGAATAATCCTGAAGGCAAGAGTATTCCCCAAGCCCAAGTGCCCATGATTGACATCAATCAACCGATGGATTGCTCTGTAGGATTAATAGAGAGAACCGACGAGACAAAAGCTTGAATGATTATACCTGACTTTTATTCTGGTTATGCTAATCCAGAATTGCTAAAAAAGTACCTGACAAGAAGTATTGTTTAGTGCAATTGAAAGGAAAGCATATCCTAACATTGAATGTATGCTGGACTGTGATATAATTGCTAAAGAGAGCAAATACACTTCTTACCTGAGCACCTGTATATATTGCACGGAGAAAACACATGAAGCAATGTGTTTTTCCATATGAGAAGTCTTGTTGAAGCACAATATTGTAAGCCTCTGTTTGCATGATTCCTGATCTACTGATCTTTTCTGTTCCTGTCTCTCTCACGGAGCGGGGAAATAAAAATCCTTGAAGACAAATAAATTTTCTTGTCACCATATATTCATTTGGCCCCCACAACTACACAAGGCCTATCCCTCCTTAGCTCACAAGGTTGGGGAGTGGGTGAAGGTTTGACAAGCATGATAAAATAACGGGTATTTTTCCTTATATGAAGGGAACATCAATGGTTATTAGGCTGGTTCATAAGTTCTGGCCTATTCTGGCGATGCATTCTTGTTTCAGAAAACAGCTGCAAATTGCCTATTCTCGTAAGGCGAATTTGAGGGATCTATTGGTGAGGACTACAGCTCCCCTTGATCGTTCATCCCTGAAACATGAGAACGCTGGTCATTTTCCCTGTGGATTTTGTATCTATTGTTCTGGTACTATATCGGGTTCAGTCTGGACTGATAGCCGTACTCAGATACAGTATCGTACTCACTGGCATACAGACTGCACTACTGATTTTGTTGTATATTTAATCTTATGCCCCTGTGCATGTTACTATGTGGGGCGGACTTCGCGTGCCTGCAAGCAGCGCTTGAGTGAACATGCTTCTCGGCTGCGCACAAGGAGTTTGACAGCACCTTTGGTTAGTCATTGTTTGGAGCAGTCACATCTTTTCAAGGAACTCCGTTGGCGAATTTTGGACCACGTGCCCCCCAATCCCCGGGGTGGAGATCGTGTTCAACTTTTACAGAACCTTGAACAAAAATGGATTTTTCGTTTAAACACAGTACATCCAAGGGGCTTAAACATGCAGGTGGATTGGCACACTATTTCATAGCCGTTCAGATAGGGAAGGGGTTTCTGATTGGTGGCTCCTCTTCCTTTTTCTCTGATTGGTTTCTCTGTGAAAACTCACCTGAGGGTTGGGATCCACACAGGTGGAGTGAACATGCTGTGCGGATTGGGTTATAAGAACCGTTTCATTCAGAAGAGTTCTCAAGGCTGAAACTTTTAAACAGTGGTCTGACCTGAAGCAGGGGGCCTAAGGAGGTGTCCCCGAAACGTGTCACGTCGTATTTGGAACTACTGTTGGTTGTAGTGAACAAACAGCCTGTTTTATTTATTTATTTTCAATTTTTTATATACCGCTTTGACACAGCTAAGTATCAGCTGTTTTTACAAAAAGTTTTTCAAATTTCTCACTTGATTAAAAAGGACAGGCCACGGCGGTGGGAGGTATTCTTCCTCTACACTGGGCTAGCCATTCCGACAAAAAATTGTTCTGAATAATAGGTTATTATTAGCACTGGGCTTTGTGTTTGTGGTGGTGATTAGTGCCCTGGTGTATGGTTTTTGTGGTGGTTTTACTATTAAATTGAAGAATACCTTATTTCTCTTTTGTAGGAATTAAATGGGCAGTTTATGGGCCTCGGCTGTCTGCTAAAGCATGATGGCGTGGAAATTTGAAATAAATTAAGATAAAATTTAAATAATTTTTTAAAAAACGCATTTCGAGAATCCCTAAAAAGTACTTTTTGGGTGTAGGTAATTTTACTATATTTGGATTAATTTCTTGTAAGTTTGAATTAAAGATAAGAAGGTTATGACCCATGATGTGAGGTTTGCTACCTGACCCTATGGTGATTTATTTTGTAACATGTAGGGAGAAGGTTACCCTGAGGTCATATATACCTTATATGGATGTGTGAGAGTTGTGATTTAGTTATAGAACTTTGTGATTACGGTAGGTTGGTGTTTCTAAGGGTGTTGGTACTGAGTAGATTAGTTTTGCGCATACCATGACAGTCATGAATCTCACTTTTAAGCCAGGGCATGGGGAGTATGTTCTCAGTCGCTCAAATTTATTGCTAAGGCTCGGTGTAGGACTTGCATCGTACCAAAGAGAGCTTCCTGCTGGAGTTCGTATGATGTAACATGTGCTTGGAAATTCTTCTTTATCAAGCCGGTGGCACCCAACACGATGGGAAATATTTCTGTATCTTTCTGCCACATTTTCTTGGTCTCAGACTGCATTTCCTGAAATTTTAGGATCTTGTGCCTCTCCACATGATTCATAGAGTAGTTGCTTGGAACTGACACTTCTATTATCAATGTTGTTCTAATATTTTTCTCCTTAACTACTATATCCGGCTTCCTTGCATCCAGCTTTTTATTAGTTGGAATGGATCCCAGATGATGATAACCTCCTTATTCTCTGTAAGTCTCATAGCGTCATGATCGCAGTGCTTTTCAGGCACAGTGATGTTGTAGTGCTTACAGAGTTTCCAATGGATGAGGCGTGCTACTTTGTTATGTCTTTCTGCATAGCAATTTTCTGCCATCAGAACTTCACAGCCAGCTATGAAGCGGTGAGGCAGTGTGTGTGAGGGAAGTATGTATTGTTGATGTCTGGGCTGTGATTTGTGTATGTGTTGTGAGGGAAGCTTTCAATGCTTCTGCCTTTGCTATACTTGGTCTGTAAATAGAGAGAAGTGTTTCCAACCTTGTTAAGCTGCTAACACATTTTATACATTCAAAATTTAACAGTTCACTACAAAAATATTAACATATGGTAAAATGCATAAGTAATGCATTTCCTATTGTGCAAAACAATTATTTCCTTAAGAATTTTCAGTCCTTACCCTTGTGTGCCTGTGGTAACAGGCTGATAGGAGGCCAAAGTTAATATTGATCTCTCCTTCCACTGACCCAAGTACATCAAGTAGTTGTGGTTAAGGGAATGGTGAGAAACATGGAAGGCATGCTCTCCCTTGAGTTGTATGCAGCTGCTATTATTTCATCAACTTCAGGCCGGTTATCTTTCAGGAATGCTGAATTGCATCAAATATGATATTCAAAAGGGTAGAGTGAGGCAGTGTTGGACTTCCCATTAGGCAAGTAGGCAGTGTTCTCAGGGCTTACAAAGGAGGAAAATAAAATTTAAAAGCAGAACAATTAAGGGAAACAAGATTTTGAGAGAGAAATGTAAGGCAACTAAAACTTCAAAAAGACATTTCAAAAACATTTCCAAAATTTCTACAAGGGGGGGCTAATAAGTCTGCAGAAAGATCGTTTGGATCACCGGAACTGAAGTGTACATGTAGCTTTCTGTTTCGTTACAAGGTCAGAGATTTATCACCCCCCCCCCTTAGGCATTTCCTAAGAAAGTTTCTTTCTTTGGCTCCTTTTCATCAAAATCTTTAATAATGTCCTCAAAGTCCATATTTCACTGTGAAACTGCCTAGAGCCTATAGATCCCAAAAACCAGCCCTGGAGTGAGGGAAAATCAAAAAAATGTTAATTTTGGGTTCAGAAGATCCATGGCTGCAAAGAAATGCTGAAAGGGTCAAGGAGCAATAGGAGATTAAGGTGAAATTCAGGCCATGGAATCATACTCAATCCATGATCCAAAGCAATTTTTGCATCAGTGGATGAAGGCTTCTCTGCAGGGGTAATTTCTTATAAACAGCTGGAAAGTAATTACAAAAAATGCATGAAAATGCATTTCATTTTTTCCCAACTTCTAAAGCAGCAATGATGCCAACAAAATATTTTAAATAATTACTTAGTGCAGCACATAAAAAAGGCCTTTGGGTTTTACTTTATCTTTCTTATTTCTCTTTCATTCCTAAAGCAGATTATATTTTAAATCACTTTCACTGACCTGGGCACAACCTTTATGAAAAGAGATCTGTTGGGTGTGATTGTGTTCATACTTGGTGAGCATAATGAACATTTGGCATAAACTGCTGAACTGGGATTCTGGGAACCAATCTGAGAGGAACAAGGAAGATGATAATTAAGAGTGAAATCTTTTTATTCTCCTTAGCATGTAACTGTGACAAAATTTCTTTTACAAATGGAGAAGGTCTCGGAAGAGTAACGAGTAGCAAAAACCTTCCTCTGTTGACTAATATTTTGAGAAAATTAAGTTAAATGACCTTGATCATGTTGTATATAAGAGCAAAACTTTCAAACAACGTTTTGAGAAACTGGAAGAATTTACTGAATAGAACATTTTTCATTCAGGTTTGTGAGGGTAGACATCTATTTCATAAAACTGTATACAATTCAAATGAATTTTGTCCCAGCAAATTAATTAGACCGCTCTTCTCATGTTCTCATGTAAGGACTCTACTGAGAGGATCCTTGTTGGAAACCAGAGAGAGAATGTCACAGTAGGACTGCTGTCCATGGTTCTGAAATTGCTGCTGTTAGCCATAAAGTAGCAAAAGTTGTTCTATGTCTATAGAGTTCTTTTCGGGCTCACAGCTAATCTAGGGACCCCTCATAGCCTTTCATCAAGTTATATTGTTGTCTTAGAAATCAGAAACTTCATTCTTTTCTGTTCTCTGCGTCCCTTCCCTTTGTGACTCATTGAAGGCTTAGAGTTTTTCAGTGATAGAAACCACGTTGGACCCATAGGGTGAAAGGTGGAGTGAAGTCTCTTCACGATAGCTCTCAGGGGAAGACTATATTTTTCAAGCTCTCTAGCAAGCCCATTTCTCTCTACAAGGTTGCACCTGGAAAAAGATGCCAATCACTTAGAACACTTGAAAGAAAGATAGGTGCTTGTGCTAACTGAGCAATTCTATTTCAGATTTGATTTTTTTTAAATAAAAAAGTTTTATGAGACATCTAGAGAAGTGTCAGAAAAAAATGAATTAATTTTATACTGGCTGAGGTTACCGAACAGTCACTTTTTTCTCTAATTGAACACTTTGTTCTAATTAGGATGTAATAGAAACTCTAATACTCTACATGGTCTACATATGGCAAGTCAGTGCAGGGTACCATAAATTATTAGCAGAAGGAATACGGATGCCATGGCTCTGTGCATGTTGCTATTATAATAATTGGGTTTTATATAGCACACAGCTGACAAACAAGCTCTAAAGAGTTTTAGCATTACAGAAACTGACAGGCTGCCTTGGATTTTGATAGTGATTATGTACAAAATGAGCTGTTTGGGTTTCATTGCTCACTAGTTTTGGACTGAAGCAGTTGCTGAGAAAGGGGTTGAGGGGGACCCCAAGTATTATGACATCAATACTAGATTTCTTCATGAAATAATAGTAGGCAGTACAAAAACTGATTTTTAGGAACACTGAAGGCATTGAGATAGGCTAGAAAAGAAAATCAAATCTGAGGAGGAGCCTAGTGGTTAGAGCAACTGCCTGAAAATTAGGAAGCTGAGGTTCAAATCTCACTGACAGTCCTTCTAGCCTTAGGCAAGTCACTTAGGGGTATGTTTACTAAACCATCTTAATGTTACCGACGCTAGTTGCAGTGTTAATGTGAAGAATTCCATATAAGGAAGTAAGGAAATGGGTGTTCCGGTGTCAAGGCAACAATAGATGGTCATCGCGCGATAGAGAGCGCCTTGCCATCATCGCGCGATAGTGTGCGTGCCGTGGCTCGTTGGCACACAGTAACCTTAATTACGTAGCAGCACCACAAAAATGTTAAAGAGGTGTAGCCCACTGGATACTACAATGACTGTGGAAGCAGAGGTCATGAGTTTGACCCCACAGTGGTGTTCTTTAATAAGACTGCCTGAGGGATTTCCTTTTAATTTAAATCAGTGCTGCCAGCAAAAACACCCTCACAGTGCCATAACCTAAGGTGCCTCATAAGGCGCCCCATAGGGCACATTATAAAGTGCCCTGTCCGCCAAGGCTCCCTACAATGTGCCCTATAGGGCGCCTTATGAGGCACCTTAGGTTACGGCACTGTGAGGGTGTTTGTGCTGGCAGCACTGATTTAAATAAAAGGAAATCCCTCAGACAGCCTTATTAAAGAATACCACTGCGGGATTGAACTCATGAAACTGCCTCCACAGTGCTGGCTGGCTACAGAAGGACTGCAGGTCACTGCACAAACTGTCTGCTGTGGCTACCGGATAGGGTAAACCCACCCGTACCCATGATGCACTGCACATGCAGATCAGCAGTCTACATCTGCTCACAAGATGGGGTATGCGCCTCTATAGCACCCTGGCCTGGTAGGGTGAACTGACCGGTGCTACTGACACAGAGTAGCTACAGACTGTGACATTGTGCGGTTCCTGTGCTCACCCTGAGGGTGAGGTGGGGTGCCCAGCACCAGGTCTGCAGCACCTGGGTTGGTTGTGATAGGCTATGCTGCAGGTCCCCATCAGTGCCAGTGTGTGACAGGTAGTCCCTGCAGACGCTCCTAGAATGCACCTGTACCCATCTGTATTTCCCGGTCATGTGTAGCCCATGGCGACTATGATGTGCCCAGAATAGTGCCTATCCTGTGTGGTTGCTATGGTCACTTGTTTATAGGGGAAGGGTGGTGTTTGGACCCAAAAGCGGATTATGTAGAACCACCCAACCTGTTCTCACTGGGTCAGAGTGGGGGACAGGATCTCCCACCAACCGATCCACACTCTGCATCGACGGACCACCACCCCAGTCCTACAGGTGAATAAGCACCCTTCAGCGCAGTCAATGCAGATCTATACATACTTTAGGGCACTGGCAGACAGGCAATAGCCGTGGAAAAGCTCAGCTGCCCACCCCACCATAATCTGACATTCACGAGCAGAGGGCACATTCAGTCTTCACCCGCTGTACCCTGCAAGGTGTTCTAGTCACACACATACTAACTGCAGACAGTCTGCTAGCTAACACATGCTCCTGGAGGAACTGCATGCACCCAAAAGTGGGATGTAAACACACACACCAAGCAAGCATGTCAGTGATTGGGCCCCAGAAAAGGAAACCCATAGATATCACATGATAGAAGCATTGCATAGCACTATGTGGGGCCCTAGACATGCCATGGTCACTGTTCAGTCAGGGTGAGACTGACCTCCCAGCATGACATGCTGTGGCCACCCTGTCTGTGCAGGTGGTGGTCGGGCACTACAATATCCCAGCCATTGCCCTATGCCCTGTGCAGATGCATCCTGCCCAGACCGCTCTGTCTGGGCCATACCCACAATACCTTGCTCCTCATTATGCACATTGGCAGGCTAATGCTAGAAACAGTGTCAACATTGTGGGCTCAGTAAGGTGTAGGCAGCCACAAAACACTGGATAGACATACACACACTTCCTCACCTATTTCAACATTGAGCAAAGATAGAGGTGATTTGCAGCCCTGGCACCAGTCCTGGGCACAGTGCAGGCATTGCTAAGGTATGCAGGTGGTAGTAGTTGTGGCTGCTTCTCTGTGCAGGGCCCAAAAGCCTGGCTCTCCATGAGGATATGAATAGTGGGGCCTGTGGGTGTGGGTGTTTGTGCCCCTGTTGGCCGCTGCTCTAGGGTGTGCACATGTTTATGGTGTATGTGTTCTGTTGGGTAAAATATAGGGACAAGGTCTGCAGAAGCCATGGCTGGGAATTGAACCTGTGACCTTCTGCCCTGGAACACACTGGCTGTGTGTACTACACCAAACTGTTGCCACAGAAGCAGGTCATTTCTTGGGGATACCATGACTGTTCCTCAGACAGACCTTTTCTATTGCACTGCACGCCACCCACCTAAACAGGGCTTGGCCTTGGTCCGCTGTGGGCAGCTACCACTGCCCCCTCCACTACCAGCACCCCTCCCCCACCATGCTGACATGCCCTTATGCCGGTGGTGCTGGAGGTGCGCAGTCCCAGTCCATCCAGTGTGCCTGTAGGCGGCTGCCTATGGTGTGAGATATGGGGTAGGGGTGCCTACATAGACATTCATGCTTCCCCCGGCACCGCCTGTCAATGTTATGTTCCCTTTAGGGTACCTGCTGGGTGATGTCCCCTGGGACACTGTGGGACACACACTCGTGGGCATGTTTGACCTTGGTCAGTTGCTGGCTTGCTGATTTGCAGTTTCTGCATTCCTATGTGCCACCTAGGCATCTGCCTAGCCCTCCCTGTGCCGCAGCTGCCCAACTGCATGTCCCGCCTGCAGCCCCCTGTACCCCATTTGCAGCCTCACCGTAGTGCCCTCTCGTACTTGGGCACTATGATGTTGCTGCACATGTATCACTACTATCACTTTTCTTGGTTTCCCTGACTTTGCTGTACATTGCTGACTGAAATTGTTTCTCTCTCCTGCAAATGTGCCTCTAGCGCGAGGTTTTCACTGACGTTAATTTTCAGATCTTCATTTCACGGTGTTAGTGTGCCTGGAGCCTCTCCCCGCCCACTCTCCACCCATTGACCCCTTCTCTCCACCCTCTGGGGAGCCTTACTCCACCCTCTTTTTGCCTTAACGCCACCGGAGACGTTATCGCGCAAAACCTCACGCTATCGCGTGCTAATGTTACTTTAATGCATGATAACATTACAAATCAGGTAGTAATGTTACGTATCGCGCACTAACTGCACCGCTGCAACGTTATCGCTGTTTAGTAAACATACTCCTTAGTTCTCTCTTGCCTCATGGACAAACTTATGTTAGGCTCTTAAATCTGCGCCTTATTTTGAGCTGAACTTAGGTGCCTAATTGGCTGATATTCAAACCCCTTATCTGATTGGCCAATGGGAGGCTATTTGGATAAGGGTCGAGCACCATCTATACAGCTGTGCTGAATATCTCCATAAGCTGCCTCGGCACTATCAGATTAGTGCAGAAGTGGTCCATGGACCACTATCTGGTTAAGTGCCAACACTTATTTGGAGAGCATGATTTTCAGGCAGATAATGTAGGCTGCTCAGCTCGGATATTCAGTGACAGCTGGTATGCAGATATTGCCACTGAGTATTCCAACGATATTCAAGCACCATGATTGACGACCACTGTAGCATTTGAACATTGGCCCTTTTGAAAATAGGGTCCCAAGTTTTCATCTGAAAATCCATCTTAATTTAGGAGCTTAAGGGTGAAAGGGATATTTTAGAAGCATTTTAATTTCCAAAAAGCCACATTAAGATGTGTAGATGGAACTACATGTCTCAATGCCATTTTAGAATCTGCTTTTTGGAGACATTGGAATACTTACTACATCTATCCATCCAGAGGGTGTGGTGGAGGCAGAGGGTGGGGGTGGGGGTGGGGGTGGGGTAGGCAGGGCCTACAATGCAGATGTGGAGTCCCTATTTTAGAAGAGGAATCCATGTCTGGAACAAAAATTGTAGACCTCTGCATTTGAACCTGCCCCTAGGCATAGAGAAGTGCCTGCTGAGAGGGGCAGATATTGATGCTGATGTTGGGCCCTCCAACCCACATCCCAGACCCCAGGAATCTCCATGGTTGTCTCCTGACACAGTAAGAACCCCCCCATGCACTTTAACAGTGCCCCTCCCACCCTCTGAAGCAGAAGTCCAATTCTCCATCCTACCCTTGAACAAGCAATCCTATCTCCCCTCCCACTCCTGAAGTAGCAGCCCAATGCTTCTCCCTCCCCACAAAGCAGCAGTCTGATACTCACTTTCCCCCTGAAAGCCCCCCAACCAGAATGTAAAATGATGATTGCCCATCTGAAAGTCATCCCCCTGAGTGTTCAAGCCCCCTAACCCCTGACTGACATCACCAGTTTCACCAAGTTCAGTGATGTCCAGGGGAAGGTCATTCTCTAAAATGGTACCGATGACCCCTAGTGGTAATTCCATGGTACTGGTCATCAGTGCCATTTTAGAGAACAACCAATTGCAGAACAGAAGTGAGTGAGCCTTGTCCTGCTCCCACTGAACACCAATGAGCTCAGTATGCTCAGTACTGTTAATCAGGGGTTAGGAGGGGCCCCAGACATGGCATCTCTTTCAGAGGGGTGGTTACCATTTAATATTTTAGTTGGGTGTGGCTTTTGTTGGGAGAGGAGCATAGGACTGCTGCTTTGGGGGTGGGTTGGCAGTGGGGCATTGGCAGAGTGCATTGTGGGGGGGGGGGAATTACATACTGGGTTGCAAAACAGCCATGTGGAGACTTTCTGGGGTCTGGAGTTCAGATGGGTGGGGGGGGGGAGGGCAGACTTGTGGTGCTGCACTGGTATGCCATCTATGCTGGTGCAGCAGTTTTAGGAGGCTGCTCCCATGACTAAGTGGGATAGAGGTTCCACATCTTTTTTCCCATGTGCAGCTCCCTAAAATCGCTGCTCCTGCCAGACATGCAGGAGCATACCTATGCAGTCCTGCAGCTATTTTACAAGCAGAACCTCTCATAAAATACTGGACTAATTCTCCATGTCCTGCGATTGATATAGGTATTCACGTCCTGGTGGGACATGCAGTCCTGCTAGCCATGTAGCTCTCATTCCCAAAAGCAATCTCCCCGCATGCACACAACCTCAGTGTGGGGAGATATGGATGGGGGCAGCACAGGGGCAGGGAGTGGGCAGAGCGGGGGCGGGACAGACCCTGGATGTACAGGGCTTATTCAGGTCATGGCCCTGTACATCCAGGGAACACCAAGGAGGGCACCCTTTCACACCAGCCCGGCAACCCCGCAAGAGCAACAGTGGCACTGGAGGTGAGTCCCCGCCGCTGATTCGGGGCCCTGGCCGCCCCATCCAAGATTCGGACAGGGGGAAATGGGGGTCAGCACTGCGGCAGGCTGGCTGTGGAGTGGGGAGGACGTCTCCTGCAGTGCAGCAGTGACACGCCGGGCCATATCAGGGCCCGATCCTGGACCTGCGGGAATGTCTGGCTCCTGCAGTGCAGAATGGGGTCCTAATGGGCCCATCCTGTTTGGGGGTGTCCAGACGGCCTGGATGTGTCCCTTCTGGGATTGAGCTCCACACATATTAATTTAGTCCTGCTATTTCTTTGTCTAGATTTATGAGCCTAATTTATGAGCCAAGTGCTAAATATCAGTGCTGAACTCCTAACAATTTTTCCTGCCCTTAATCCTCCCCTGTGGCTACCTACTTTTTTATGCTCCTAAATTTAGGAGTTCAGTGAAATTCTGAGTATAAATTTAGGTAGTCAACTCTAGCAAATTTTCAGACACTATTATAGGAGCATAACTCTCAAAGTTAGAAGCCTAAATCATCTGAATATTGGTCTCTTAGATTCTAAACCCTTTGGGGATAGAGAAATATCTATTGTAACTCACCTTGAACTACTACTGAAAAATTATGAGCTAAATTCAAATAAAATCAGTACCACGAGACCAACTGGCATTAAATTAGGTTAACAAGTACAATGCTTTCCATGCCACATTTTTTGAAAGAGAGCAGCAAAATAAAAAATATATGCAGCTATATTTTAAACATGCTTAGTATTATTTTGAATTTGACATAATTATCAAGCCGCTATTTCAGTTGCCATAACAACTTTATAGAGTAGTCCTCCACTGTCACGCATGACTGGATTAGTTTTGTAATTGGGTTGTACCTTGTCAGAACAATCATTCTTGTAATGACAGAGCACAATATTTAGACAATTTCAGTGTTAACTTTTTAAGTTGGCGTTTTCTTTCTGCCCACTGCTGGAAAGCTTGTTAAAGTGGAACTTGTGGCGTTCAGCCCAGGTCTAAAGAGTAAAGCCTTATTGAGAAGGGCCATTCTTTTCTACTTATTGTTGCTTCTCTGTTAAATGGTCTGTCGGTTTCATGAAAAATGCACACTGCTGGAACACAGCCGGACCAACCTTGGGGCATCCGACTCTATGTGCTCTTTTACTAAGGCAAAATGTAACCATTTTTAAAATAAACCCTGGTGGCATTTCCTAACCTCAGTTTGAAATCCTCTTGGACTGAAAGAATGCTCTAACTCCTTAACCACAAAGAAAAGCTCCTAGCTCCCTGACATTTAAAGGGTCTGACCATGCTTGTCAGTTGTATGATTGATGGCCAGAGCCCATTTCATGTCAAATATTTTGCTGCTGCCTGCCAGGCACAGGCTCCTTCTTTCAAGTCCTCGCTGGTCTACTTGGTATTCATGGAGACAGACCAGCCTGGTTGCTCTGCTCCTGACTTTTTTAGTTCTAGACGTTACTACTTTGAATGCGTAACTGCTCCACTGTCTGCTAGTTAGGAAGGTGGTGAGGTTATTTTAAGCTGTCTGGAATATTGTAGAAGATTGCAAAGGAGATGGGTGCCTGACTTAAGACCTGCATGTCAGTAATAAATGGTTTTGGCCATGCTTATTGCCTTACTCCTCCCTTTTTCTTGCACTTTCAATAGATATTCTTTCCAGCAATATGGACTGGCATAAAGTCCTTTTCTAAGTAAGTCCTCATGGTGTCTACTAACTCCCTGTTTAATGTGGGAATTACGGCCTATGGTCAATGTGGGCCATGCTAACAGTTTCAGGACATGGAATGAGTAGGGCCGTACACCCTGAGGGACCCGTGAACTTGGCTGCCTCCCGCCTCCCCAGCCAGGAACTTGCTCTTATCAGGCTTCCTGAAAGCCCAATGATGACATCAGCATCCCTTCTGTATTCGTGCAGCCCTTGGTACAGTCCTGGGAATGAGCAGGGATTGCACCTGATAGGTAATATGCGGGTCCTTACTGCACGTTAACTCTCAACAATGTAGATGACGCAGGCCAGGACAGTTAATGCCACCTTAAGAGATGTATCTAACAGTATTGCATATTATCTGCCGTGCAGTTAATGTAGAGCAGTGATTCTCCAAAATATTGGGAATTCCTCCAACAGTTAACAAGGAGGATTTGCAGTTACTGCATACTAAGGGGTATGTTTACTAAACCGTCTTAATGTTACCGGCGTTAGTTGCAGTCTTACTGTGACGAATGCCATATAAGCTAGTGGGCATTCCGGTCTTAAGGTAGCATTTCAGGTTATTGCGCGATAAAGTCTGTTATCGCACGATAGAGGGAGCATGTTAATGTGCGTTAGCCTTAATTAGGCGCGCTGACCTACAATCACAGCAACAGAGGTGTAGCACACTGGTTAATACAATGAATGCCAATGCAGTGGTCATGAGTTTGATCCCCCAGTGGGCTCAGTTAAAAGACTGTCTGAGGCAATCCCTTTTCCTCCCTGTAACAGTCAGACACACCCCAACAATTTGCACTGCCAGCCAAAAAAGCCTCACCCCAGTGCCGCAACCTAATGCACCTTTTAGGGCGCACCATAAGGCACATCATAAAGCACCACGTCATCCAAGGCAGGTCATAATGTGCCCCAGAGGGTGGCAGGAAAGGTTGGCATCCTCCAAGGCAGCATATAAGGTGCCCCATAAGCTGTCCAAACCTAAGGTGCCGTGAAAGATGTCCCAGGGATGCCAAGGTGACACAGGAGATTGTGCCCAGGGGCACAAAGGTGCCCCAAAGTCACAAGCATGAAATGTATGGTTCAAACACAGATGTAACAACAACCAACTGTCCAAGAGCAAAATGAAATCTAAAAATTACACAAACCGCCCTTGAATAATAGATACACTCCCAAACAATTTAATAATTTCAATAACAGATTAACACATCACATTGGCACCAATTGACCTCAGGATGGCTAGAGCCCTACATTTAGTGATAAATCACTATAGAGAACAGCTGACGCTCACATCACAGGTCAAGTAGCCATTCTTTAAATCCTTACTTTAAACGCAATCACCAACTCACCTCATTGAAGCTTTCTCTCTCAATGCTTCTCCTACGACTGAGTTGGTGATTGCGTTTAAAGTAAGGATTTAAAGAATGGCTACTTGACCTGTGATGTGAGCGTCAGCTGTTCCCTATAGTGATTTATCACTAAATGTAGGGCTCTAGCCATCCTGAGGTCAATTGGTGCCAATGTGATGTGTTAATCTGTTATTGAAATTATTAAATTGTTTGGGAGTGTATCTATTATTCAAGGGCGGTTTGTGTAATTTTCAAACACAGATGTAACCATAACACTACACAGAGCACCAAGGAAAGGCAATGAACAAGTGATGGAAGGAAGTAGATGACAGAGCTCATGGACCAGCCAAATCTGCGTGCAGCCCATGTGGCAGCAGGTAAAGTGGACAAACATATCGGGGGCAGCTGTACCGATGTAGAGGGTGATGGTAATTTACAGTGCAACAATGACAGTGTGTGGCAGAGGATGGGGATACGTGTTCACCAGAGGAGGTAGAGGTGGCAGGATAAGTGCAATGATAGGAGGACAGAGGAGAGCAGTGCCATGCAGAGCAGACACAGGAGAGGCAAGCATGAAGAGCCGCAATGCAGAATAGTGTGCCAGTGCAGGGCATGGGGTAGCAGCCTGCACATTAGGGCAGGATGCCACACAGCTGGCACACACACATAGATGGACAGAAGGATGGATGGAAACAGTGATGAGGGTATAATGTGGCGGCAGCACAGATCTGTACAAATATGATTGTTACACGAATGAAACGTAGTTGTGTAGGACAGCCATAAAAAAAGGGGAACAGAGAGGAATCAAACCCATAACTTCTGCTACTGAAATCTTCACATTAACTATTGTGCTACATCACTATGGGAGTTATCATGCCAATGGCTGGCTACAGAAAGAGTGCATGTCACCATAAAGCTGTCTGCTGTGGCTACCAGGATAGGATAGAACCAACAGTACCCATAATGCTATTCACATGCAGAACAGCAGTCTACATCTGCTCACCAGATGGGGTATGCACCTCTACAGCACGTCAGCTTGGTAGGGGGGAATGACCTTGCATGTTACTGGCACAGAGTACCCACAGGCCATGCCAATGTGCGTGTTCTGTGCTCACCCTGAGGGTGAGGTGGAGTGGCCAGCATCAGGTCCGCAGTACCCGGGTTGGTTGAGGTGGGCTGTGCTGCAGGTCTCCATCAGTGCTAGTGTGTGACAGGTATTTGTTACAGACACCTTTAGGAGGTCTCTGTGTCCATTTGTAATTGCCAGTCATGTCTGGCCATTGTGGACCATGATGCACACAACATAGTGCATATCCACTGTGCTTGCTATGGTCACCTGTTTAGGGAGCAGGGGGTGTGTCAGGGCTCACATGGTGACAATGTACTTAGCAAACCACTCTCTCTGGGTCAGGGTGGGGGAAATGATCTACCCCAACAGATCCGCACTCTCACCCCTTTGCAAGGGGGGCAGTGGAGGTACATGAGGATAGGCTGTGGGACCAGCAACCCCAGTCCTGGTGGTAAACAGACAGCTGTTGAAGATCTGCACTTGGGAAAGGGCCACTGGCAGACAGGTAGTGGGCCCAGTCAGCTCAACTGCCCCTCACTACAATCTGACATTCACCAGCAGAGGGCGGACAGTATGCACCTGCTGCACCCTGCAAGGTGGTGTGGCTATTGTCGCCCGCTCACCCTCCCAGAGGCCACGGGCGTGAATAGAGTGAGCGGGGTAAAGTTCCTTGATAACTGTGGAATATTATAATGAGGCTTAGCGGAGCCTTCTGGGTAGTGTAGTTCCACAGCCAGTAGAAATAAGTAGTTGCAGTCAGAGTGATAAGGACAAATAGGATTTATTTCCCTTCCCAGGGTTGGATTCTTAAACCATGAAAACAAAGTAACACAAAGACCATGCGTCTGGAACTACAAACAAAGAATTAACTTGAACTCAGGCAATGCTTATCTTCAGCCAAAAAGAAATGAAAATGCAGAGAAAACAGCTTCTTTCCCAAAACTCCTTTTGTCTGTTTTCTCCCGTGAAACAGCCCTTGTAGCACTTTAACACAAAGATTGTATGCTGTCAGAAAAAGTATATGTACAATCCATAAATACCTCAGTGTCCGGGTCCTCATAAAAATCACATTGCATGTGTTCAATGTCTTGACAAGTTTCCCGTGGGCTGAAACCTTTATCTTGCCTGCCGGGTTCCTCTCTATAGCCTAAGGTATTTCCTTCCCCCAACAGCTTAGAGGAGTATGGGTATTTACTGTAATTGCTGCTGTTTCTCTCAACTGAGTCACAGAGCTCCTGGTAAGTGCAGGGAATATGGCTATACTCTTCTTTCCTGCTATTAGGGAGAATACTCCTGCCTTCTAACAAGTTTCTTCCAAGCTTCCTCCCTTGAGCACAACTCTGCACGGGGAAAAACTCTTCCCTTCGTGTTTGCTTAGCTTTTCTTTTGGGCAACAAATTAGCCTCAGGAAAATAATTCTCTCTTGCTGGGTACCTTGAGCTGTAAGGCTGGAATTGCCTTAACTGGGCTTCAGAGCAATTCTCTCTGCTTCCACGACAGCAGAGCTCTCCGGTGCAATGGTCAGCCGTGTACTGCTCTTCCAGGCAGTCTCCCTTGGGCTTCACAGCGCAGCACCGTCCTACCAGTCTCCTCTGGTCAGCATGCCTCTCAAAGCTTCCTTCCTCATTGAAGCTTTCTCTCTCAATGCTTCTCCTACGACTGGGACTTCCTGTGCTTGCCGTTCTCCCTGTGTTTGCTGCCCTCTCTCTGTTGGCTGCTGTCTCTGTGTTTGCTGCTCTTCCTCTTCTCTCCGGTAAGGGATTTTTAAATGTGTTGCATTTGGTATTTGTTTGGGCTCCGCCCCCTATCAGCTGTCCCCTATCTCTTGATGAGCCACGAGGTAGCTTTTGGTTTGGGCGTTCCCTAGCACTACGTGAATTGGTTTGTGTACAATTTCTATGCCAACCCTCCTCCATGTTTATTTCTGAACTGTCAAAGTTAGCTTTATTCTGATCCAAATCTCCTGACTCCGCGGGCTCTGATCTCTGCACCTCATGACAGATCCCCCGCCTTAAAATATTACGTGCTGCCGAACTTTCCATCGGACAGTGTGTAATCCTACCTTTGGATCTGTACCGCTGCTCTACATATACCATACTGGCAGTGGCAGACCTATCCTTCCAGGGTTTCAAGAGGTTTAGGTGATACACCTGTCGGCGACCCTTCGCATTCTCTACTCTATATGAGACCAGGCCTACCTTTTCCACCACAGTGCATGGCCCTTTCCAATGGGCCTCGAATTTTGGTCCTGGATCTGCCACCTGGACAAGCACTTTATCGCCCATGTCCAATGTTCTAGGTTTTGTGCCCCTATCGTACTAGTGCTTTTGTTTCTGTTTACTGGCCTGTAAATTTTCCATCGCGGCCTTTGCCGTCCTCTCTAGACGTTCCCTCAGACCTTTTAAGAACTGCGGTACTTCCACCTCTACGGTGTCCGGTTCTACCCACTGCTCGTGTAGAATATCTAGTATTCCCCTAGGGGACCTACCGAACATGAGCTCGTATGGGGACGCTTTCAAAGAGGTTTGAACGTGTTCTCTACAGGCGTATAATACGAACGGGAGTAGAGTATCCCAATCTGATATCCCTCCTTTTTTCAAAGCCCTCCTAAGCATTTGCTTGATGGTTTGATTCATGCGTTCCACTAAACCATTCGTTTGGGGGTGGTACGCCGCTGTTCGTATGTGCTTTATCCCAAAAGCCTCCCAAACGGTAGACAAGTGTTTGGATAGAAAGTTGCTACCCTGATCCGTAAGCACCTCCCTGGGAAACCCCACCTCACAAAATAGTTTCACCAGCTCCTGGGCTATGATCCTCGCGGAGGTGTTCCTTAAGGGAATAGCCCAGGGGAATCGGGTGGCATGGTCCACTATCACCAGCAGATACTGGAAACCCCTGGGTGTTCGGGTCATCGGGCCTACCATGTCCATTCCTATGTAACTCATAGGCACCGCTATAGTGGGGGTAGGTACTAAGGGTACAGCTCTAGGTTTTAATGCTGTCACGCTCTGACATGGGGCACATGACTCGCAGTACTGCCTGGTTTCTTTGAACACCCCTGGCCAATAAAAGCTGCCTAATATTTGGTCCAGGGTGCCCTGGATCCCCTTATGGCTACCTATAGGGTGGTCGTGGACCAGATGCAACACCGTGGCCTTAAACATCGTCGGCACCACCAACTGCTTTCGAACTGCCTCGGTATAAGGGTCAATACTTTCCCTGTATAAAATTTCATTTTCCAGGAAAAACCTGGGCAACGTAGGCCGGGTTTCCTGGGCCCATTCGAGGGCTCTCTTGAGCGCTGGGTCAGCCCGTTGTTCTGCAGGGAACGAAGGAAACTTATTTACAAGTTCAGCCGGTACCCAAGGTAAACTCGCACCTGCCTCCAACTCGGCCCTCCCGCGGGTTCTAGACTGCCTCTCGTGGCACCTTTTGGCCTTGGCCTTTCTGCCTTGCTTAACGGGCTCGTGCACTAAATCATCATGTGTAGGAAGGATATTTAAGTCTTCCTCATTTAACTCCCCCTCCTGGGATTCTACTGCCCCCTGTGATAAGGAAGCTTATCATAGCTCAGGAAGGAGCTATAGTAAAGGTGAAGTGACTCTGAACAAGCAACCTGTCAGTTCTGGTAGAAATAAGAAAACAGAATTTTTCCATGAAAGACTACCAGTCCCAGAATGCACCAGGTTTCCAACAGCCATTAGAGGAGCTGAAGTGGGGAAACGTGTGTTCAATCAGGAGGGCTATGAGGTAATCCCCAAGCACTCATCTCAAAGGGCAGGGCCTGATTCAGCACAGCTGCGCTGTGCTAGGGTGGAGCACTCATCTAAGCAGAATAAAGGTAGAGTTTATTCTACAGAGAATCATCCTCAGATTCAGCTTGGACATCTTCATGATCTTGGACAGCTTCATCATCTGGAGGTTCATCAGAAGCAGAAGCCAGAGTGGACGGACAGAGAGGGCAAGAAACCCTTTGGAAGAAAGAAGAGAAAAGCTTTTGGGAGGTCTAAAGGAGTCCAGAGCAGTACGTATACTAGGAGGCATTCCAAAGGCCAGCATACACCATTGGACTGGGGGAAGCCAGAGGAGTGGTGCTGCAGAGCTAGGAATCTCCAGACGGTACCTGTGAGGGAGACGGCTGCACTTGGAAGGGACCCTAGGACCCATGCCAGAAGGTATGTGAAGAGAGATCCAGTGTCCAGGGATCTGGATTGGAAGGCTGGACATAAGAACTGGACTACATACTGGCCAGGCTATTTAGAGAGGAACTCTAACAGCAATGGAAGCTCAGGTATGAACACTGATCTATGCCCTAGCTATAACCTTGAAAGACAGCAGGGAAACAAGTATTCTCCTGAGAGTGCTACATTGAGAAATTCCTCTGTGCCAATCCATGATATTGAACCCATGATTGTTGTAGAAGGGGGAGCGGTCTTAGATACAGGCTGTAAATATATGGATTGCTCTCTGTCTAAACTCCTTTGGTAATTTTCTGTTACAAAGTACAACAACCAACACAAAGAAATACAAACTTGTTCTTTAATCTACTCAGAAAAGCTCCTGAATAGGATTTTGAGCCACGCAGTAGAAAGCAAGCCAGCTAAGGGGTTTCAGCTGGATAACTGCTAGCAATTTAGCCTTACCTAATTGCTTGTGAGCTCTGAGGGAATCACTTCTGAATCTATGTGTGAAGATATAAGAAGTTAACCTGAAAAGAACAGTTTTTCCCTTCTCTGTGGGTTTTGCTTGTTGTTTGAAACACTGCTAAGAAAATATTAGCTAAAGCCTACAGAAAAGACCAGTTTGTTACCAACCAGGTCTTTATTCTTTTCATTTGATTGCCTGACAAGTTCAGATGTTGTTTTCCTGATTTTGTTTTTCTAAGTTTAACACTGAAAGCAAGTATCCTGTTTTATGTGCTACCAAGCATATCTGTGTTGGGAGAAATAACCCCATAAATAAATATCTTATTGGCTTTACACTCAAGCACAACTAATTATTGTGAGCAGCTGTGTCTGGTGTGAATGGACTGCATTTCCCACAATCCCTTGCAAATCATATTGACATATGCCTTTGCTAAGACTCTGAACATTCTCACCCAGGCAGCCGTCTGACAAATGGCGTAGTTTTTCGGATTGCTTTTGTGCAAAAGGGATTTACTTGCTAAGGATTACAACTCAAGTCTGAAGGAAAAGACTGTTCAAGCTTAAAAGCTGAAAGAAAAGATTTTCCCTCAACTGCACTTTGGAGGAGAGGTGGCTGTTCCAGGTAGCTGTTCCAGGAAGAAAAGACCCTGTGCAGAGCTGGATTCATCACTGGCATAAGGTAACAAGTACCTGGGCATGTCTAGTGGTGGATGGGAGTAAGGCACAGGGGTAATTGAAAAAAAAAAATAAGAAGCAGAAAAAAACACCTGTTTGGAAGGTGGTGCACTGTGGGGTTTTTTTTTGTGTTTTCTTGCAGGGATCAAGATGGATCCAAGGGAACTAGCTGATTGGATGGCAGCCCAGTTTAGCAGGCAACAGGAGCTAGCACAGCAGGCTCAGGACACTGCTATGAAAGCTTTAATGGATCAGCAGAGGCCAGTGCTTGATCTGGTGCAAGCCCTAGTTAAACTGCAGAACTAAAGTGGACCAGATGCAAGACCAGCAGTAAATACTGGTACACCACATGTGGACAGTGTGGGACTCAATCAGGGAATTGGGGCATTTAGTTTTGGGAAGCTAACTCCAGATGATAATGTTGATGATTTTCTAGAGTCTTTTGAAAGAGTGGCACAAGCATTAGCATGGCCAGAGACCCAGTGGGCAGTAAGGCTGGCAGCCTCATTAACTGGAGAGGCGCTTGCAGCTTATAGAGCAATGCCAGCAGCCCAGGCTTTGAATTATAAGGATGTAAAGGCTGCTATTAGAGATCGCCTAGGGTTGTCTATTTCAGAGTATAGGCGAATGTTTAGAGCTACTGCATTGAGAGTGGGTGAAACACCCAGGGCTCTGAGTTAGAGAATCAGAGGATTAGCTGTAAAATGGTTGGAGCCTGAGCAAAAGATGGTAGAAATGTTATTAGACATTATTATGCTTGAACAATTTATGTCTGCTGTGCCTAAAGATTTGCACACTTTCCTTATACAGCAGAATTGCCAAAATCTTAGAGAGGCAACCATGCTAGCAGAGAGATTCTTGGAAGCCACGCAGGCTTGCCATAGAATGGGTGGCCCTCTGAAGATTGGTGCAGAGGCAAGCTGTGCTGTATCAGAAAAGAAAATAGTTAAAAATGTTTATGAAAAAAAATGTACTGTGCCAAACCAGATGACACAGTGGAGTAGAAAGAAATGTTTCAAGTGTGGAAAATGGGGACATTTAGAAAAGGGATGCCAGACACACACTAGCTTAATGGGAGTGGATTTAAAACAGCCTAAAGAAGGATTTCTTTTGATGGTTGATGTGCAGGGAATTACCACAAATGCTTTGTTAGACTCTGGGGCAGACCAGAGTATGATGTCAAAAAGGCTTTGGAAGAGAATAGAGGCCCAAGAAGGATTTGTGCCTAGAACCCCTGAAAGCCAAGTTCACATCAGATGCATTCATGGTGCTGCAACATCATATCCCACCTATAGGCTAAAGGTTAAGTGCCTGGGGAAACAAGAGGAAGTCCTGTTAGCAGTGGTGCCTAGGCTACCCTTTCATTTGGTTCTAGGAAGAGACTGGCCAAGATTTAAGCAGGGTCTAGTGGAAGGACTAGGAAAGAAGGAGGGAGAAGGATTAATGGTAATAGCTCCCGGGCCTTTATTTGGAAGTCCTCAGACCCCAGCTAAAAAGATGGTTAAGCGTCCAGAAGACCAAACCATCCCTAAGCAGACATTTGTCTTAAAGTACCATAGGGTCACAGAGAAGGCCCAAGCTCCTAAGCGGGCAACCCCTCAAGCTGCTGGGTTTGACCTGTGCAGTATAGAAAATGTGACTGTACCTAGCCAAGGGAGAGCCCTGGTTGACACCGGTCTCCAAGTGGAAATACCTATTGGATGCTATGGGAGAGTAGCCCCAAGGTCCGGATTAGCCCTTAAATATTTTATCGATGTGGGTGCGGGAGTAATTGATCCCGATTACAGGGGCAATATTAAAGTTCTGTTATTTAATTTTGGACAGAATGATTATCATGTGAAGACAGGAGACAGAATTGCCCAATTGATCTGTGAGAGACTGGGTTTTCCACCTGTGGAGGAGGTCACATCCCTGGAAAATTCTGAGCGTGGAACCAAAGACTTTGGTTCTACTGACGTCAAAGGGGTTAAAAGCCTAGCTGCCACCTGTGCCCGAGAGAGGGAGGTGAATGAAGAGGAAGATTTGGGACCCAGGTATCTGATTGTAAAGAAAAATCAGAGCCCCAAATAGGTGAGGACCTGACAGTGGTACAACAGGAAGAAATTAGGAAATTGCTTAAAGAATTCCCAGATGTGTTGACACCCATACCTGGGGAGACACATTTGGTTGCCCATGAAATAATAACTCCACCTGGGAAATTAATTCATCAAAGGCCATACCGCTTGCCTGAAGCCAAGAGACAGGAAGTAGTGGCACAAGTCCAGGAGATGTTGGACATGGGAGTAATAGAGGAGTCAAAGAGTCCCTGGAATAGCCCCATAGTCCTGGTGCCGAAGCCTGATGGATCTTTAAGATTTTGTATTGACTTCCGGCAGGTAAACGCAATATCAGTTTTTGATGCATATCCAATGCCAAGAATTGAAGAGCTGTTGGACCAGCTTGGACAAGCTCAATACTTAACCACCCTTGATATGACAAAAGGATATTGGCAAATCCCTCTAACCAGGGAGTCGAGCCGAAGACTGCGTTCAGCACCCCCGTTGGCCTTTTCCAGTTCAAGAGGATGCCTTTCGGACTGCATGGAGCAGCGGCTACCTGCCAAAGGTTAGTGGATCAGGTACTTCGACCCCACCAAAATTATGCTTTTGCTTATATGGATGATGTCATAATCCATAGTAACACCTGGGCGGAGCATCTAAAGAGGATCAGGGCAGTCTTGTGCTCCATGAAGCAAGCGGGAATCACTTTAAACCCGAAGAAGTGTGCCTTTGCAAATATGGAGGTAAAATACCTGGGCCACCTAGTGGGAAGAGGAAAAATTAAACCTCTAATGAGTAAGGTAGATAGCATCAGGAATTTTCCCCCTCCAACAACAAAGAAACAACTAAGAAGTTTCTTGGGACTTATTGGATACTACCGCAGATTTATACCGCAATTTGCAGAGAAAAGTGCAATTTTCACGGATATGCTGCGGAAGAATTGTCCAAACCAGCTAAAGTGGACACCTGAAGCTGAAAAAGCATTTTCAGTCCTAAAAGGAAAATTGTGTACAGGACCGGTACTGAAAGGGGTGGACTTCAGGAAACCTTTTCTGGTTCAAACAGATGCATCGGATGTAGGGCTAGGAGCGGTTCTATCCCAGTGTCATGAAGGGGAGGAGCATCCTGTGATGTACCTGAGCAGGAAGTTGTCACCGGCTGAACAAAAGTATTCCACAATAGAAAAAGAATGTTTAGCTATAAAGTGGTCAGTGGAGGCGTTAAGGTTTTACCTTACAGGGAGAAAGTTCCAGTTGGTCACAGACCATGCCCCACTTAAGTGGTTGCAGCAAATGAAGAACCACAATGCCAGGTTGACACGCTGGTACATGGCCTTACAGGCATTTGATTTTCAAGTGGAACATCGTGCTGGGAAGTTACACAAGAATGCGGATGCCCTTTCCCGTATTACGGACTGTAGAGAAGAAGTTTCACCAGTTAAACCAGTCCGTAATAACTTAAGCAGGGGGGTATGTGATAAGGAAGCTTATCATAGCTCAGGAAGGAGCTATAGTAAAGGTGAAGTGACTCTGAACAAGCAACCTGTCAGTTCTGGTAGAAATAAGAAAACAGAATTTTTCCATAAAAGACTACCAGTCCCAGAATGCACCAGGTTTCCAACAGCCATTAGAGGAGCTGAAGTGGGGAAACGTGTGTTCAATCAGGAGGGCTATGAGGTAATCCCCAAGCACTCATCTCAAAGGGCAGGGCCTGATTCAGCACAGCTGCGCTGTGCTAGGGTGGAGCACTCATCTAAGCAGAATAAAGGTAGAGTTTATTCTACAGAGAATCATCCTCAGATTCAGCTTGGACATCTTCATGATCTTGGACAGCTTCATCATCTGGACGATCATCAGAAGCAGAAGCCAGAGCGGACGGACAGAGAGGGCAAGAAACCCTTTGGAAGAAAGAAGAGAAAAGCTTTTGGGAGGTCTAAAGGAGTCCAGAGCAGTACGTATACTGGGAGGCATTCCAAAGGCCAGCATACACCATTGGACTGGGGGAAGCCAGAGGAGTGGTGCTGCAGAGCTAGGAATCTCCAGACTGTACCTGTGAGGGAGACGGCTGCACTTGGAAGGGACCCTAGGACCCATGCCAGAAGGTATGTGAAGAGAGATCCAGTGTCCAGGGATCTGGATTGGAAGGCTGGACATAAGAACTGGACTACATACTGGCCAGGCTATTTAGAGAGGAACTCTAACAGCAATGGAAGCTCAGGTATGAACACTGATCTATGCCCTAGCTATAACCTTGAAAGACAGCAGGGAAACAAGTATTCTCCTGAGAGTGCTACATTGAGAAATTCCTCTGTGCCAATCCATGATATTGAACCCATGATTGTTGAAGAAGGGGGAGCGGTCTTAGATACAGGCTGTGAATATATGGATTGCTCTCTGTCTAAACTCCTTTGGTAATTTTCTGTTACAAAGTACAACAACCAACACAAAGAAATACAAACTTGTTCTTTAATCTACTCAGAAAAGCTCCTGAATAGGATTTTGAGCCACGCAGTAGAAAGCAAGCCAGCTAAGGGGTTTCAGCTGGATAACTGCTAGCAATTGAGCCTTACCTAATTGCTTGTGAGCTCTGAGGGAATCACTTCTGAATCTATGTGTGAAGATATAAGAAGTTAACCTGAAAAGAAAGCACAGTTACTTACCTGTAACAGGTGATCTCTGGGAACAGCAGGAATTAGTCCTCACATATGGGTACGTCGGAACCGACGGAGCCTGCGCGGGAAAGCTCCCCAGCTTCCCAGAAAGGAAGCTTTTGGGGCCTCCCACTGCACATGCGCGCTGCCTTCCCACCTTCCTGACCAGCTCTCCTCAGTTCGAGTTTATAGCTGAGACAATAGAGAGAGGAAAGGAAGATAGATAGAAGATACAACTCCTAGGGGAGGTGGGTGGGTTGTGAGGACTAATTCCTGCTGTTCCCAGAGATCACCTGCTACAGGTAAGTAACTGTGCTATCTCCAGGAACAAGCAGGAATAAGTCCTCATATATGGGGACTCCCTAGCTAAGATGCCTGGGAGATCCCCTTCCAAGGGTTCGCCATCTTCGTATGGATCTCAGGCATCCATCCTGGGAAGGTGGGCAGGAGTTGTTCAAGTATGGAACAGGTGTTTGAGGACAGCCTGACCAAACAAGGCATCCTGGCGGGAGTCCTTGTCCAAACAGTAATGGGCTGTGAAGGTATGAACCGAGGCCCAGGTGGCGGCTCGACAGATCTGATCTATGGATACAGAGTGAAGATGAGCCATAGAAGTGGCCATGGCTCTCACATTGTGAGCTGTGACATGGCCTTCCAGAGAAATGTTTTTACTCTGGTAAGCAAAGGAAATACACTGAGCAATCCAATTGGAAAGTGTACGTTTGGAGACTGGAAGTCCCAAATGAGAAGGATCAAAAGCCACAAAAAGTTGGTCGATGTGGCTGAGTCCTGTTGAGGTAAAAGGCAAGAGCTCTTTTATAATCTAAAGTATGAAGGTTCCTCTCTGCACTGGATGCATGAGGAGCCGGAAAAAAGACAGGTAGATATACCTCTTGATTAAGATGAAAAGGCGAGACCACTTTGGGCATAAAGTGGGGATTCGTCCTGAGGACCACCTTATCATGATGAAACCTAGTATAAGGTGGATGAGCCACTAAGGCCTGTAGTTCACTGATGCGGCGAGCCGAAGTGACTGCAATAAGGAAAAGGACCTTCCAGGAAAGAAATTTCAAGGAGGTAGAAACCAACGGTTCAAAAGGTGGCTTCATAAGCTGACCTAGAACTAGGTTCAAATCCCATGTTACCGGAGGAGGTCGGATGGGAGGCTTAGTTAGGCCTCTCATGAACCTTGCAATAAGAGGATGAGAGGAGACAGGTTGTCCATTTATAGGTTTTAAGGATGCTGCAATAGCACTTAAATGGACTCTGACTGAATTCGTCTTAAGGCCTGCATTAGAAAGATGCAGGAGATAGTCTAGTAGAGAATTCAAGGGAAGTGCTAGAGGGTCAAGACCCTGTTGAGCACACCAAATGGAAAAGCGTTTCCATTTGAAAGCATAGGAATGCCTTGTGGAGGGTTTCCTAGAGGCATGAAGGATATCTTGCACTGGTTGAGAAAGATTGAAGTCATGAAGGCTTAGGCCTTCAGTAACCAAGCTCTGAGGTGTAGGGACTTGGGGTTTGGGTGCCACAAAGTCCCCTCCTCCTGAGACAGAAGGTCTGGCGCAGCTCCCAGGTCCAGGGAGGGTCCCTAGGAAAGATGCAGAAGTAGAGGGAACCACACTTGGCGTGGCCAGCGTGGAGCTATGAGGATCATCGATCCGTGATCCCTCTGGAGTTTGAACAGAGTCTTGGGAATCAAAGGAATGGGTGGAAAGGCATATAGGAAGTCCTGACCCCAATGCAGGAGAAAGGCGTCGTAGGCCTGAGCTCCCTGACACAGAGTCCTGGAACAGAACCGGGGAAGTTTGGCATTGCACGGACTTGCAAAGAGGTCTATGTCCGGGGTTCCCCATTCCTGAAAGATTCTGCGTATCTGGTCCATATGTAGGGACCATTCGTGTGGAAGCAGAACTCGACTGAGTCTGTCTGCCCGAGAGTTTTGAACCCCTGGAAGATACACTGCCAGAAGATGAATTTGATGCTCTCTGGCGAAGGCCCATAATCTGAGAGCTTCGTTGCAAAGCGACAGAGAGCCTGTCCCTCCTTGTTTGTTTACGTAGAACATGGCCACCTGATTGTCTGTTTGAACTAGGACGGTCAGGTTGACAAGGAGGGTATGGAAGACTTTGAGGGCAAAGAAGATTGCTCGCAGTTCCAGGAGGTTGATGTGAAGGGTGGTCTCCTGTGGAGACCAAGTACCCTGAGTGGAGAGGTGTTGTAGATGGGCTCCCCACCCTGTTTGGGAGGCATCTGTTGTGAGGGTTGCTTGGGGCAACAAAGGTTGGAAGGGGGCCCCCAACAACAGATTCTTGGTGGATATCCACCATTGGAGGGATTAAAACAGACTCTTTGAGGTGAGTATTTGGTCGGAGAGCGCTCCTGATGCTTGAGTCCACTGGGTGACCAAGGTCCATTGAGCTGCTCTCATATGAAGACGAGCATAGGGCACCACGTGTACCGTGGAGGCCATGTGGCCCAGAAGTCGCAGCATTTCTCTGGCTGTCAAGTGACTGCTGGACTGAGCTTGGGAGGCCAAGCACACCAGACGTTGGCCCCGGACTTGAGGTAGGTAGGCCCTTGCAGTGGTGGTGTCCAACTGGGCCCCTATGAATTCCAGAGACTGAGTAGGGATGAGTTGAGACTTGGGAAGGTTTACCACCAGTCCCAGATACTGCAGAATGTGTCTTGTGCGGTCCAGGGAAATCTGGGCCTCTGACTGAGATGGAGCTCGGATGAGCCAGTCGTCCAGATATGGGAATACAAAAATTCCCAGACCTCTTAGAAATGCGGCTACAACTGCCATGCATTTGGTGAATACTCTTGGAGCAGAGGCTAGACCGAAGGGAAGTACTCTGTACTGGAAATGTTTTCCCTGGAACAGAAATCGTAGATATTTTCTGTGGGATGGGTGGATGAGTATATGTGTGTACGCATCCTTGAGATCTAGAGAACAAAGTCAATCCTGACTCTGAAGGTATGGAAGGAGAATGCCCAGAGAAAGCATTTTGAATTTCTCCTTGTATAGAAATTTGTTCAATTCTCTCAGATCTAGGATAGGTCTGAATCCCCTGTCTTCTTTGGTATGAGAAAATAAGGGGAGTAGAAACCTGTCCCTTGTTGGAGAAGAGGAACCTCTTCTATTGCCCTTTGGGCAAGGAGGGAAGAGACTTCCTGACCCAACAGGGCCAGGAGAGATGGGGGAGAATTGAAGTGCTTCACCATGGTATGTGGAGGAAGGTTGGAAAAATGAAGTTTGTAGCCCTCTCTGATGATAGAGAGGGTCCAGTGCTCTGATGTAATTTGCCCCCATCTGGGAGCAAAGTGAGCTAACCTTCCGGGAATGGTGAGGGGCTCTGGTTGTTCTAGAGCCAGAAATGTTAAGTTCTCTAGGGGCAAGTCAAAAACCCTGAGGGGGTTGAGCCTGCTGAGGAATGGCAGACGCTGCAGGCTTTGACCTTGCCTGTTTAGGTTGCTGACGTTTAGCAGCAAAGTGAGGCTGAGAAGATTGTTGGCCAGTATTTGTGGAAAATCTGGCCTTCTTGTAGTAAGGCCTCTTGAAAGACTTTTTATTGGCAGGAGTAGAGGTAGACTTAGAAAGTCTATCTAATGTAGCATTTTCTGCGTCCATTTGAGTGGCTTTAATTTGCCAGTCTTTACCAAATAAGTTCTCACCTGTACAGGGCAGATTCCGTAAGCCATCCAGGACCCAGGGTTCTAGGTCAGAGGCCTGGAGCCAAGCAAGTCGTCGGGCTGCAATGGCAATGCCCGAAGCTCTACCGGCACCTTCAAAGGAATCAAAGGCTGCTCTGTTGGAGAACTTAGAAACATCTAGAAGCTGTTTCACCAGAGAAATGAACTCCTCCTTTCTATCCTCAGGGATAAAGGGGGCAAAATGCCGCACCTTTAGGGCAAGTTCCCTTAGAAACATGCCCATATACAGACTATATGAATTAATCCTGGCTATAAGCATACTAGCCTGGAATATTTTCCTACCAAAAGAGTCTAGGGTCTTACATTCCCGCCCTGGAGGGGTAGAAGAGTGCCTTTTGGTAATCTTAATCTTTTTCAGCGCAGACTTCACCACAATGGAATGGTGAGGCAGCTGAGTTTTTTGAAAACCAGGAGAAGGAGGGACCCGGTACATGGTGTCCAACCTTCGAGAATGAGGAGACAACGTTAGAGGAGCCTCCCATAAGTCCATCAAGTGTTCTTGAAGGATTTCATGGATAGGCAGGGTGACTGCCTCTTTAGGAACCTTAGGGTATCCTAAAATATCCAATTTCTTTGATCTAGGTTCTTTTTCAGAGGATGTGGTAATAGAAAGTCCTTTAGCTACTTCTATAATGAAGTCTTGAAAGGACAAATCCTCTGGTGGAGACATTCTCCTCTTTGGGGAAGAAGGCTCTTCAGGAAGAACTAGCTCATCAGAGTCATCAGAGGAGTCAAAATCCTCAGAAGAATCAGAGAATCCTCTATTTGCTTCCAACGCACGATACGCATACCGATCGGTATCGACATCGGGCATACCGGGTATGGGATTGGTATCGGGTGAAAACCCGGATCCAGCATGCGGAACCGATCTGCGTTTGGAAGATGATGGTTCCGGTATGGAAGACAGTACCGGAACCGGACCCGGAACCGCTGGATGCGGTACCGAGGGCGTAGCAGCTTTAATGAAAGCCAGAACGGCCTGCTGCATGGTCTGGACAGTATTGCCCATAGACGCCACTGCTGCCTGTATGTCGGTACCGGCATGGGCCGGTACCCCAGAGCAGTCTAACAGGTGATCAGTCGAGGCCGTGCCATCGATGTCAACCTGTAACCCCATAGATGGTGCTTTGGAAGCCAGAGCTTCCCGCCGGGGTTGTTTGGCTGGGGCAGGGTCCTCTGACTCAAGATTGAGGGCCTCTCGATACTTTGAAGGAGATTTGCCTTTTGAGGACCTGCCCGAAGAAGGTTTGGTTACCTGAGATCCATCCGGAGAGGAAGACCTGGATGACTGTGATGCTGGATTATCTGAAGCAAACAGCACATGGAATTTGTTGGCCCGGTTCTGCAAACCACGTTTAGACATCTGGGAGCAGGATGGGCAGTCCGGAATGGAGTGGTCAGGCCCCAAACATTTAAGACACCAGTCGTGGGTGTCTGTAACAGAAATAACAGCACTACACTTGGTACACTTCTTGAAACCAGGGGCTGGTTTCTCCATGAGGAGAATTTGTGTAGGCCTGAGGCCTAACCGAAGTCACCAAGTTGAGCTAAATAAAAGTTGTTGGGTTTTTTTTTTGTAAAGAAAAGAAAAGAAAAGAGAGACCGGCGGTACCGGTTTCAGTATGGGGAAGGCAGGTACGCGGTCTAAAGAAACAAACTAAAATAAGAATTTCTTCAGCGGTGACAGGAACACGACCTGCTGGCTCCGCGGAAAAAGAGAAACTGAGGAGAGCTGGTCAGGAAGGCGGGAAGGCAGCGCGCATGTGCAGTGGGAGGCCCCAAAAGCTTCCTTTCTGGGAAGCTGGGGAGCTTTCCCGCGCAGGCTCCGTCGGTTCCGACGTACCCATATGTGAGGACTTATTCCTGCTTGTTCCTGGAGATCAGTTTTTCCCTTCTTTGTGGGTTTTGCTTGTTGTTTGAAACACTGCTAAGAAAATATTAGCTAAACCCTACAGAAAAGACCAGTTTGCTACCAACCAGTTCTTTATTCTTTTCATTTGATTGCCTGACAATTTCAGATGTTGTTTTCCTGATTTTGTTTTTCTAAGTTTAACACTGAAAGCAAGTATCCTGTTTTATGTGCTACCAAGCATATCTGTGTTGGGAGAAATAACCCCATAAATAAATATCTTATTGGCTTTACACTCAAGCACAACTAATTATTGTGAGCAGCTGTGTCTGGTGTGAATGAACTGCATTTCCCACAATCTCTTGCAAATCATATTGATATATGCCTTTGCCAAGACTGTGAACATTCTCACCCAGGCAGCCGTCTGACACCCCTCAGGCTCTTCCATGCCTCTAGACGATGTCTCTCCCATCCCTGGGGTCCCGGACTGCGCCCGGGTGGAAACTAAACCTGACCGGGTAGTTAAACCTGCTACCAGCCCCTTATAAAAGGGTGGCCAATCCCTGCCTAAAATAAGGTCCCTAGGTAACGTTGGGATTATAGCGACTGGTATCACTTGTTCGGTGTCTAGTGCCTGCACAGACAGTTTCTGTAGAGGATAAAATGAGAATGCACCATGTATGCATTTTACCCTCACCCGGCTTTCTGCTTGACTTGGGGGTGATGAACGGCGCCTCTCAATGGCTTCCCAGAGCCTGCGGGAAACCATGCTCTGGTCAGCCCCCGAGTCAAGCAGTGCCAGCGCTTCTACCCCCTCTATCTGGACATGTAGTAGAAATCCATCTGGCGTTGGCTTGTCCATTCCAGACATGAAGACCGTCCGTTTGATACAGTCTTTCTGGAGATGTCCCGCTCTCCCGCACAGATAACATTTTCCTTTACATACAAAGACATTATCATTAGCATTCATACTTTGCATATTATAGCTTTTCCCTTTGGGATACCTGCCCCCCTTACAATTTGCCATGCCTGCAGCCTGCATTACCCCATACCCCGAGGGGTCAGCTATCTGGGCCTCCAAGAACCTATCTGCCAGACTAGCTGCTCATCTGTAGATTGGCAGTTTTGTAAGGTGAGGTATGTTCTCATTTCAGTGGGCACAGCTTGGATAAACTGCTCCAAGACCACTGTGTCCAGTATACTTTCCAGGGTTCTCCTCTCTGGAGTTAACCACTTCCAGGCCAAATTTCTTAACCTTTGACGTAACGCTTTTGGGGTCTCCTGTGCCTTCAGGCGGGCTTCCCTAAACATCCTCCTATAGTGTGAGGTATGTCGCGAGCACCGCCCTGGCGTATAAGCAGCGCTCGGACATAAAAATTATGGGGAGAAGATTGGCCAGTAATCCTGCGGCCTACTTCACTTTTGGCCTTATTTGTTTCCTGGTCCTAATCTTCAAAGAAACATATGCACAAGTGGTGGGAAAATAAAGGCGTTTATTTCCCTTTACGCTAAGGTCCAAAGGATTGGTTAACAACAAACGCAAAAGTCCTTCATTCAGGTAAGAAAAGTGAAACAAAAAGCTTAAAGACACACTGTTATCTTCACATTAGCGCTGGGCTTCATTCAAACAATATTCTAGGCAATAACTCATGCAGCATACAAGTCTGGCACAGACTCCAGGCTTCCACTAGTACAATATGTGCAATCCATTTCGTTATCCGAAGCCTCACTGGCCAGGTCCACTTCATTTGCTCGTAGGTGGACACCTCGGACTCTGAGTCCCTGGGTTCAGGTATCCTATACTCAGGCTCTCTGTATAGCTTTTCCAGCACAGCCCAATGTTCTGGATTATTCTTAGGGCATCGGCTCCGTGCTATTCTACATGGAGGAAAGTTCTCTCTCCTTGGAGCTTTTGTGGCAGTCTTATACAAACATCTATTATCCAAGCCTTTCTTATCATACAAGCTTTTTCTATATCTTGATTCAATAAAAGCTTTACCTTGGGAGCTTGGCCTCTTGGACTCCGACGAAAGGTTGAGGCCTATACCAGTCTCTCCTTTGGCTGGCCTGTTTAGCACGTCTTAGGGCTTCCTGCTGTGACCCTGTGGATTCTGGACAACAACTGCAGTAATGCCTTGACCACTCTGGACAAACAGCTTTTACCTCTCTGGGAGCTGAAACCTCCTCCGGTTCCCCCTTAGCTCTCAGACCATCCCCTTTCCCTTTAGGTGATCTTTTGGCAAGGGAATATTCAGGTTTGCATTCCAACCTTCCCTCTGTCTTGCCTTGCTTCCAGCTGTACACAGTCCTGCTGCATTTACTCTTGCTGTTTCCTCTCCAGCCGTCACTCCAACTGTCTTCACAGCTGCCTTTCCATCTGCTGCCACTTCCTCTCTTGCCACTACCGGTCTTGTCACCGCCGCTCTTGCTGCCCTTGCCACCTCTGCTCCCTCTGCTCCCCTTCCTGTCTTCCAGAGCCTCCTTAAGAAGTTCCTCTGTGCACCTGGATTGGAAGCTGGCTGGCATTACATCATGCTCAGTGGGGCGTGGTTCTATAGTGGCTCTGGAGTCTCTCTGGCTCCCTCTACCTGGTTCCTCCAGATATTGCGGCTTATATGCACTTTTTCCTTCATTTAAAACACTTTCCCTTCTCTCATCCAGGTCTGCTGGGTGACAGGTAGTAAGCCCTAACCTATCCTTGACTGCCTTCTTTATTTCATTATAGTCAGCAGCAAGGGTTGCAGGCATTGCCTTGTAAGCTGAAAGGGCTTCACCGGTAAGTGAAACCGCAAAGCGGGTTGCCCATTGCTCACTAGGCCATTTTAGTGCTTCCCCGATGTGTTCAAAAGCATCGATAAAGTCATCGACATTGTCATGCGGGCTCAATTGACCTAAAGAAAAAGCATGACTAGCATGTAGTCCTAGCCCTGGTATGACCGTGGGATTCTCAGTCACCAACTCCTGTGGTTTTCTTAACAGCGCCTCCGTAGTGTCTAACAGAGGTTTCTGTTGCTCCCTCATCATGCTGGCACTCTGCTCCTGGATATGCTTCGCTAGTTCAAACTGCTTATCCCACTGCAGTTGCATCCACTGCATGACGTCTCTGGGCTCCATTCCTCTTGTCGATACCTGTGAAAAAAAGAAAGGAAAAACACCAAGTGCGGCTCCTTTTTTTTTTTTTTTTTGCAGCGCCTCCTTTCCTGCACAAAATCCTCCCATACTTATGCCCTAGGTGACATTACCTGAGGCTTTGTGTAGAGGTCAGCATTCAGGAAAGGTCACTGTTTCTTTCACCAGCCGTCTGTCAGCCAACTTGCTTCAACAGGGGTCCTCTGGTGCTGTAGTTTCTTCACTGTGTCCTTTATTTCAAGGTCAAAATCCTCAAAACTACGCCAAATGTCGCCCGCTCACCCTCCCAGAGGCCACGGGCATGAATAGAGTGAGCGGGGTAAAGTTCCTTGATAACTGTGGAATATTATAATGAGGCTTAGCGGAGCCTTCTGGGTAGTGTAGTTCCACAGCCAGTAGAAATAAGTAGTTGCAGTCAGAGTGATAAGGACAAATAGGATTTATTTCCCTTCCCAGGGTTGGATTCTTAAACCATGAAAACAAAGTAACACAAAGACCATGCGTCTGGAACTACAAACAAAGAATTAACTTGAACTCAGGCAATGCTTATCTTCAGCCAAAAAGAAATGAAAATGCAGAGAAAACAGTTTCTTTCCCAAAACTCCTTTTGTCTGTTTTCTCCCGTGAAACAGCCCTTGTAGCACTTTAACACAAAGATTGTATGCTGTCAGAAAAAGTATATGTACAATCCATAAATACCTCAGTGTCCGGGTCCTCATAAAAATCACATTGCATGTGTTCAATGTCTTGACCAGTTTCCCGTGGGCTGAAACCTTTATCTTGCCTGCCGGGTTCCTCTCTATAGCCTAAGGTATTTCCTTTCCCCAACAGCTTAGAGGAGTATGGGTATTTACCGTAATTGCTGCTGTTTCTCTCAACTGAGTCACAGAGCTCCTGGTAAGTGCAGGGAATTTGGCTATACTCTTCTTTCCTGCTATTAGGGAGAATACTCCTGCCTTCTAACAAGTTTCTTCCAAGCTTCCTCCCTTGAGCACAACTCTGCACGGGGAAAAACTCTTCCCTTCGTGTTTGCTTAGCTTTTCTTTTGGGCAACAAATTAGCCTCAGGAAAATAATCCTCTCTTGCTGGGTAACTTGAGCTGTAAGGCTGGAATTGCCTTAACTGGGCTTCAGAGCAATTCTCTCTGCTTCCACGACAGCAGAGCTCTCCAGTGCAATGGTCAGCCGTGTACTGCTCTTCCAGGCAGTCTCCCTTGGGCTTCACAGCGCAGCACCGTCCTACCAGTCTCCTCTGGTCAGCATGTCTCTCAAAGCTTCCTTCCTCATTGAAGCTTTCTCTCTCAATGCTTCTTCTACGACTGGGACTTCCTGTGCTTGCCGTTCTCCCTGTGTTTGCTGCCCTCTCTGTGTTGGCTGCTGTCTCTGTGTTTGCTGCTCTTCCTCTTCTCTCCGGTAAGGGTTTTTTAAATGTGTTGCATTTGGTATTTGTTTGGGCTCCGCCCCCTATCAGCTGTCCCCTATCTCTTGATGAGCCACGAGGTAGCTTTTGGTTTGGGCGTTCCCTAGCACTACGTGAATTGGTTTGTGTACAGTTTCTATGCCAACCCTCCTCCATGTTTATTTCTGAACTGTCAAAGTTAGCTTTATTCTGATCCAAATTTCCTGACTCCGCGGGCTCTGATCTCTGCACCTCATGACAGATCCCCCGCCTTAAAATATTACGTGCTGCCGAACTTTCCATCGGACAGTGTGTAATCCTACCTTTGGATCTGTACCGCTGCTCTACATATACCATACTGGCAGTGGCAGACCTATCCTTCCAGGGTTTCAAGAGGTTTAGGTGATACACCTGTCGGCGACCCTTCGCATTCTCTACTCTATATGAGACCGGGCCTACCTTTTCCACCACAGTGCATGGCCCTTTCCAATGGGCCTCGAATTTTGGTCCTGGATCTGCCACCTGGACAAGCACTTTATCGCCCATGTCCAATGTTCTAGGTTTTGTGCCCCTATCGTACTAGTGCTTTTGTTTCTGTTTACTGGCCTGTAAATTTTCCATCGCGGCCTTTGCCGTCCTCTCCAGACGTTCCCTCAGACCTTTTAAGAACTGAGGTACTTCCTCCTCTGCGGTGTCCGGTTCTACCCACTGCTCGTGTAGAATATCTAGTATTCCCCTAGGGGACCTACCGAACATGAGCTCGTATGGGGACGCTTTCAAAGAGGTTTGAACGTGTTCTCTACAGGCGTATAATACGAACGGGAGTAGAGTATCCCAATCTGATATCCCTCCTTTTTTCAAAGCCCTCCTAAGCATTTGCTTGATGGTTTGATTCATGCGTTCCACTAAACCATTCGTTTGGGGGTGGTACGCCGCTGTTCGTATGTGCTTTATCCCAAAAGCCTCCCAAACGGTAGACAAGTGTTTGGATAGAAAGTTGCTACCCTGATCCGTAAGCACCTCCCTGGGAAACCCCACCTCACAAAATAGTTTCACCAGCTCCTGGGCTATGATCCTCGCGGAGGTGTTCCTTAAGGGAATAGCCCAGGGGAATCGGGTGGCATGGTCCATTATCACCAGCAGATACTGGAAACCCCTGGGTGTTCGGGTCATCGGGCCTACCATGTTCATTCCTATGCGACTCATAGGCACCGCTATAGTGGGGGTAGGTACTAAGGGTACAGCTCTAGGTTTTAATGCTGTCACGCTCTGACATGGGGCACATGACTCGCAGTACTGCCTGGTTTCTTTGAACACCCCTGGCCAATAAAAGCGGCCTAATATTTGGTCCAGGGTGCCCTGGATCCCCTTATGGCTACCTATAGGGTGGTCGTGGACCAGTTGCAACACCGTGGCCTTAAACGTCGTCGGCACCACCAACTGCTTTCGAACTGCCTCGGTATAAGGGTCAATACTTTCCCTGTATAAAATTTCATTTTCCAGGAAAAACCTGGGCAACGTAGGCCGGGTTTCCTGGGCCCATTCGAGGGCTCTCTTGAGCGCTGGGTCAGCCCGTTGTTCCGCAGGGAACGAAGGAAACTTATTTACAAGTTCAGCCGGTACCCAAGGTAAACTCGCACCTGCCTCCAACTCGGCCCTCCCGCGGGTTCTAGACTGCCTCTCGTGGCATCTTTTGGCCTTGGCCTTTCTGCCTTGCTTAACGGGCTCGTGCACTAAATCATCATGTGTAGGAAGGATATTTAAGTCTTCCTCATTTAACTCCCCCTCCTGGGATTCTACTACCCCCTCAGGCTCCTCCATGCCTCTAGACGATGTCTCTCCCATCCCTGGGGTCCCGGACTGCGCCCGGGTGGAAACTAAACCTGACCGGGTAGTTAAACCTGCTACCAGCCCCTTATAAAAGGGTGGCCAATCCCTGCCTAAAATAAGGTCCCTAGGTAATGTCAGGATTATAGCGACTGGTATCACTTGTTCGGTGTCTAGTGCCTGCACAGACAGTTTCTGTAGAGGATAAAATGAGAATGCACCATGTATGCATTTTACCCTCACCCGGCTTTCTGCTTGACTCGGGGGTGACGAACGGCGCCTTTCAATGGCTTCCCAGAACCTGCGGGAAACCATGCTCTGGTCAGCCCCCGAGTCAAGCAGTGCCAGCGCTTCTACCCCCTTTACCTGGACATGTAGTAGAAATCCATCTGGCGTTGGCTTGTCCACTCCAGACATGAAGACCGTCCGCTTGATACAGTCTTTCTGGAGATGTCCCGCTCTCCCGCACAGATAACATTTTCCTTTACATACAAAGACATTATCATTAGCATTCATACTTTGCATATTATAGCATTTCCCTTTGGGATACCTGCCCCCCTTACAATTTGCCATGCCTGCAGCCTGCATTACCCCATACCCCGAGGGGTCAGCTATCTGGGCCTCCAAGAACCTATCTGCCAGACTAGCTGCTCATCTGTAGATTGGCAGTTTTGTAAGGTGAGGTATGTTCTCAATTCAGTGGGCACAGCTTGGATAAACTGCTCCAAGACCACTGTGTCCAGTATACTTTCCAGGGTTCTCCTCTCTGGAGTTAACCACTTCCAGGCCAAATTTCTTAACCTCTGACGTAACGCTTTTGGGGTCTCCTGTGCCTTCAGGCGGGCTTCCCTAAACATCCTCCTATAGTGTGAGGTATGTCGCGAGCACCGCCCTGGTGTATAAGTAGCGCTCGGACATAAAAATTATGGGGAGAAGATTGGCCAGTAATCCTGCGGCCTACTTCACTTTTGGCCTTATTTGTTTCCTGGTCCTAATCTTCAAAGAAACATATGCACAAGTTGTGGGAAAATAAAGGTGTTTATTTCCCTTTATGCTAAGGTCCAAAGGATTGGTTAACAACAAACGCAAAAGTCCTTCATTCAGGTAAGAAAAGTGAAACAAAAAGCTTAAAGACACACTGTTATCTTCACATTAGCACTGGGCTTCATTCAAACAATATTCTAGGCAATAACTCATGCAGCATACAAGTCTGGCACAGACTCCAGGCTTCCACTAGTACAATATGTGCAATCCATTTCGTTATCCGAAGCCTCACTGGCCAGGTCCACTTGCATTTGCTCGTAGGTGGACACCTCGGACTCTGAGTCCCTGGGTTCAGGTATCCTATACTCAGGCTCTCTGTATAGCTTTTCCAGCACAGCCCAATGTTCTGGATTATTCTTAGGGCGTCGGCTCCGTGCTATTCTACATGGAGGAAAGTTCTCTCTCCTTGGAGCTTTTGTGGCAGTCTTATACAAACATCTATTATCCAAGCCTTTCTTATCATACAAGCTTTTTCTATATCTTGATTCAATAAATGCTTTACCTTGGGAGCTTGGCCTCTTGGACTCCAACGAAGGTTGAGGCCTATACCAGTCTCTCCTTTGGCTGGCCTGTTTAGCACGTCTTAGGGCTTCCTGCTGTGACCCTGTGGATTCTGGACAACAACTGCAGTAATGCCTTGACCACTCTGGACAAACAGCTTTTACCTCTCTGGGAGCTGAAACCTCCTCCGGTTCCTCCTTAGCTCTCAGACCATCCCCTTTCCCTTTAGGTGATCTTTTGGCAAGGGAATATTCAGGTTTGCATTCCAACCTTCCCTCTGTCTTGCCTTGCTTCCAGCTGTACACAGTCCTGCTGCATTTACTCTTGCTGTTTCCTCTCCAGCCATCACTCCAACTGTCTTCACAGCTGCCTTTCCATCTGCTGCCACTTCCTCTCTTGCCACTACTGGTCTTGTCACCGCCGCTCTTGCTGCCCTTGCCACCTCTGCTCCCTCTGCTCCCATTCCTGTCTTCCAGAACCTCCTTAAGAAGTTCCTCTGTGCACCTGGATTGGAAGCTGGCTGGCATTACATCATGCTCAGTGGGGCGTGGTTCTATAGTGGCTCTGGAGTCTCTCTGGCTCCCTCTACCTGGTTCCTCCAGATATTGCGGCTTATATGCACTTTTTCCTTCATTTAAAACACTTTCCCTTCTCTCAACCAGGTCTGCTGGGTGACACATCCCCCTTCTTAAAATATTACGGGCTGGGGAAGCCTCTTCCGCGCAGCACGTAATACGTGACATGGCATCCGCATTAAAATGCAGCTTCCCTGCTCGATGCTCCACTCTAAAATCGTATGGCTGCAAAGCCATGTACCACCTGGTTAGTCGGGCGTTCTCATTCTTCATGGTATGTAACCATTTCAGAGGGGCATGGTCCGTGATGAGGACGAACTTCCTCCCGGTCAAGTAGAATTTTAACAAATAATTAAGGCAGGTCTATTGTAAGAGTGAACTACAATCCAAATTCAAAACAATATAAATTCACTCAATTATTTCCTCATCTTCAACCTAATTTTTTAATTTGCCAACGGTCTCAGATAAACGATAACTTCTTTCACCTTTATATGGGTAATTAGATTTTCCCAATATGGTGTTCGTTCACATCAATGACCAAAGGCTTATTTTTATTTTTAAATTTTTTTGTGCTTTTGTTTGTCATTATTCTTATTGTATTACTTATTCATTCTATCTTTATGCAGTCTTCTTAAAAAATACTTTAAAAAGTAATAAACTCCACTCGACTTATCTTATGAAGAGTGGTGCTTAATGATGCCCCTTCAACTTGATGCAAAATTGAAAAACCCCAACGCCACGATAATCCAAGCGCTCTAGTGTTTCTCCTATTGGGTTTATCAAGGGGATAGGTGCAATTACTTTTCTTTGGGGCTACTTTAATGCCCGTTGTTTTCCAATGTCCTTCTGATTTTCACTATAGCAATACAAACGAAAGCAGAAAAAACATTTGGTTGAATCACAACATAGCATATTTCTTAACAAATGTTCTATATCATCACACTTTTCTCATTATATCAAAGGACTTATGAAGGCATACCAACAATCATTCCTTGTACCTGATCTTCGACGTTGTTAACCTTGGTTGCATTGAAAAGAAAAAGAAAAAGACGCCGCGCATGCGTCTAGGATACCAGTTTAAATACCCTCCTGCTGTCTTAATCAACGGGAACTAACCGATGCAGGCTAGCCAATCAACGCTAGCATTCAACCCTTCTGGTTGGACTGTTCCCAAACAATGAATCCACCACTGTTCCCGGTATAAAAGGGTTCGTTCTTGAGATCTACCATTGAATCCATACAATACTGATTCTATGCACCAGCATTTCAGCATGGCAAAACTATGGCCAAAATCTAAGCAATGTTGTACCATTGGAGCTTCTGTTCGTCGACATCGCAGTCTGCTTTCGTGTTCCTTCACACGAATGTTGAAAGCCCGAATGGTCTTTCCGATATACAAAAAAGAACAGGGACATTGTATAGCATAGACTACATATTTAGACTCACAAGTAGTGAAGTGTCTTAGATGATAAGTTGCTCCTCGATGGATGAACTCTGAAATTTCTAACGTGATGGAACAAACACTACAATGACCACATTTAGTATGCCCCCCTATTGTATGGCTTTTCACAACCCAATCGAGTGGTCTCAACGTTGTGGGAGAAAGATATTCTTTCAAACTCTTACTTTTCTTCCAGACACACCGTATCATTTTGTCTTGTAAACCCGGTACTGTTCCCAAAATCTCTTTATATTTAGCTAAAATTCTTCGGATATTTCTACTTAAAGGTGAAAAAGTGGTGACCAGATTTATTTTCTGATCTTCGTCCTTATTACTTCTGTTCTTTGGAGTTAATAAAAGCTCTCTATTGTTATAGAGGGCTCGTTTATAAGCACGATGAACTATTGCTTGAGGATAACCTCTTTCCAAAAAATTCGACTTTAATTTCTTTGATGCGTGTTTATATTCGGTTACCGTGGAACAATTCCTTCGGTAACGTAAAAACTGAGATATTGGAAGACTATCTTTTAGTCCTATGGGATGAGCACTCGAATAATGCAAGAATGTGTTCTTATGGGTAGGTTTTCGAAATACCGTAGTATTCCAGGTGTCCGGAGCCCTAGTTATTAATACATCTAAATAAGTGACCTGTTGATTATGGCACTCAAAAGTAAAAGTTAGATTTCTGTCACAACTATTAAGCCAACTCACAAAATTAAGCCAACTCACAAGAGGCACTTTATTGGAACCTCTTTCCATCTTTTGGACTCTTTCTTAAGACCTTTATTAAATAAGATACCTTCGTTTATACGAGATACAACTCACTTTCTAAACATTTTACAAGAACTATCCCCATGGGCAACACACCAAGATGTTTTCCTGGTAACGCTGGACATTCAATCTCTCTACACTAGCATACCACAAAGTTCAGCACATGCAATTGTACAGGAGGTGCTGAAAGATAGAGGGGACTTATCTGATGAACATCGTAAGTTTTTACACCAACTCACTGAACTTACATTGTTTGAAAATTTTTTTGTATTTGAAGAGCGCCTTTATCATCAAATAGCAGGGGTGGCCATGGGGGCCACATGCGCTCCTTCAATAGCGAATTTTTATATGGGGTCTTTCGAGAAACAATATCTATCGACATCTCCGTTTTTTGCCAATGTGAAAGCATGGCATCGTTATATCGATGACATCTTCATGATATGGCAAGGGAAGCAGGAAGATCTATATAATTTTGTGAGTTGGCTTAATAGTTGTGACAGAAATCTAACTTTTACTTTTGAGTGCCATAATCAACAGGTCACTTATTTAGATGTATTAATAACTAGGGCTCCGGACACCTGGAATACTACGGTATTTCGAAAACCTACCCATAAGAACACATTCTTGCATTATTCGAGTGCTCATCCCATAGGACTAAAAGATAGTCTTCCAATATCTCAGTTTTTACGTTACCGAAGGAATTGTTCCACGGTAACCGAATATAAACACGCATCAAAGAAATTAAAGAAGAATTTTTTGGAAAGAGGTTATCCTCAAGCAATAGTTCATCGTGCTTATAAACGAGCCCTCTATAACAATAGAGAGCTTTTATTAACTCCAAAGAACAGAAGTAATAAGGACAAAGATCAGAAAATAAATCTGGTCACCACTTTTTCACCTTTAAGTAGAAATATCCGAAGAATTTTAGCTAAATATAAAGAGATTTTGGGAACAGTACCGGGTTTACAAGACAAAATGATACGGTGTGTCTGGAAGAAAAGTAAGAGTTTGAAAGAATATCTTTCTCCCACAACGTTGAGACCACTCGATTGGGTTGTGAAAAGCCATACAATAGGGGGGCATACTAAATATGGTCATTGTAGTGTTTGTTCCATCACGTTAGAAATTTCAGAGTTCATCCATAGAGGAGCAACTTATCATCTAAGACACTTCACTACTTGTGAGTCTAAATATGTAGTCTATGCTATACAATGTCCCTGTTCTTTTTTGTATATCGGAAAGACCATTCGGGCTTTCAACATTCGTGTGAAGGAACACGAAAGCAGACTGCGATGTCGACGAACAGAAGCTCCAATGGTACAACATTGCTTAGATTTTGGCCATAGTTTTGCCATGCTGAAATGCTGGTGCATAGAATCAGTATTGTATGGATTCAATGGTAGATCTCAAGAACGAACCCTTTTATACCGGGAACAGTGGTGGATTCATCGTTTGGGAACAGTCCAACCAGAAGGGTTGAATGCTAGCGTTGATTTGCTAGCCTGCATCGGTTAGTTCCCATTGATTAAGACAGCAGGAGGGTATTTAAACTGGTATCCTAGACACATGCGCGGCGTCTTTTTCTTTTTCTTTTCAATGCAACCAAGGTTAACAACGTCGAAGATCAGGTACAAGGAATGATTGTTGGTATGCCTTCATAAGTCCTTTGATATAATGAGAAAAGTGTGATGATATAGAACATTTGTTAAGAAATATGCTATGTTGTGATTCAACCAAATGTTTTTTCTGCTTTCGTTTGTATTGCTATAGTGAAAATCAGAAGGACATTGGAAAACAACGGGCATTAAAGTAGCCCCGAAGAAAAGTAATTGCACCTATCCCCTTGATAAACCCAATAGGAGAAACGCTAGAGCGCTTGGATTATCGTGGCGTTGGGGTTTTTCAATTTTGCATCAAGTTGAAGGGGCATCATTAAGCACCACTCTACATAAGATAAGTCGAGTGGAGTTTATTACTTTTTAAAGTATTTTTTAAGAAGACTGCATAAAGATAGAATGAATAAGTAATACAATAAGAATAACGACAAACAAAAGCACAAAAAAATTTAAAAATAAAAATAAGCCTTTGGTCATTGATGTGAACGAACACCATATTGGGAAAATCTAATTACCCATATAAAGGTGAAAGAAGTTATCGTTTATCTGAGACCGTTGGCAAATTAAAAAATTAGGTTGAAGATGAGGAAATAATTGAGTGAAGTAGAATTTTAAGGCTTCAATGGCCTACTTGATCGCAAGACATTCCCTCTCGATCGTCGCGTATTTCAAACATGATGTCTTAATTTTTATACTTTGTCAGTAGTATTGCTTTATGTTTATCATTAATATCACTATTGGACAGCTTGGTTATTGGGATTTTAAATGTGGTTCTGGTTATTTTATATGTTTATTTGCCTTTTTGGTTCCTGCGCATGTATCACAACTATTACTTTTCTGGGTTTCCTTGCCTTTGCTACACATTGCTAACTCAAATGGTTTCTCTTTCCTGCAAATGTGCCTAACGCAAGGGTTTCACTGGCGTTAGTGTTCAGACCTGGATTTCATAGCGTTAGTGTGCCTGGAGCCTCTCCCCGCCCACTCTCCGCCCATTGACCCCCTTCTCTCCGCCCTCTGGGAAGCCTTACTGCACCCTTCAGACCCGGATTTCACAGCATTAGTGTGCCTTAACGCCGCCGCCGCATTATCGCGCGATAAGTGATGTTATTGCATGATAAATCACGCGATAACATCACTTATCGCGTAATACCACCGCTGCGACGTTAAGACGGTTTAGTAAACATACCCCTAAGTCTGGCAATTACTGCATGGTAACTACAAAACTTTACTGCACATTAATAAATAGGGACCCATGTGTCTCACTATTTCCTCTTCTGCTTCCTTTAGTTACCCCCATTCTAGTTATTTTATATTTTGTCTCTCTACACCTCTGTCTTCTCAGGATTTGATTCATTTTATTAGCATAACAATTGGTCCATGTGATAATGGCAAAACAAAGCATACAGTGGTCAAAGAATAGAATTAGAATGCTCAGAAGTAAGAAAAACAATCCCAGGATTCTAATAACGGTTTGTATTGAGGCAAGATTTCAAAAGCTTAATCTGGCTTTATTCTAGTAAAATGAAGGGGTATGTTTACTAAACCCGGTGAATGGTTAATCCGGGTTATCTTCAACTAGGTCTCATGTTATTCAATGGGTCCTAGTTGCAGATAGCCCGGGTTAACAGCCTGAATTAGTAAACATACCCTAAAAAGTTGCATATCTAGATTGTCAATCACCTAAAAGTACACATCCAAACGTATAACTCGCATAGAATCAACAACATGGTATTTAGCTATATTTTGGTATCCTGCCAGATACTTGTGACCTGGACTAACTATTGTTAGAAACAGGGTACTGGGCTTGATGGTCCTTTAGTCTGAACCGGTATAGCAGTTTTTAACATGACTGTTACAAGGTTAAAATATGATCCCATGGGATGTGATATCATGGCACTGGTTATCAGTCTTCAGAAGAATACACATGGCCTTTAATGGCCATCTAAATTTGTGAGGACTCTTACTAATTCTCCCACTAGTGGAAAACTCTGACTTTACTTCTCAGTAACAGCAGCTCAATGGAGAAAGGAAAGCTAAATAAAACATGTGGATTGAAGGCACCTTACTTTATTGTTGTAGAATGCATGAGGGGCATGGAAATGCTCTTAACTATTCATGAAAAGCATGTAAAAGCAGACTTCTCTATGAGGCACATTCCATATAGAAACATAGAAATATGATGACAGAAAAAGACCACATGGCCTATCTAGTCTGTCCTTCCATAACAACTATAACAGTCCCCTTTTACCTTTAGAAATCCTCTGTGTTTGTCCCATGCTTTTTTGAATTCAGTTACTGTCCTCATCTCTACCACCTCAACTGGGAGACTTTCAACGGATCCACCACTCTTTCCGTAAAGAAATATTTCCGCATATCACTCCTGAATCTATCTCCCTTCACCCTCATCCCATGTCCCCTCGTAGCAGAACTTGCTTTCAATTGAAAGAGGCTCTCTCCCTGAACATTTATGCCACGGAGGTATTTAAACATCTCAATCATATCACCTCTATCCCGCCTTTCCTCTAAGGTGTACATATTAAGATCCTTCAGTCTGTCCTCATATGCTTTATAATGAAGACCACTAATCATTTTAGTAGCCACCCTCTGCACCGACTCCATCCTGATTGCACTCCATATGGGATGTCTAAGTGCAATCTGAGACGTCAAAGCCAGAACATGTGAAATGAAAGGTAGGCACAGTTCCAGAAAATGCGGATGTGGCCAATATGCATGTATATCAAATGTCTATAGAGACATCCTCAGGAGAGTATTTCAAAACCAAAACGTCTAATAGCATAACAGTTAGAGTAGTGGCTTAAACACTGGGTGGCCAGGGTTGAAATCCCAGTGTGGGACTTCATAATATAAAGCTAGTCACTTAATTCTCCATCTTCTCTTCACTCTATGGATATTTTAAGGTGAAAACAAACACTTTCCTGATACCTATTTATGCCTGGAGCAGGAATAAACATGCACATACCTGTAGATGGCTCCGTTGCTTCTGGGATCAAACAGGGACATGGAAATCCATTGCCCCTCCCCAGATAAGCCTCCACCACACCCTTGTGCCTACTTAAACATCCCCATACTGGAGACATCTGTGAATGGCATTTGTGGAACGCCTATGGAGGTATGTCCATAATTTCGACGTCCATGTGCATATCTGCAGACATTCAAACCATGACTAAACTTTTAGAATGACCCTCTTTGCTCAGAGTCCTCTGAGTCACAGTCTGACAGCTTATCTGATGAAATTACCAATTTTTTTTTCCAAGAAGTATAAAAGGATGTTGAAATGTTTCTCTCTTCTAGCTGTTGCCTTGGTGCAGAGATCTAGCAGTGGTCATATCTGGAACATGTTATAAATCTATGTACAGCACTTACCTTACCTTTTCAGAAAGTACATACCCAATGGATCTAGTTATAGTACATGTGATGTGTATCATCATTGGGGCAGACCTTTAACTACATAACTATCCAATATTCAAACAAAATTGATGTAGGTACCTTGGGATCAATATTCAAAGGATTTGTGCTCCTAACTTTCAGAGTTATGCTCCTAAATTGGTCTCGTTGGAAATTTACCAGAGTTGAGCTCCCAGGTTTATACTCAAAATTTCACCAAGCTCCTAAATTTAGGAGTATAAAACGTGGTTGGAAAAAGGGGTAGATTTAGGGTGGGGAAAAAAATTAGGGGCTCGATATTCTACTAGGCAAGCTATGCGTTGTTACCACATATAACCCTGCCTGCTCACCCCTATCCCTGGATATTCAATACCATGGCGACAGCATTGAATGTCTGGTATTGGCACCCAGGGAAACCCGCCACAGAGCCTAAGCGGGCAGCAGTGATATTGCATCCATCGCTAAAACTAGGTGAGCCAAAAGCTGGTCTAGTTTTAGCTGTGGATCGCCAACTGGGCTACTCCCCACCTCCACTCCATTCCAAAATGCCCTGACACACCCCGATTTATTTTATTTATTTATTTTATTCTTTTTATGTATCGCGCTCTTTAAAATCAGTGCGGTTTACAGATAACATTTTTGTGCAGAACAGGTGCACTATTAAGCACTTACAATGAACTGGAGATACAACTTGGGCTTCAACTGGGGGAACTATCTACAGCTATCTACAGTTATCTGCAATATTAACATGAGTTGTCTGTAACTTACAATTTCCTAGCAGGGTGTATGGTGGGAGAAGTTAAGTTACTGGGTTGAGAGTAGTGCAGGAGAAAGAGGTGGTGCTTTAGTGCTTTTCCGAATTGAGCAAGATCTGTGATGGCCCGGACGGAGGTTGGGAGTACATTCCAGCAGCTGGGAGCATAGAACTTGAAGGCTCGGTTCTTTGTTGCCTGGGTGCATTTTGTTATTTCATTGGGGGTCTGTAATATATTGGCGGCGAATGTTCTCCTTGCTCTGTTTGCTGGAGTGGGGTGGAGAAGGTCCGTTAGGAAGGTGGAAGATATTTTGTTGATGACCTTGAAGGTCATCAGGACCACTTTATAGGTGAGCCGGCAGTAGATTGGTAGCCGGTGGAGGTCTTTAAGGATCGGGGTGATGTGATCTCTTCTAGCGGCTCCATGTAGGAAGCATGCAGCTGCGTTCATTGCCAGCTGTAATGGGTTTAGCGTGTTTTTGGGTAGGACATGTAGGATCACGTTGGCGTAGTCAAAGTGGGGGGTCACCAGTGCCTGAAAAACTGTTCTGAACTCATCTGGTTGCAACAGGGATCTGAGATGTCGCAGAGTTCGTATTTTGTGGTAAATTTGTTTGATGGTGTTGCTGATGTGCGTTTTGAATTCGAGCTGCTGGTCTAACGTAATGCCCAGGTAGCAGATGCTGGGTCTACTTGGGAGTTCAGTGTCTCTTGTCTTTAAAGTCGGCGGTGGTGAGAAAGATTGATTTCTAGTAATGAACAATACGTCCATCTTGCTAAAGTTTATCTTGAGGCTCTGTGAGTGGAGCCAGTCGGTTATGGCCTCGAAGCATTTTACTAGTGGGGAGAAGTCCGGATGATCGATTGTGGATGGGGTGACGAGTAGTACATCTTCTGCATAGATCAGGCATGATATGTTAAATGAGCGGATTATTTCACATATGGGTTGCATGAATATATTGAATACGAGGGCGGAGAGTGAGGAGCCCTGAGGTACACCATGTTTTTGTTGGAAAGGCTCAGAGGTTGTGGATTCTGCCCGTACCTGCTGCCATCTGTCCGTTAGATAGGATTTGCACCAGCTCCATGCTGAGCCATTAATTCCCTTATCCTGAAGCCGTATCAGGAGTTGCTCATGGTTTACGGATAGCACTGGGGCACGTTGAGGACATAGACAGGAGTATTCAATGACACTAACCGTGTAGGTGCCATTGAATATTCCCGTTTAAGGCATTCAAATGATTTACTGGGCTGTAAATCGTGTAAATGCCTTTCAAATATCAGGCCTAGGTGTTTAGCATTCATTTTCTGCATTTGTAAATTAGGCTCATAAATATAGAAAAATGAATGGCAGGCCTAAATTTATAAGCATATCTTTCAAGCTCCTAAGTTAGAATGAATTTTCAGCTCAAAGGGTCCTAGGTGTGGCTGAAAATAGGGCACAAATTTAGGAGGCTAACTTAGGGGCATGTTTACTGAAGCATGCTATCTGGGTAGCATGCATTGTTGGTGCCGCTCTACAGAGTAGCGCAGGGCCTTGTGCTAAAACGTACATGCTACCTGGGCAGCACACATCTGGGTGGTGCCTGGGCAGAGCTTGAGTGTCCATGTTGCTGCACCATTAGCCCCAATGGGTGGTGGTTGTTACTCTCTGTGGTGGAATTACCATGGCCAGTTATGCTAAATTCAGGGAGACAGCTGTCCCTGCCTCCCAGCATCTAGAGCAGCGCCCAGAATTTGTATTGTGGCCTAAACCTGTGTTACTAAAGTGGGGCTTAGCAACAGGGCCGACGCTACCGTTAGGCTAACTAGGCTCCTGCCTACAGCACTGCCCCCACACCCATTATTGCCAGTGGCACCCCTCTTCGGGTTGAAAGCAGTAGAAATTGGTCCTGAAACCGCAACAGGGCTGCATCGTGGGGTCATTCTATTCAATCTGCCACTTTGGAGTCCCCTCCGTTGCAGACTTCCGGTTTATACTGGGCATCGGGAGGGGGGGGGGGCGGGTGTCTACATAGACATCCCCAGAATAATATTTCAGAACCTAGATATCTAGGAATAGCCTAATAGAGCAATCCCACTGCTGCTATCATGGAAATTGGGCTGTGAACTAAAGATAATGGAATGTCATCTCTATACCAGTTGCATGTTTTATAGCCAAAACAAGCACTTTCCCGATTCTTATTTGTGTCTGGTGCAGGTCTAAACTTCGATGTGACCCGGGACGTCCAGGATGTCTCTGAAATCAGATAGTGATGTCCAGGTTCCTAGGAACTCCCCAGCCACGCCTCCGCCATACCCCCATTCACACTTGGACGTCCACAGATCCTGCTTCTAAAATGGTTCTGGAGACATTGGTGTGCCTGTTTTCAACATTCAAAGCATGAACAGGACTTCCAAAATGACCCCCTAAAATTACAGTCACAATTTAATGCTACTATCGTGATACTGATTCAGTTTAAGGCTTATATGCTTGTATGAACAGGTACATTTTTAATTTCCTATGAAAAGTGATACCAGTTTGTTCTAATCTAATATCAGTAGGCAATAAATTACAATTAAGTGCCATGATTTCTGTTTCCCATTTTTCATGCAACAGATTCTGATGGGATATAAAATAGAGCTTGTTGGCTAATCACAAGGGGTTATCTACCTCACTCTTTCTCAAAAACAGAGCTAATTCATTATCTCCCTCACCATTAATCATATTGTCTATAATGCACATACATTTAAAGGTTGCCCATTGTTTCACCGGTAACCGGTGTAGTTCCTTCAGTGCTGGGTTAATGTGTTCATTACACTTGGTACCTATAATTATAAATGCAACAGCATTTGATGTCAGTTGCGGTGACTTCAAAATCACCTTTGCAAGCAAAGTTCGGTTCCTGGGGTTCCCACTTCAATGACTTTCTGCAACATTCCTGTTTCTAATTTGTGATCGCTTAGTCTCTTTGGTAAGATTTGTATCTGTTTTCTATGTGTGACTGAACTAAGGGATACCTCTTGCTTGTTGCTTCTCTACTCGGATCAGTGGCAGCCCTGATGCTTGTATTTTACAGCTGCACATCCCGGTTGGAAGTGTATTGGTGTTCTAGTACATGCTATATAGTGATATTGCGGTATATCAACTTTTAATAAACATAAACATATTGCGGAGTTGTCTTTTCATAATTAGGATGCTTGCTGTTTGTGTCCTGAGAGTTAGTGTTGTTTTGATATAGTAAGTTTGTTACACAGAGGCTGGCTTTAAGGCACATTTTACAAATGACATCCAAGTGCAATCTGGGACGTCTAAATCAGAACATCTGAAAAAAAAAGCAAACACGTCCAAGATCAGGCACAATTTCACAAATGTTGATGTGCCCAATATGGAAGTCTGCGGGGCATCTACATAGACATCCTCAGAATAGTATTTGAGATTGAGGATGCCTAGAAATAGCCTAGTGGTTGGAGTAGAGAGCTAGAGAAACCATGCTTCAAATCCCACAGCTGCTATCATTGTGATTGCTGGGAATGGTGGAGCACCAACTTCTCTACACTCTCTGGATGTTTTATGGCCAAAACAGGCACTTTCCCAATGCCTATTCATGCCCGGAGAAGGTTTAAACTTGGATGGGGTTGCAGACATCCCCAACCTTTCTAAAATCGAGTGGGGACATCTACGTCCACTGCACTGCCCCAGATATATCTCTGCTATGCTCCCTGCCTTCTTGGCCATCCCTGCACTGGAGATGTCTTTAAAAGCCATTTGTTAAATAGCTCTGGGGATGTCTCCATGATTTGGATATCTGCATGCATGGTATCAAAATTGCTACTAAGGGGTATGTTTACTAAACTGCGGTAACGTTGCAGACCGTGCGTTATGTAACGGTAACGCTCGTTAGGTAACGTTAACGCGCTGTAGGTAACGTTAACGCGCGTTAACGTTACTTAACGAGCGTTAACATCCCCGGCCACGGTAAACACCGCAGAGGGTGGAGAGAGGGCGGGGGGAAGGGGTCAATGGGTGGGGAGTGGGTGGGGAGAGGCTCCCTGCACACTAATGCGCTCAACTGAAGGGCTGAATCCTACTGCGAATGAAAACCTGCTGTTAGATGCACATTTGCAGGAGAGAGAAACCATTTCTGTGTCAGCAATGTACAGCATAGACAGGGAGCCCAAGAAACGTGATAGTAGTGGTCCATTTCCAGCACCAGCATAGTGCCCAAGTATGAAAGGCCACTATGGCGATGGTGCAAGTGGGGCATAGGGGGCTGCAGGTGGGACATGTAGCGGGGGCATCAGGGGCACAGGGTGGACTAGGCAGGCGCCTAGGTGGCACACAGGAACATAGAAACTGGAAATCAGCATGACAGCAGCTGACATAGGCCAAACACAATCCACCTACATCTACTTGGTCCACCCGAGCTACCAGTTGCCAGGGCACTGACCTGACATCCCCCCAGCCAAACCTCCCCCAAGCGGAAGGGACAGACTATTGGTAGGCGGTGATGGGGGGGATGTGAGGATGCTTATGTATGCCCCATGCCCCAGACCCCGCTCCCTAGATGAACAAATACCCACACAGTGGATGGCCTGGGACTACGCACTACCAGCACTGACAGCATATGGCCATGTTAGCATGGCAGGGGGGGTGTGCCTGTGCTGGAGGGGGCAGTGGCTCCTGCCTGCAGTGGGCCTAGGCCATGCCCTGTACCAATACGTGGTGAGCAGTGCAACATAAAAGGTCTGGCTGAGGAAAAGTACAGGTAGCCCCAGGGACCACCATGCATATGTGGCAACAGTGTATCTAGAAGCAGAGGGTCATAGGTTCAAGCCCCAGCTGTGGTTCCTGCAGAGCATGTCCCTATGTTTTACCCTACAATGCAGATACAACAGCAACATGTGCAAAGCCCAAAGCAGCGGCGAAGAGGGGTACAAACACCCACTCACACAGGCTCCACAATCCAAAGATGCATGGATAGTCAGGCTGTTGGCCCCAGCATTGAGCTGCAGTTATCACCAGGGCACTACTACTACCTCCTGCACAGTTTAGCAATGTCGGCACTGTGATCAGGACCAGTGTGGCGGGCAGGGTCGCCAACCACCCCTATCTTTGCACAATGCTGCAATAGGAGTGTATGTGTGTGTATATCTATCCATTGTTTCGTGGCTGCCCACACCTCACCAGGCCAACAATGTCCCACTATTACCAGCGTTAGCCTGAATATGTGCATAATGAGGAGCAAGGTGTTGTGGGTATGGCCCAGACAGGGCAGCTTGGCCAGGATGCATCTTCATAGGGTGTGGGGCAATGGCTGGGACACTGTAGTGCCTGACCACCACCTGCATGGACAGGGTGGACACAGCATGGCATGCTGGGAGGACACTCACTCTGACCGAGCAGTGACCATGGCATGTCTAGGTTCCCACATAGCACTCTACATTATCTGTTTCTAGTGATCCTGTTGTGTTCCTACTGCTGGGGCCCCCAATCACTGAGATGCTGGCTTGGTGCACATAGTTCCTCTGTGAGCATGCACTATGGACTGATTAGTGGACTGTTTGCAGTTAGAGTGTGCATGGTCAGGACACCTATATGGTACAGTCTGACTGTGTTGTCTGCTGGTGACTGGCAGACAGTGGTGTGAGGCAGTTGGGCTTTTCAGAGCTAATCCCATCATTGCTGCTGGTCTGCCACTACCCCAGCCACAGGTATGGTTCTCTGGCCCGCCAACCCTGGAGGGCTGTCTTATACCAGCAGGATGGAGGTTGCTTCACTGAGGCTGGGGCACCTGTCCCTTACCTACAAAAAGGGTGTTGTGAGCCCTTTGGGGTATGTAGTGTATACCACTTTCACCTATAAAGGCACTGCTACACAAACCTCATGCAAGTCTGGAAACCCCTCTGCCCTGATAACAGGTGCCCATGTCAGCCAGACCCTAACACAGGGTACACACTAATCTGGGTGGTGTCTGGTCCCAGAGGGCCACATGTGACTGCAGGATAATGATGGACACCAAATTACCTTCAGCTGTACTGCAAGGAACACCTGTCACACACTGGTAGTGATGGGAATGCACAGCAGGGCCTATCTCTAGCACCACATGTACTGCGGACCTAGTGCTGGGCACCCATCCTAACCCTCAGGGAGAACACAGAACCTGCACAATGGCATGGTCTGTAGCTACTCTGTGCCAGTATCACACACTGTCAGTTCGTCTTTCCAAGCTCAGGTACCGGAGAGGTGCAGACCCCATTTGCTGATCAGCTGTAGACAGCTATTCAGCATGTGCATTGCATCATGGGTACTGGTAGGGTTACCCTATCCTGGCACTCAGAGCAGACAGTTTGTGCGGTGACCTGCAGTCCTTCTGTACCCAGCCATTGCTGTGACATACACCATGGAGGTATAGCCTACTGGTTAATACAATGCCATTCTTGGCAGTGTTCATGGGTTCAATTCCTCATTGTTCCCTCCTCTCATGCCTGTCCTACTCAAATAGTGTGCATGCCTGTAACAGTCGTATTTGTGCTGCCAGCCCATAATACCCTCGCCACAACTGCAAACATTCCCTTGATCCATCTATCTGCATGCGTCAGCTGTGTAGAGACCTGTCTGCCTGTGCGGGCTGTCACCCCATGTCCTGCACTGCTACCCTTTCCTGCATTGCACCTCTTCATGCTTGCCTCACCTGTGTCTGATCTGCATGGTACACCACTCCTCTGTCCACCCATCATTGTAACTATCCTGCCACCTTCGCCTCCACTGGGGGACATGTATTCCCATCGTCTGCCATCAACTGTCTTTCCAGTACTTTACATTGCCAACACCCTGTGCTGTTGTATAGTTGCCCCCCCCCATGTTTGTCATCAGTACTGGCAGCCACATGGGATGCCCGCAGATATGGCAGGTCCAGCGGCTCCCAGCTCTCCCTCCTTCACTCACCTGTTCATTGCCTTTCCTCAGTGCTCTATCTAGTGTTAGGGCTACATCTGTCTCTGTTCCTCACAGGTCATGCATGTCATCCTGCAGCACCTTGCAGCCCTTAGGCCACACTAACCTAGGACACCATAACCTTGTTAGGCCACCGTAACCTATGGTTCCGTAACCCAGGGTGCCCTCTAAGGTGCCTTGTCCAGGGGTGCCTAATACTGTGCTTAGCCTAAGGAGACCTACTGTATAGGGCACCTTACAAAGTGCCTTATGAGGCACCTTACAAGGCACCTTGTAGGGCACCTTATAAGGCACCTTATAGGGCACCTAACAAGGCATCTTATAAGGCACCTTACTTATAAGGCACCTTATAGGGCACCTTACTTATAAGGCATCTTACAAGGCACCTTATAAGGCACCTAACAAGGCACCTTACTTCTACGGCACCTTACAAGGCGCCTTGTAATGTGCCTTGTATGGTGCCTTATAAGGTGCCTTATGAGGCGCCTTGTAGCGCGCATTAGTTTGTAACATGCATTAGCTGAATCGGCTTGCTGTAATGATGCACCACCCATGCCTTTATATGGGCATCTGTACCTTTACCGCGGAACCTAACGTGAATGACATTACCGCAGTTTAGTAAACATACCCCTAAGACTTTTAAAATGACCCCCTTTGTTTCTTTTTCTATCTCTTACTTTTCTCTCTTCTTGGTTCTCTTTCTTTCCTAATTTCTTTCACTCTATCCATTCCTCAATTTCTTGAAAGCCAGAAGAAAGTGAAAAATAAAAACTGTTGACTTACTTGTCTCAAATTGATGTACACTGTCTTGGCATTTTTCTATTGGTGGGTCTCATTGTTGTTGTTAAGAGCCATCAAGTCAATGTTGACTCATGGTGATCCTTGGGTAGTTGTCCTAAACTGTGTTTGGTCTTCAGTTAAGCAGCTAATTTTTGATAGAGTGGCATCTATAGGTTTTGTTATTGTATTGATTCATCGCATTGCTTGTCTTCCTCTTTTACACTGACCTTCAAACTTGCCAAGTATGATGTCTTTCTCTAAAGATCTTTCTTTTCACATGATGTGTCCAAAATATGAAAGTTGAAGTCTTGCCATTTGAACTTCTGAGGAAAGCTTAGGTTTGAACCCCTCTAGTACCGACTGATTTATTCTTCAGGCAGTTCATAATATATACAGTATTCTTCGTCAGCACCATAATTCAAAGATACTGACTTTGTTCCTGTCTTTCTTTTTTACTGGCCAACTTTCACTTCCATATGATGTTATTGAAAATACCATGGCTTGGACAAGTTGAATCTTTGTATTCTTGAAAATCATTGTTGGATTTCTTGACTGCTTGTCGTTTCATGATTGATTGATCTAAGCAGGTTAAAGTTGTCTACTGTTTCTCTTTCTTCTCCATCAGGAATGAAATTATTGATGTTTCCAGTTGTCAAGACCTTTGTCTTCTTCATGTTAAGGTACAGGCCCATTTAATTTCTTTGATTTTGATAAGCAGATCTTTCAGGTCATCTTCACATTCAGCCAGTAAAATGGTATCACCAGCACAGCGAAGGTTGTAATGAGTCTTCCACCAATCTTCACACCTTAGTTACTTCATACAATCCTGCTTCTCTGATGATTTCTTCTACATATACAATAAATTGAACACCGACTCAATGGCCCTTAACAACAACAACATGGGGAAAGTATGCACCCTGTCATACACCTTGACCAATTATGTGTTTCTCCTTGTTCTGTTCAAACTATAGCTTATTGATCAATGTAAAGGTCGTGCATAAGAACTGTCGGGTGTTCTGGTATATCCATGTTTCTTAATGTGACCCAGGCCTAGTCAATAACACATATGTAGCTATCATTTTAGGATTCTTTAGATTTTTCCAAGTATGGTTATAGTCTCCACTGAATGATCTTGAATAGATTCTGGTTGGCATGTGGGATCGTGTGATAATTCTCACAGTCAGTCAGATCACCTTTCTTCATATCGGTATGAACACGGTTCTTTTCTAGTCAGTCAAACATGATGTTGTCTTCCAAATTTTCTGGCAGAGCTTTGTAGCAGCTGCATCAGATTTCTGTAATTCTTCAATGGGAATGCCATCAATGCCCAGGGTTTTGTTCTTTGATAATCTTTTAATGCTGCTTCAACTTCTTCTTTCATCACCAAATGTTCCTGATCGTAAGGTACACGCTGAAACGGCTGCTGGTCCATTTGATCTTTATGGTATAATGACTGTTCTTTCCACCATCATTCATCTTGGATCCTTCTGCATCTTTTAGCATTCCAACTTGTGGCTGTAAATGTCTTTTTAACTCTTGTAGCTTTAGGAAAGCCAATCTTGTTCTTCCTCTAGTAGTTTCTGTTTTTTTTATTTCCTTGCATGGGTCATTGTAGTACTTCTCTTTTTCTCATTTTGCTGCATGTTGGAAATTTGTTTTCTGTGATTGCCTCTCTTTGTTCTTGCATCTCTGCTTTTCTGAGCAATTTTCTTCAGTCATCCATTTTGGCTAGTTTTGCTTTTACATTACAATTGCCCATGACTTTCAGTATATTTTGATTACAGGTTCTGTTGCTTTCAGCTTGTTCATAGAGCTAATCAACTCTATCTTCTTCTGCATCTGTTGTTGGTGCATATACCTGCATCACCAGGCATTCCTCATGTGTGTGTGTACCTTTGATTCAATGCTGACTCCTGGCTACCCAGCAGCTCCTGTTTTTTTTTGGCAGTATGACCAGACATAGATTACCAGGCCTCTTTTCTGAAGCAATGGATAGTTAAGTGACTTGCACAAGGCCACAAGGAATACTAGTGGGACTTGAACCCTGGGCTCTTGGTTACTATGTCAGTATTATGACCATTAGGCTACTCCTCCATGCTGCCTGTCCACTAAAGAAGAGCAGGACCTAGGTGTGGTTGTGTCTGGTGATCTTAAAGTAGCTAAACAGGTAGAAAAGGCGACAACAAAAGCTAGAAGGATGCTTGGGTGCATAGGGAGAGGAATGGCTAGCAGAAAAAAGGAGGTGATAGTGCCTCTGTATAAGTCTTTGGTGCAACCTCATTTGGACTACTGTGTGCAATTCTGGATACCACACCTTCAAAAGGATATAAACAGGATGGAGTCAATACAGAGGGTGGCTACTAAAATGGTTAGAGGTCTTCATTATAAAGCATATGAGGACAGACTTTAGAGGAAAGGCGGGATAGAGGTGATATGATTGAGACGTTTAAAACCTCCATGGCATAAATGCACAGGGGGAGAGCCTCTTTCAATTGAAAGCAAGTTTTGCTATGAGGGGACATAGGGTGAGAGTGAAAGGGGATAGATTCAGAAGTGATATGCAGAAATATTTCTTTACAGAAAGAGTGGTGGATCCATGGAATAGTCTCCCAGTGAAGGTGGTAGAGATGAGGACAGTATTTAAATTCAAAAAAGCATGGGACAAACACAGAGAATCTCTAAAGGAAAAAGGGGGACTGTTGTAGTTGTTGATATGGAAGGACAGACTAGATAGGCCATGTGGTCTTTTTCTGTCATCATTCTTCTATGTTTCTATGAATAGAAATTAAACATTCACTGATTGCACTGCATTTTATTACAGTTCTTGCTAGTTTTTCTTAATTATAAATGCAACACCATTTCTTCTTTGTCTTTCACTTCCAGCATAGTATACCAAGTGATCATCTAATCAAATGGGTTTTCATGGCAAGATAAGGAAGTAGATTGCCAGGCCTTTCTTCTGCTAGATAATACCAGTGTTGTTACCGTTGTCATAGAAATGTGATCCTCCACATCAGAACTGACCCATACTGCTGTTGCCAAGATAAGTGGTTTGTCTTAGGGGTATGTTTACTAAACCGTCTTAATGTTACCGGCGTTAGTTGCAGTCTTACTGTGACGAATGCCATATAAGGTAGTGGACGTTCCGGTCTTAAGGTAGCATTTCGGGTTATCGCGCGATAAAGTCTGTTATCGTGCGATAGAGGGAGCCGTGGCACGTTAACGCATATTAGCCTTAATTAGGCGCGCTGACCTGCAAACACAGCAACATAGGTGTAGCACAATGATTATACATTGACTGATGAAACAGGGGTCATGAGTTTGATCCTCCAGGGGGCTTAATGAGTAAGGTTTTCTGAGGTATTACCCTTTACTTTAAATCAGTGCTGTCTGAGGCATTTTCTTTTTTAATGTAAATTAGTGCTGCCAGCAAACACACCCTCACAGTGCCATAACCTAAGGTGCCGCATAAGGCGCCCTATAAGGCACTCCAGAGGGCACATTATAAAGTGCACTGTCCGCCAAGGCACCTTATAATGTTCCCTATAGGGTGCCTTATGAGGCACCTTAAGGTTACAGCACTGTGAGGGTGTTTTTGCTGGTAGCACTAATTTAAATTAAAAAAGGAAATACCTCAGACAGCCCTATCAAATAACACCACTGTCGGATCAAACCCATGACCTCTGCCTCTACAGGCAGCAAAGTAACCAGTGGGCTACATAGCTATGGCTGCTATCAAACCCCTGGCTGGCTACAGAAGGACTGCTGGTCACCACACAAACTGTCTGCTGTGGTTACCAGAATAGGGTTAACCCATCTGTACCCATGATGCACTGCACATGCAGATCAGCAGTCTACAGCTCATCACAAGATGGGGTATGCACCCCCACAACACCTCGGCCTGGTAGGGGGAACTGACCATGTATGTTACTGGCACAGAGTAGCTACAGACCAATACATTGTGGGGGTATTGTGCTCACCCTGAGGGCGAGGTGGGGCGCCCAGCACCAGGTCCGCAGCACCTGACTTAGCTGAGATAGGCTAAGCTGCAGGTCCCCATCAGTGTTAGTGTGTGATAGGTAGTCCTTGCAGACACACCTAGAATACACCTGTGTCCATCTGTGTTTCCCAGTCATATCTAGCCCTTGTGGACTATGATGCACCCAGAATTGTGCATATCCTGTGTGGGTGCCATGGTCACATGATTTAAGTGAAGGGGGGTGTTTGGACCCATAGGCAGATTATGTGGCACCACACAACCCACCCTCTGGGGCTCAGTGTGGGGGACAGGATCTTCCTCCCAACAGATCCACATTGTACATCCCTGCAATGGTGGCAGTAGAAGGGTCCATCAACCCCAGTCCTGCTGGGGAACAGGCACCCTATAGCGCAGTCAATGCAGATCTGTACACATGCAATGGCAGAAAGACAGTAGGCCTGGAAATGCTCAGCTGCCCCCTACCACCATCTGACATTCTCCAGAAACAAGCACAGTGAGTCTCCAGCCACTGCACCCTTGAAGGTCTTCCAGCTATACACATACTATACACAGTCTGCTAGCTAGTCCATAGTGCATGTTCCTGGAGGAGATGCATGCACCCAAAACTGGGATGTGAGCACACACACAACAAGCAGATAAGTCAGTGATTAGGACCCAGAAAAGAGAACGCATAAATATCACTTGAGAAAAATACTATATAGCACTATGGGGGAACCTAGCCATGCTGTGGACACTGCTCAGTCAGGGTGAGAGTGACCTCCCAGCAGGACATGCTGTGGCCACCCTGTCTGTGCAGGTGGTGGCCGGACACTATAATGTCCCAGCCATTACCTTATGCTCAGTGCAGATGCATCCTGCCCAGGCCACCCTGTCCGGGCCATACCCACAGTACCTTGCTCCTCATTATGCACATTGGCAGATTAACACTGGAAACAGTGCAAGCAGTGTGGGCTGAGGAAGGTTTAGGCAGCCACAACACACTGGATAGACAGACACACCAGGGCCGGCCCGTCCATTGAGCAAGAATGTTTTTTGCACAGGGCCCCGCGTTTCATGGGGCCCCGTGCAAAGAACATTCTGCTTTTTTTCAAAATTAAATTAAAAAAAAAAAGCTGGCTGCTACCGCTGCCGGTGCCGCGGCGGCAGCAGCAGAATGGAGTGTCCCACGGGGCCCCCTCTGCCTGGCTGAGTCCCTCCCTCCCTCCCTCTGCGATGGCTGAGCCCCTCTGTGCCAGCTTTCAGATTCGCGAAGGGAGAGCATCTCCCTCGTGTCTCTGTTAAGCCCGCAGGGGCTGATGGGAAATTTCCCATCTGCCCCTGCAGGCTTAGCAGAGACGCGAGGGAGACACTCTCCCTTCGCGAATCTGAAAGCCGGCACAGAGGGGCTCAGCTGTCGCAGAGGGAGGGAGGGAGGGAGGGACTCAGCCAGGCAGAGGGGGCCCCGCGGGACACTCCATTCTGCTGCGGCGGCAGCGGCAGCGGTAGCAGCCAGCTTTTTTTTTTTTTTTTAAATTTTACTTGAGCCGATGGGGGGGGGGGCTTAGGACTGATAATGGGCTATGGGGGGGCTAGGACTGGAAATGGGCTGGGGGGGTTAAGACTGGAGGTGGGCTGATGGGGTTAGGACTGGTAATGGACTGTGGGCTGATGGGGGGGTAGGACTGGTAATGGGCTCTGGGGGGGGTAGGACTGAAAATGGGCTCTGGGGGGGAAAGGCCAGCAAATGGGATGAGGGGGAGGGGTTCGGACATGAGGTGGGCTGATAGGGTGAGGACTGGTAATGGGCTGTGGGCTGTTGGGGGGGTTAGGACTGGTAATGGGCTATGGGGGGCTAGGACAGGAAATGGACTGATGGGGAGGGGTTAAGACTTGAGGTGGGCTGTTGGGGGGGTTAGGACCGGTAATGGGCTATGGGGGGCTAGGACTGGAAATGGGCTGATGGGGGGGGGGGTTAAGACTGTAGGTGGGCTGATGGGGTTAGGACTGGTAATGGGCTGTGGGCTGATGGGGGGTTAGGACTGGTAATGGGCTATGGGGGGGTTAGGACTGATAATGGGCTATGGGGGGGGCTAGGACAGGAAATGGGCTGATGGGGAGGGGTTAGGACTTGAGGTGGGCTGATGGGGTTAGGACTGGTAATGGGCTGTGGGCTGTTGGGGGGGGGTTAGAACTGGTAATGGGCTATGGGGGGTTAAGACTGGTAATGGGCTGTGGGCTGATGGGGGCTGTGGTAATTGGCTATGGGGGGATAGGACTGATAATGGGCTATGGGGGGCTAAGACAGGAAATGGGCTTATGGGGAGGGGTTAGGACTTGAGTTGGGCTGATGGGGTTAGGACTGGTAATGGGCTGTGGGCTGATGGGGGGGGGGTTAGGACTGGCAATGGGCTATGGGGGGGCTGACTGGAAATGGGTTGATGGGGTTAGGACTGGAAGTGGGCTGATGGGGGGTTAGGACTGGTAATGCGTTATAGGGGGGGGCTTTAACTGGGGTGATGGGGGTTAGGACTGGAAGTGGGTTGATGGGGGGGCTAGGACTGGTATTGGGTTGGGGGGTCGCTAGGACTGGAAATGGGCTGATGGGGGGCTAGGACTGGAAATGGGCTGATGCAGGGACTAGAAGGGAATGGATGCTGGGTGAGGCTGGAACTAGAAGGGAGCAGATGTTGGGGGAGGATTAGAATGGGATGGGGCTGGGAGAGTAAAATGGAGAGGGGAAAAATATTTTGTGTGGGAGGGATAAAAAATCTACAATTGGACGGGTATTGGGAGAGTAAGTGGGGATTGAGGATGGAGGGGTAAAATTTGAGTGGATGAAATAGGAATGAGGAAAGAGCAAAAGGGGAAAGATTAGTATGTTAAAGCAGATGTAGAGAGAGAATGGAAAAAAACTAGAAGAGAGAAGACAGGACAAATGGACAGCAGATGATGAAGAGTTAGCAGAAGACACGAAGAAAGCAGAAGAAAGTGGCTGGAGCAATTGCAGCTGAAAAAAAATGCACAAAAGGTAGAAAAATATCTCTTGATTTTGAATTTATTAATTGGAATATGTCAGCTCTGGTAAATGTGCATCATTAACGTCTGCGCTTTGTTTAGTACAAGAGCAAATTAATGTATAGTTTTATTTCTACAGTGTTGTACATTCCAAGTTTGGCTTTTGGGATTCCCAGTTTAATTATTGTCTTCCTGTTTCTAAATTGTGATTACTTGTTTGGTGATGGTCTATGTTCTGCATGTGTAACTGAGCTGAGGTGTTCTGTTTATATAATTCATATTTGACATTGCCACTTGTTCTCTTTCCCCAGAATGTCATGTATTGTTATTCTCTGAAATGTATTGATTTAATATTTGCAGTGTTTCCTTTTGATAGGTAGGGTCTGGTGCTTTGTGAGTCCTGGTAGTGCTGTTAGGATACGGCGGGTTTGCTATGGGTTCTAAATGGGCAGTGTTTGTAGTAGTTCCTAATGTGTCTGGCGGTTGGCACTGGATTATAATAATGTAGAAATCTTTTAGTCTTTCTTTATCCATACACTCATTAAGAGGCATGTTTACTAAAAGTTAGTATATGGTAACATTATGCAAATATTTATGCAAATGAGGCCCCTTATGCAAATGAGGCCCCGCACCCCCCTTGGGCCGCCCCTGAGACACACACTCCCACACCTATGCCAGCATTGTGCAAATATAGAGGCTTTGGGCAGCCCTGGCCACCACACCAGTCCTGGGCAAAGTGCAGGCATGGCTATGGTACGCAATACTGTTGGGGTCACTCCCTGGGGTGGTAAACACTGTCAGAAACCAAAACTGAAACACACTCCATAGATTTCAGAAAGGTTGCTATGATGCAGCTCTATCAGCAAATTGTGCTTAACTTAGGAATTGATATCTGCCATTAATCATAGCAACCTTTTGATATATGTGTAACGTATTCCCAAGTTTAGGGTGGCATTGCTAAGGTATGCAAGTGCTAGTATTTGGAGATGCTGCTGCGCACAGGGCCCAACAGCCTGACTCTCCATGAGGCTTTGGATAGAGGAGCCTGTGGGTGTTGGTGTTTATGCCCCTGTTGGCCACTGTTCTAGGGCAGAGGTTCCCAACTCCGGTCCTGGTGGGGCAAACACTGTTCAGGTTTTCATGCTGTCCCTAATGAATGTTGTCACACAGCAGACCCTCTGGGAACAGAAGAAAATGTTTTAAACACAGAAAAAGTCAGGCATAAGCTGCAATATTTTGAGGAACCAGATAGAGGGAGCAAGAGGGACCTCCGAGAGACTGAGGAACCACGCCCCATAGGTCGTGAGGTAATGCCAGCCAGCCTCCAATCAAGGAAGAGAGGAGTACCTCTTAAAGAGAGTCTGGAAGACTGGAGAGCAGAAGAGGCAGGACCAGCAGGACCAGGAGAAGAGGCAGGACCAGCAGAAGAGGCAGAATCGGAAGGACGGACAGAATGGACAGATCCAAGAGAAAGGGTTCTCCTCAGAGATAAGGAGAGAGGAGAAGGTGTGCTCTTCAAGGAAGAGAGGTGCAGGAAGAAGGCCAGTTCTGGGAAAGGAAGGGCTGAAGCAGTAGCCCTTGGACAGGAGTTTGGCAGAAGGCAGCAGCAGCCGCTGTGGCATGAAGAGAGGAGCAACTGAGGAGAAGGAGAGACAGCTCCATCAAGAGTGAGTGCTCTTCGTCCAGAGAGGCGAAGGCATTGCTGTGACTGCAGTAGGAAGCCAACTGAAGGACGGCTGGAGAACCTAAGGCCTATTGCTCAGGCAAGTCAGAATCCCAGCCGAGGCAGGCCTCAACCCTCACCTGGAGTAGAAAAGCCAAAGATAAAAGGTAACCCTTATTTTACTCGAAGTGGGTTTCAGACTGCTGGTATATGGGGAGGACAGGGAGCAGAGGAATACTGTCCATATAAAACTGCCTATGATACAACGTACAAGAAACGTTTATCAAATAAGAGACTTTTTAATGAGAAAGGTTTGCATGAAGCTAATGTAAAATCCTTGCAGAGGGAGGAGCGTTCTCAGTATAGGAGAGCACAGGACCGACGCCCTACGCTTAACCCTGAGCATTGGGAGGTCATACAAAAGTTATATAAGAAGCCTGACTACAATTTGCCAGAAACTACTGACTCAGTTTCAGAGGCTTCCGAATTGGAACCGATGCAAGTGGAATTTGCTAAAGAGCTTTCAGATACAGAAATGGACTGTAATTACTGCATGACAGGAAGCCTGGAGTCCTTGTCTAGCGTATAAGCCATAACCTGTGGAATAGAAAATGTTTGTTTTTGTACACTACTCTGTGAAGATAACAGTTTTGCTTTAAACTCATGTTTTACTTTTTCTTCTAACCTGAAGTAAGGACACTTGTGTTGATGTTATTTCCCAACCGTTTGAACCTTTGCAAGAAGGGGAAATAAATGCCTTTGTTTTCCCTCCACTCTGACCTTTGTGTTCTTTGAGATTTGGTAACAAGGAGGCTACCAGGCTAAAAGTCCCTGGGCCCTGTGAAACACTTGCCAAACTCAACCTTATATATTTTTGTGTCCAACCTACCTTGGTCTATTACCCTGCCAAGGTGGTGCACGTGACAATATGCATGAGATACATTTGCATACAATGGGGGCAGTGCATACTAATGCAGCACAGGCATAATTATTAGGGACAGCATGAAACCTGAATGGTATTTGGCCCTCCAGGACTGCAGTTGGGAAACTCTGCTCTAGGGATTGCACATGTTTATGGTGTCTGCTCTGTAGGGTAAAACAGAGGCATTCAGACATGTTTATTTTATCTGCAATAAAGGTTCCGTCTTTATGACCACGGTTTAGTACTGGGTAAAATATGGGGAAAGGGTTGGCAGGAGCCACAGCTGGGACTTGAACTTGTGATCTTCTGCTCCTGAACACATTGGCTGTGTGTACTGCACCACACTGTTGCCACAGGGACAGCTCATTCCCTGGGGATACTATGACTGTTCGTCAGACAGACCCTGTCTGTTGCATTGCACGGCACCCACCTAAACGGGGCTAGGCCATGGTCTGCTGTGGGCAGATGCCACTGCCCCTTCTGCCACCAGCAGCCCTCCGCCACCATGCTGCCATGCCATTGTGCTGGTGGTGCGCAGTCCCAGGCCATCCAGTATGCTGGTAGGCAGCTGCCTATGGTGTGGGTTTTTGGGTAGGGGTGCCTACATGGACATGCGCGCTTCCCCCCCCCCCACTGCCTGCCAATGTTATGTGCCCTTGGGGGTACCTGCTGGGTAATCTCCCCTGTGACACTGTGGGACACACACTCCTGCCCATGTTGGACCCTCTTCAGTTGCTGTCTTGCTGCTTTACAGTTTCTGCATTCCTATGTGCCACCTAGGCATCTGCCTAGCCCGCACTGTGCCGCCTGCAGCCCCTGTATCCCATTTACAGCATCAGTACAGTTGCCCTTGCCTACGTGACCACTTTGATGTTGCTGCACATGTGCACACCATAACAAACCTGCCCAATCTAAACGACAAACACCCTGATCAGCGGTATTTCAATATGGGATCATTCACTTTTTAGGGGGACAGAGCATAGACCCTTCCAAACATGATATCACGTTACTGCGCGCTAAGTGACGTTATCGTGCGATAATGTTACATTATCGCGCGATAACATCACTTATCACGCAATAATACCACCGCTGCGACGTTAAGACGGTTTAGAAAACATACCCCTTAGTTTAGCACCTTAGCTGAGGCACGTTCATCTTGGGAGTCCCTACCCATAGTTACTGATACTTGCAAACCCTCATGACATGATAAGCCACAAACCAAGTGAGGAATGAGCCTCATTAACTTCTCCAAAATATGATTTTCTGTAGGAAAGAGAAGAGGACATGACAGAGAAAATGACTCTAAAAGATTGTTTCTTAGTTTAAACAAATAAGACCCTGTAGGTGTCTCTAATATGCAAATTGGATTTATCAGCTGAAACCAATAAACATAATGATCTCATCTCCTTTGGTGCCTCTGCTGCCATTGAGAAATGAAGTCCTGATGAAATCCCACCACTGCTAGGAGGAACGGGACCCAGGCCTGTGGACACTGCAGAGTACAAAAGAGCAGCTCTTCTCTCTGCTTCAGCCCTTCCACTTCTGTGCCTGGTACTGCTATGAGGACAGGAGAGGAGGGGCACAGAGTAGCAGTTGGTGGTTTAGAGAGCCACTCCTAAATGGCAGATGGGAACTGGGAGGTGAGGGGAGTGAGAATATCAGGAGAAGTAGTGGGTGAGGGGGAAGTGTGCTGTGGCTATAGGAAGCTGTTGGATGAGGTGGGCAATGCTGGAGCTGTAGCAGCAGCTGGTTTAGAGAGCCACTCCTAAATGGCAGATGGGAACTGGGAGGTGAGGTGAGTGAGAATATCAGGAGAAGTAGTGGGTGAGGGGGAAGTGTGCTGTGGCTATAGGAAGCTGTTGGGTGAGGTGGGCAATGCTGGAGCTGTAGAGGTGCCATGCTGAGAGAGGGTAGGGTGTTAATTGCCGTGGAGGACTATGATGGATAAGACATGGAGCTGAGGCTGTGAGGGGTCATTTGAGGGAAGGGAAGAGTGCTAGGGGACTGTGCTGGGTGAATGCTGGGGCTGTGGGGAGCTGTGACTGTAAGACTTGCAGAAATCAAAGCTATTGAGTGCCTGCATCTAAAATCTTTTGGGACAGTATTCAACAAGAACTAAATGACAATGACTCAGATGTGATTTAAACTAAAACACATTTGCAGTGAACATGCCTGCACTGTGAAAATACTTGGACCGGTATTTAAACTCTTTTATTGGCATTCCCTTAAAAACACTAGCTGAAGCATTTAAAAATAGACCTAGATATCTGGAACTGACTGATATCCAGCTAGCGGTGTTGAGTATCCAGGAATGTCAGCGACCACGACCACTCTCCAGATCACGGCAATTTGCAGCGCCACTATCCAGATAATTTGCCAATCCATCCCGACTCCGCCCTCCCACTGCCATGGCACTATCTGCATAATGCTGTGTGAAGATTTTCAGTGGCATTATCTAGATAATGTTACTGCAAATCGTTTCTGGCTGCAGTCAATGCCATTTATCCTGAAAACGAGATGAATGGTCTTAAACATCGGGCCTGCTGACTTTTAATATCCTCAAAAACACCCCAGTTAGGTGAAAAATAAAGACAGAAGCCTTATGTATAAGATGCCTGACTGCAGGGGGAACCCAGATGGAAAGACCTAGGCCAAGGACAATCTGTGAAGGCTTAAATACAAGAGCCAAAGAGTGCAGGCAGTAATTTCAGAAGACATTTTCAACCGAACACAGAGGGGGGTCAATATTCAGAACCCTTAGCCAGTCAGCGAGTGGGATGCTGGCAGGCTAAGAATGCTGACCATGATATTCAGCCTCACTATCCAAATGGTGCCGTCAAATATCCCCACAGACCACCTGGCACTATCTAGTTAGTGCAGGGGTGGTCCAGCGACAGAGTGAGGGCAGTGTGGGTGCTATTAGTTAGCGGATTTTCGATTGGCACCTATATGAGCAACATAGGTCACATGTAAAGCTAGTCTATGTTACAATCCAGATAAGTGCCGAACCACAGTGAAAGTAGGGCCATGTATTTTTACGCTAGTCCATAGTTTATACACATGTAAATGTCTAAAATATCGACATTAACGTACATTGTTAGCACCTCTTTATAAAATTACCCTTTTAGGGGGTAATTTTATAGAGTCATTTTCAGATGTATGTGGTCACGTGTGGGTGTAAATGTACTGTTATAAAATTCCAACTGCGTAAACATATGCATGCTAACACGATGGTATGTGCATTGCTGGTAGGCTTGTACAGGATGAAGATTGATCAGAGTGTGGACGGAGTGAGTACGTACTCACACAGATTATAAAATCCACTAATTTATACACGTATTTAAAAAAAATCTTTGCCGCTTACGCTGCTGGTATTTTCTAAAGATTCTTAATATTAGAGTTTATCCTGGGCGGGAACATGGATGGGGAGGTTAGGCCCAGGGCAGGAACTAGGCAGGATCTTTAACCAGAAGATGTAGCAATGGCAGGACTGAAGCAGGGACCAGATGCGGATAAGGAGTCATCGGATGTAGCTATGGCAGGACTGGAACAGAAACCAGGTGAAGTTCAGGAATCAGAAGTCTTGGCTTTGAGCAGGAGGAACAAGCAAGCAATGCTTGGAAGCAAACTCTTCACAATGAAAGCGAAGGAAGTTGGACTGACAATAGACACAGGTCAGGTCCACCAAAAACTGCTGAGCCAGCAAGAGTGTTTCTGACTTATATATGGTATACAATAGGATACACCTCTTGCTGGTCCAATGGGTTCCTCCAGGGGTAGGCTTCTCCTTCACCTGCTTCTAGGATGTTTCTCCTGTCCTCCACTTCTAGGTTGAGAGGTCTTTATGCCTACATAAGCCACCAGTCTCTGGTCCCCAAAGTTGCAAGCTTGAGACTGAGCTGACTTAACACACAGGCACTTATGTGCCTTTATAAAATAGGCATTTATTTGCCCCATTAAACTAGGTTCTCCCTTATAAAATTACCATCTTAATGTGCTCCTTAACTGAAGGGCATGGAGGAGGAGCATCAAGGCTGGAACAGCAACGAAGGCAAAGTTCAAATCACACTGATGCGCCCTTTGGTCTCAGGCAGGTGCAAATTTTCATTTGAAGTTCTCTAGGTACAGGGAAAGAGCTGCTATTCCTGACTGTAACTCATGTAACTCACTTTGAGCTACCAGTGAAAAGGCATGAGCTAAATAAAACATTCTGTTAAACACTGATGCAAGCAAAAACGTTCTCTACCCTTGTAAGCTGGAGTTTAGGAGACATGACATGGAATTATGGAAGTGTCAAATGAGTTCTGGACATAAAATCCAGGTTACTTAAAAGATTCTCTGTTCCCTATGGGGATAGAGCAGGGTAGGCTTTGTATCAGTTCATCTGTGCATCTATTTTATTTATTAATTTCAATATGATTTTACTTCTGGGAGAGGTTCCTTAAATGTGCTTGCGTGTTATTCACAGCTATGCTCTCCTTGTTGATAGGTGCGACATGAAGGGACATACAAGGAATAATATTAAGATTAAGCTAGGATGTGTTTAATTTTAAAATGAAGTATGAGTTTTGACTTCAACTCAGCAAGGCAAACCAAATTTTAGGAATTATTAGAGAAGGAAAGGAGAATAAAACAGAGAATATCATTATGCCTCTGAATTGTTCCATGGTGTGACTGTACCTTAAGTATTCTGTGCAATTTTGGTCCTGATGAACCTTTACTTTGATTCAATATGGCATGTTCTTCTTTTATTAACATGAGTGTTACAGGGTTAGAACATGATCCCATGGGATGTAATAATCATGGCACTGGTTATCAATTTTAAGAAGAATACAGATGGCCACTGATGGCCATCAAAAGATGGAGGCTCTTGCCAGATCTTCCAGTAGTGGTAGATGGTGCTCTATTTTTCTCATAAGATGCAGCTCAACGGATAGAGAAAAGCTGAACAAAATTTATGAGCTGAATAGTGTAGGCACCTTCCATTACTGCTATACTTACGATTGTTGTAACTTTTACCTCTCTGAATTCTATATGCCATTCACGTATAGGTTAGTGGAACTTTACAGCGTTTCTGGTATATTGAGAGGTTAATCAGGTCAACACCTCTTCATTAGAGGAATCAGCCATCAAGGCAAAGACAGACTCTGATGTGCGATGTGCTGAGTAATACAGGACATAGTGATACAATAGAATGAAAAGCCATCAGGATCTGAAAGAGAAAAGGGTTTACGCCAAGTGTTAGGAGGGTAAAATGTCATTCTGCTATGCAGTAGAACTGCTTCTTCAGAGTGTATCTGGGTGATGTTTCTGCTTATTGGCAAAACAACATTGCTACATTAAACCACTCCATAATTTATTTATTTGTATTTAGCTCACGTTGTTCCAGTAAGAGTTCAAAGTGAATTACATGCATGTTCCCAGAGGGCTTACGATTTAAGTTTGTACCTGAGGCAATGGAGGGTGAAGGGGCTTGCCCAAGGCCACAAGGAGTGTCAATGGGATTTGAATGCTGGCCTTTTTGGTGCTGGACTGTTGCCCTAACCACTAGGCTACGCCTCCATTCCCACTGCTTGTCATCTTCCTCAGAAATGAGGATCTATATGGTCTCTAAACCTCTCTTATGTCCTTCTTTCATGTACGTCGTGTACAAGGCATAATCATCAGTCAAGATTCCACTGCACCTGAATGCAACCTACCATGAACTTCTGAGAAAAGGCGCAAGCTAACTCTAATTCTTCTTCCCCTCAGAAACAGGTAAAGCTGCTAGAATTCAGTACCACAGAGCACAGAGCAAACAATCATAAGCATGTGGAGATCTGGTCCTCTTTGGAGGGCTGCTCCCCCAAGAGGGCCTAGTTCAGAAGATCAGTTCCTCAAATGCATGACTGCAGCAAAATGCTGAAAGGGTCATGAAGCAAGCAAGAGGAGATTGAAATGAATTTCAGGCAGTTTGTGCATCAGTGGATGAAGGTTTCCTGCACGGTAGCCATTTCTTGGAGCAACAGCTGGACTGTGCATTTCATTGTTTGTCAGCTTCTATTTCCCTGAGTGCTTCCTTGCAGTTATCTAGGGCCCGACTACAATATTACTACTGTGCTTCTAGAATACTACTAGACACAGGCAGCGCGGAACCAATACACATAGGAGACCATCCCTGCTCCATGGAGTTTACAATGCATTTGAGGTTCACCACGATTAGGCAGTCCTAAAATTCTCTCCCAATACAGCTGCAACCCTTCTGTGGCACTATATTCTTCTGTGGCTAATCCACCAGTGTCGCTATCGTCAAAATAACCCCTCTTCTCAAGTCACTTCATTGGCTTCCTATCCGTTTCTGCATCCAGTTCCAATTTCTCCTACTGGCCTATAAGTGCATTTATTCTGTGGCTCCTCACTACCTTTTCTCTCTTACCTCTCCCTACACCCCTCCTTGGCAACTCCCTTTTATCTGGGCCCATCTTTTCCACCGCTAACTCCAGATTTTCTTTGTCCCACCTTGTGCTCTATATGCCTGGAACAAGCTACCTGAGTCAGTGCGTCAGGCTCCATCTCTGGCCCTATTCAATCCCAGGCTAAAACCCACCTCTTTGAGGCTGCTTTTGGTTCTTGGTCCCCTCACGCTCCTGTTCACCATTTATATGTGTCTTTGTCACGTCTCTTAGATTTACCCTAGTACCCAATTTGTTGTGTTGTCTGTCTGGAATAGATTATAAGCTCTATGGAACAGAGACTGTCTCTTACAATTACATGCATAAATACAGCACTGTGTCTACCTTGTAGCGCTATACAAATGATAAGTAAGGCAGTAGTATATGACATAAGATGTTTCCAGAATATGAAACAATTATCAGCCTCATCAATACGCTGTACTATTTGGTTTTAATGTACAGATCAACTCTGGTGAGTTATAGAGCAGTACCTGAATGCTCTGTGCTAGAGCTTCCCAAATCTGTCTTGGAACCCCACAGACAGTTGGGTTTTCAGGATATCAAAGATAATTATGCACAGGATAAATAGGCATACATTAGAAGCCCACCATGCATATTTGTTGTGGATAGCCTGAAAAACCAGACTGGCTGTAAGACCAGGACAGGCTTGTGAAGCCCTGCTCTACGTATCCTAAGAAATTATGGGCTTAAGGAGGCACAGGAGTGATGGGAATGTGGAGGGAAGACAGGAAGGAGGTGGAGGAGAGGAGGAATGTGGGGGGAGCATTTCCATTGACATTTGTTGTTTTTTTGATTTGTGTTTTGTTTTATTTTAGAATTCACTATTTCAATTTAGTATCCACTAACACAAAAGAGGGCATGTTAAAATGAATAATTCCTGCTAATGATTTGTTGCTTTAGATACAAATGACAGAGCTCCAGAAGAGTTATGGGATAACATCAAGAAGGTTGTGTTGAAAGAAAGTTTCTATGTTTCTATGTTTCACTCTATCAACAATGAGCCGCTTGGCTGAGGACCGAACAAAGGTGTGCTAGGAGTTGACACCAACTCGACGGCACTTAACAACAACAACATTTAACCAAACATTTGCAGTTGTTTTGTTGTTTAGTATGGTAGTCAAAGGATGGAGTTAATCAGAACTACTGTATTGTATTGGGGAAATGGTTATATGTATGGGTTACCAAGAGTGGGCGGGCAAGTGTAATTTATCATAAAGGGAAGGAACATATACTGTATATCTAAATAAATAAATAATTTGTAACTTGCCTTGAGTTTGAATTTAGAAAAATGAATAATTACATTTTTTTCCAACAGGTAAGCAGATGCCAGTAGACCAAGGGGATGAGTCAGACATTGTAAATGGAGAGGCTTTCTGTTTAAGGTACAAATGGATATAGAATCTGGCAGTTTCTAGATCTTCTCAGATTGATTCTGAGCCTCTGTGGTCAGCATGAATGAAGTAGTAGGTAAGACTGCATATGAATGAAATATTGAGGAGCAATGAGATACATGTGGAATCTTCTCATATTGATGCAGTGAGCGTAGAATCCTCATGTATGAATGGAGTACTGGGGAACATTGACGGGAGTGTGGTATCCTCAGTCTGAATGGCGTGCTGGGGAACACTGTGATGAGTGTGGGATTCTCAAATTTGAATGGAGTATTGGGAAGCAGTGCAGTGAGTATGGGATCTCCACATATGAATGGAGTACTGGGGAGCACTGTAGTGAGTGTATGATCCTCACATATGACTGGAAAGATGGAAGGTCAATGCAAAAGAAGAAGACCAACAATGAGATGGATTGATACAATAGCAGTAGCTATGGGTGCCATGCTGTGAACAATGAGCCGCCTGACTGAAGACCGAACACAGTTTAGGACAACTATCCAGAGAGTCGCCATGAGTCGACACCGACTCAACGGCACTTAACAACAACCCTAAAATAACATGAATGATCTCCGATTAGCATGCATTATTTTGCTTTAGTGCTTGCTATTTAGTGCATGCTAAATAAAAGGTGCATGATATAATGAAATAAACCTCAATGAAATTAAAATGTGCATTCCTAGAGGAGAATAAAAAGGACAGGAAGAGAAAGAGAAAGAAAGAAAGAGCAAAAGGCAGAGAAAAGAGACAAGGACAGAGAGAAAGTGCTTTCAGGAATTAAACTGCAGCATTCAGAACAGCAGAACAGATTTACTGAGTACAAAAATTGCTGAAAACCTTCAGCAAAGTCTCTCCTAATGAAAAAAAAAGAGGCACATAGGTCGATCGGAATACTTCTTGGGATTTGCAGCGCATAAGGGGCACGAAAACACTGTTAAACATTCATGACAACACATGTAAAAGCAGAATGCTCTCTGCTCGGAGCCCTTTGAGCCGCAGTCTGACAGCTCATCAGATGAATTTACCAAAATCTTTTCATAGAAATATGAAAGGATGTTTAAGCACTAAACCCCTAAGGACATGCTCTTCTCTGCCAGCTGTTGCCCTGGTGCAGAGGTCTAGCACTACAGGCTGCTATCCATTGCCTGGCAGGTAATCCCCCACCTACAGGGTATTATTGTTCTTATGAACCACTGAAAACATTCAAACTTTTTTTGCCTTACTGCATCATTCTTGTTTCTTCAGAGCACTGTGGGAACTGAGGCCGCAGTAGGTTTTTCCTGAGAGTTAACACTGGTTACAGCAGTCAAGCAGAAGATGTGATTTACTGTTGACATTCTGTTTGTGCAGTGAGTGAGCCATAGGAGAGGATGAAATGTACATTGCTTGCACGCGGTGAGTGCACTGCATGGCATCCCCAGACTTTCAGCCCTGTGCATTTCATCACCCTGAAAATACCAATATCTGAGCACAGTATCTACCGTAGGAAGCTTCTAAAAAAAAATCAAAAAGCATCAGACCGAGCTGGCAATAGTTTCCACCTTCATTCCGGTTGAACTGGGGCAAAGGATACAAAGTCGGAAAGGTGCCAGGACCGTGACCTGACAGAAAATCACCACTGAGGATCTTCCATATGATGTCAGTAGGATGAAGTTTTAAGCAACTTTTTTCCAATTCTTACCTGTCTGGCTCTGTGTCTTCACAGAGCGGCCATGCCTCTTACCCTTTAATAATATTGGGGCTTCGCCAATAGTTTAGATTTATAAACAAGCTGGAATCCAGGACTCAAGCCGGAGTCCAGGAAAAGTCACACACTGAACATATGCACACACTTTTCTACCGGTGCTGGTGGTTACAGATATTTTTACATGCAATAGTCACGTTTATACACCTTGTACATTAAAAGTGGATGTCCAGCCCCGCTACACACTGCACGGAATCGACCCCATAGTCAGACAGATAGTCACGCAGTTGTGATTGCAGCCTAGAGAGCATCTCGGCAAAAGTCTGTTCAAAGAGGAAGGTTTTCAAAAGGGATTTGAATTTGGGAAGGGAAGATTGTAACTGAATGTGAGAGGGCAGGCAGTTCCAAAAGGATGGGGCCAGAGAAAAAAAGTCTTGTCGACTTGAACTTTGTGCGGGCAGGAGAGGGAATGACATGTCTGTGATCGTGGAGAGACTGCAAACAGCGATGAGGGTGGAAAGGTAGGAGCTTTATCTGACAGGGCCTTGTGGGCAACAGTGTGGTGCTGTACACCTATCCAGTGTATCCAGAAGCAGAGGGTCACAGGTTCAAGTCCCAGCTGTGGTTCCTGCAGAGCATGTCCCTATATTTTACCCTACAATGCAGATGCAACAGCAACATGTGCAAAGCCCAAGCAGCAGCGAACAGGGGTACAAACACCCACTCACACAGGCTCCACAATCCAAAGATGTATGGAGAGTCAGGCTGTTGGCCCCAGCATTGAGCTGCAGTTATCACCAGAGCACTACTACTACCTCCTGCACAGTTTAGCAATGTCGGCACTGTGATCAGGACCAGTGTGGCGGGCAGGGTTGCCAACCACCCCTATCTTTGCACAATGCTGCAATAGGAGTGTGTGTGTGTGTATGCCTATCCATTGTTCTGTGGCTGCCCACCCCTCTCCGGGCCCAAAATGTCCCACTGTTACCAACGTTAGCCTGAATATGTGCATAATGAGGAGCAAGGTGTTGTGGGTATGGCCCAGAAAGGGCAGATTGGCCAGGATGCATCTTCACAGGGTGTGGGGCACTGGCTGGGACACTGTAGTGCACAACTACCACCTGCATGGACAGGGTGGCCATAGCATGTCATGCTGGGAGGGCACTCACTCTGACCGAGCAGTGACCATGGCATGTCTAGGTTCCCACATAGCACACTACACTATTTTCATCCAGTGTTACTTTTGTATTACCAGTGCTGGGCTGCAATCACTGAGATGCCTGCTTGGTGCACATAGTTCCTCTCTGAGCATGCGCAATGGACTGGCTAGTGGACTGTCTGCAGATAGACTGTGCATGGTTGGAATACCTATAAGGTGTAGTCTGACTGTGCTGTCTGCTTGTGACTGGCAGACAGTGGTGTGAGGCAGTTGGGGTTTACTAGCCCTAATCCCATCATTGCTGCTGGTTTGCCACTGCCCCAGTCACAGTTGTGGCTCTGGCCCACCAACCATGGCGGGCTGTCTTATGACAGCAGGATGGAGGCTGCTTCACTGGTGCTGGGGCACCTGTCCCTTACCTACAAAAAGGGTGATGTGGGCCCTTTGTGGTATGTAGTGTATACCACTTTGACCTTATAAAGACACTGCTACACAAACCTCATGCAGGTCTAGACACCCCTCTGCCCTGATAACAGGTGCCCATGTCAGCCAGACCCTAACACGGGGTACACACTAATCTGGGTGGTGTCTGGTGCCAGAGGGCCACATGTGACTGCAGGATAAGGATGGACACCAAATTACCTTCAGCTGCACTGCAAGGAACACCTGTCACACACTGGTAGTGATGGGGATGTACAGCAGGGCCTATCTCTAGCACCACATGTACTGCGGACCTAGTTCTGGGCCTTGTAACGCGCGTTAGTCTAAGGCGCCTTGTAACATGTGTTAGCTGATGCGGCTTGCTGTAACGATGCACCGCCCATGCCTTTATATGGGCATCTGTACCTTTACTGAGGAACCTAACGCGAGTGACATTATCGCGGTTTAGTAAACATACCCCTAAGATGCCAATTGCACTGTAAAAATACACACATCCGTTTCCCTGCTTTGTTTTTCCTCCGCTACGATTTTCTGCTCTTGAATGAAGCTTACCTATTTGCTGTTGTAATTTCTACACTGCGGAATTTTGCAGCTCACCTTGTAAATAGTACACAGGGAGAAATATCGTGCACGGTAACAATAACAGAATAATACATTTATAGCCACATGCACACGGGCACACACACACAAACACAAACCCACACGTGCAGTTTCAGGCTTCTTCTTCTTTCTGATTTTTCAAGGCACTGATACCGCACATCATGAAGGCCAAACATACCTTTCTCTGTAAGGAAATGGAATTCGTGTTCAAATATATAATGCGACTCTCACTCCTCAAAACACATATTTACAACAATTATTGATTCCTATCTGACATAGGCATGTTTTCCTGCACGAGTTCAAGGTTTGTGGTCAGCACTCCACAAAAGCTAGAAGTATTCATCCTTAGGTGGATATTCTCAGATGAAGAGAAAGGGAAGAACTGAAACGAGGGAGAAAATCAATCCTTCATTTTTTTCAGCTATCAATTATTCAAACTCCCCTAATTTCTTCTTGTTATTCTAAGTGACCTCTTCAATTACCTCCAATCTGTAGCAGCCAGAGTACTTAATAGGGAGTCAAGGCCATTGCAGAAAAATCGATAACAGCAGGACCAGCTTCGTGCTTTCAATTAAATTTGGCTTCCTGCGGAAGTTCTGGAGAACTTTAACCCTTTGCATTTGCTCAAAGGTGCATTGATTTCCTTCTTTTATTTCCTATTAATGCTTTTTTCAAATATATAAATCAGGACCCTCTCGTTCAAGAAAAGAAGGGTACCGAGTCAAAGAAAAGTATCACTCCAAAAGTAAGAAAAGAAAGAAAGCCCCCTACTTAATCTACAATTAGCCCACAAATAGTAGGCGATCTAAATAGAAAAAACAAGGAAGAGAATTACGATGTCAATAAGCACAAAGAAAACGGAAAAAGAAGGAGACTGGCACCTTAATACCGGTATGGACACAATGAATTAACAATAGCCCAACATTAACTATTTACATGGTGGAAGCAATGACGCTCTGACATTTAGAATCTAAAAGGTAATGAAGTTGTGGCAATTCAAAGAAAATGTATTGTGTGCATCCCCCCTCCCCCATATCTAACAATTATTTACATGGGAAACCTAACACACATTTTTTCGCACCTAGAGAAACAACCCATGGTGCATCTCAAGAAATTTCATCCTATATGTCTGTTTAGCCTTGCAAACATCAGGAAAAATCCATTATTCCTGGCCATAATACAGTATGATGCCTGACACTGCCTAAAATGAAAAGAGAAAATGAAACCCTTATTCCGTAAAAAAAACAAAGATCACTACAAAGTGGCTTGCTTAGTCACCTCATCCTCAGCACTCTTTAATAACCTCGTAAGGTCCAAGCTATAAAGACATAATTCTATCCTCCCTCAGGCATTCTCCATTTGCTTTTCTTCTCTACTCCCAGAAGACAAAAAGTAGGCTTTACTAAAGGGTCATATAACTTCCCCTGAAATGCCGAAGGTCCCAGGAAGGTGGTGTTTCAATGACTCCACTGGAAACACCAATGGAACCATTGGAAAGCTCAAAATCCTTAGGTTCAAAAGCATGGAGAATTTTGGTGGACAGGTTTCATCCTGGAGAAGCTTAGCTCTCAATGATGCCACAAGTTTAATAACATGCTTGTTTTCCTTGATTTTCATCTCATGGTTAAGTAAATTCCCTGCCTCCAGGTATATAAAATACCCAAGCTGATAAAGCTACTGTGGAAATAGTCTCTTCTAGCCAAGCCAAAACAGTTCTTATTACTTTTAATGTCACCACTTCTGACTTTTCCAGGGTGGTCTGGAACTCAAAATTTCAAAGCCACACCACCAAGTGATAGATTTGGATACATACGTCCCCTTGCTGCAAGCACCCAGCAAAAAACAGACTTGCCGAAACATGTTCTCAGTTGCCTTTTACTCTCCTCATTTGTTCTGTGGAACCACTTTGAGATGCCGTTGGGTTGGCCAAGCTCAAGCCAATGCTCCTCAGCTCCTCCACCACAGTTCCCCCAGAACACATCAAAATTCACTAGCAGCGGCTGGTGAATTGCTGTGTATCTCTTAGGGGGGCGAGAACCAAGTTTTCTCCTCAAGTATCTTTACGTGGTGATCAGGTTATATAAAATTTATACTACATCTCAGCATGGCGACACCACAAATGAAGTACAGTATGGCATGAAAGATAAAGAAAAATACACCCCTGGCCGCACATTGCCCAGGATAAAATGGTGCCCATCCATATCTTATACACTAGGGTAATGATGGTGGAATCGATAGTGCAAAGACTGCAAATTTTATTTATTTATTTAACAATCATTTATATCCCGCATCTTCCAGAGTTCAGTTGCGGTTCACAATAAAACAACAATTCACAAAGCAAGAGCTTGGTTTTACATCGAACATTTTGTAACAATAAACAATATAATGGTTAACAGCATGAGCTAATACATAACAGCATAACTGGCTTGTAAACTATGTACAATAAACTATATACAAATACAAGTTGTAGGTACTTTAGGGTTGAATCATAGAGTTTTTAGTTCAGTGGTTTTTCTGTTAAGTTGTTGGATTTAGTATTACTCAGTCAGGTGATTTTAGCCTTTATCTGAGTGTTTCGAGGGATTATCTATGTTGCCGTAGTGCATGGAGAATAGGTAGGTTTTTAGTTTTTTACGGAGTTCCATAATTTCGTTTATAGATCGTAGGTCCTCTGGAAGGGAATTCCATGTGGATGGGGCTGCATGAGAAAAAGCTCTGTTATTAGTTAATTTATTTGCTTTTATGAAATCATGAGGAGAATTTAGTTTATTTGAGTGTCCTTTTCTGTGAGTAGTTTTTTGAGATTCCATACTGATTAGGTTGCTTATTGGGATTGGAGCCATGTGATTTAAGGCTTTAAATGTAGTTATTGTAGTTTTATATATTATCCTGCTTTGAATTGGCAACCAGTGAAGGGAAGCTAGTATTGGTGTTATGTGCTGGAATGAGTGTGCTTTCATTATAATTCTAGCTGCGGCGTTTTGTGCTAGTTGGATTCTTTTGATGTTTTGTTTCGTTATTCCTAAAAGAATTAGGTTAGCAAAATCAAAGTGCGGGGTTATTGTAGCCTGGATTATATTAATGAAGTCTTGTAGGTGTACTAATGGGCGAAGTTGTTTAAGTATTTTGAGTTTAAAATATATTTTCTTTATAGTGTTTCTGATATGAGTAGTCATCGTCAGATGTGTGTCTAATATAACACCTAGGTATCTTATTTCGTTCTTTATTTTAATGTCATGATTTTGTATTGTTATGTGGGTTGGAGGGATATATGATTGGTTTTTTGTTACAATTAGGACTTCTGTTTTTGAATGATTAATGTGGAGGTTTTGAGCTTTTAGCCAGGTTGTTATTTCATTGAAACAATCTGATAGTTTGTTGCAGATGCAGATAACATCCCTGATGCAGATAAAGGCCAATGGTGAGTGTGTTCATGGACCCATTGTGGCTGGAGATAAACCACAGAAATTAATGAAAAAGAGGATTAACTACAATTAAGTGGACTTCTGTAAATAAAGAGGAGATAATATATTGCTACCTTTATGCTACAAATACAATATTTAAATTGAGAGAGTATACAAAGAAAATCTGCTGAAAACTGAAAGAAAGAGGGATCTTGCCACAAAAAAACTGCAAAAAACAGCTGATACAAATGCAGTCAGAGACCAAGAAAATGTGGCAGAAAGATACTGAGTTATCCTCCATTGTGTTGGGTGCCACAGGCTTGATAAAAAAGAATTTCCAAGCACACCTTGATAAATTACCCATGCATGTTACATCTTACGAACTCCAGAAGGAGGCTGTCGTTGGCATGATGCAAGTACTATGCTGAGCATTAGCAGTAAATTTGAGAGACTGTGATCATACTCCACATACTCTGGCTAAGAAATGAGATTCATGACTGTCATGGTATGTACAAAACTCATGCATTTGGAGAAACTGCCTCCATATGAGCTCTCCAACATTTCATACCTTAGAAGTGGACCCTTACAGGCTCACAGTGGCAGCTCTCACAGGAGCTGGAGGCATCACTTGAAGGTCCAGGCTCACCATAGCATTGTGCTACAGGAAGGGGGCTGTCCCCCCAGCATTCCCTTCACAAAACTCTCACCCATGTAAGAATGAAGCAGAGTCATGAAACTTTGAATTGATAATGGGAAAAGACCCTCGCTTTCTTCTTAATCTACCCATCTGAAGATGAGAATTTGCTGCAAGTAAACATTGCAAGTTGAGCAGTATAATAAAGTAGCTCTATGAAATATACCATTTCATCAAGACGCCATATTGGATCACATTGATCTTCCTTCTGACAACTGGAATATGCGATGAAAGAATCAAAAGTTTTTATTTTAGGGCCACCTTGGAAATTAATTTTCCCTTCCATTTCTATCAAAGGCTATATCATTGGTGAACCAATGTCAACTTTGATCCCACCTATATCTGTTCTAATCCCTCAAACCTGTAATCAATATCTTCTCCCCAACATCACTCTTTTACACCTTCTCATTCTTGTACCACATAAGTCCTCAAACTATAGACTGTGGGCCACATCTGGCCTTTTGACACATTTTGTCTGGCCCGTTGAGTCTAGCAGCATTGAAATTATAAGCAATCATTACTTTTTATATAAGAAGGCAATATCAGCATCTGGGCCACGTGATGTCAGTAGCCTTGTGGGTTGAGGAGGCAATGGGCCCGATTCTATTCACGACATAGATCTCCTTTGTACATCTGGGTGAGATCACAATTCTGATCCCGTGGGGCATGTCCAGCCCCGCGGGATCAGAATCATGAACAGCACTGTATATACAGGCCGGGACTGCCCCAAAAAGTTAATTCCCTGCAGCCTGACCCCTGATCCGGCTCCTAAGGCCAGGGTCGGGCTGCAGGGTATTAACTTTGTCCTCCCCCCAGCCCCTTCCACACCCACAATCGAAATAACAAAATTTCCAGGGAGGTTGTTCCACCCCAGGGGTGGAATAACCTCCCCGGCCAATTTGCCGGCCTTGGACGTACAGGGCCGACATTACAGCAACCACCCCCGGGCCGCCTCTTCACCGCCCCTGACTAACTTCCCCACACAATCAGCGGGGAAGTTATTCGGGGGCCTGCAGCTGCCCGAATAATAGGGATGGACTTTGTGACATCCATCCCCGCTATTCGTGGTTCAGAATAACCCCCAATATGTTCAGTGACTCAGTTTTAGAGACTTAGGGGCATGTTTACTAAACTACGGTAACGTTACAGACCATGCGTTATGTAACGTTAACAATCATTAATGTGCTGGAGGGGCAGTGGCACCTGCCTGCAGTTGACCTAGGCCATGCCCTGTACCAGTACGTGGTGTGCAGTGCAACATAAAAGGTCTGGCTGAGGAAATGTACAGGTAGCACCAGGGACCACCATGCATCTGTGGCAACAGTGTGGTGCAGTACACCCAGCCAGTATGCTCAGAAGTAGAGGATCACAGGTTCAAGCCCCAGCTGTGGTTCCTGCAGAGCATGTCCCTATGTTTTACCCTACAATGCAGATACAACAGCAACATGTGCAAAGCCCAAAGCAGCGGCAAACATAGGTACAAACACCCACTCACACAGGCTCCACAATCCAAAGATGCATGGAGAGTCAGGCTGTTGGCCCCAGAATTGAGCTGTAGTTATCACCAGAGCACTACTACTACTACCTCCTACACAGTTTAGCAATGTCAGCACTGTGATCAGGACCAGTGTGGCAGGCAGGGTTGCCAACCACCCCTATCTTTGCACAATGCTGCAATAGGAGTGTGTGTGTGTATGTCTATCCATTGTTTTGTGGCTGCCCACAACTCACCAGTCCCACAATGTCCCACTGTTACCAGCGTTAGCCTGAATATGTGCATAATGAGGAGCAAGGTGTTGTGAGTATGGCCCAGCAGGGCAGATTGGCCAGAATGCATCTTCACAGGTTGTGGGGCAATGGCTGGGACACTGTAGTGCCCGACCACCATCTGCATGGACAGGGTGGCCACAGCATGGCATGCTGGGAGGGCACTCACTCTGACCGAGCAGTGACCATGGCATGTCTAGGTTCCCACATAGCGCTCTACATTATCTGCCTCCAGTGATACTTTTGTGTTCCCAGTGCTGGGGCAACAATCATTGAGTTGCCTGCTTGGTGCACATAGGTCTTCTATGAGCATGCACTATGGACTGGCTAGTGGACTGTCTGCAGTTAGACTGTGCATGGTTGGAACACCTATATGGTGCAGTCTGACTGTGCTGTCTGCTGGTGACTCGCAGACAGTGGTGTGAGGCAGTTGGGATTTTCAAGAGCTGACCCCATAATTTCTGCTGGTCTGCCATTGCCCCAGCCACAGGTATGGGTCTGGCCCACCAACTCTGGAGGGCTGTTGTATACCAGCAGGGTGGAAGTTGCTTCATGGGGGCTGGGACACCTGTCCCTTACCTACAAAAAGAGTGATGTGAGCCCTTTGGGATATGTAGTGTATACCACTTTGACCTATAAAGGCACTGCTACACAAACCTCATGCAAGTCTGGAAACCCCTCTGCCCTGAGAACAGGTGCCCATGTCAGTCAGACCCTAACACGGGGTACACACTAATCTGGGTGGTGTCTGGTCCCAGAGGGCCACATGTGACTGCAGGATAACAATGGATACCAAATTACCTTCAGCTGCACTGCAAGGAACACCTGTCACACACTGGTAGTGATGGGGATGTACAGCAGGGCCTATCTCTAGCACCACATGTACTGCAGACCTAGTTCTGGGCACTCATCCTATCCCTCAGGGAGAACACAGAACCTGCACATTGGCATGGTCTGTAGCTACTCTGTGCCAGTATCACACACTGCCAGTTCATCTTTCCAAGCTGAGGTACCGGAGAGGTTCAGACCCCATTTGGTGATCAGTTGTAGACAGCTATTCAGCATGTGCATTGCATCATGGGTACTGGTGGGATTACCCTATCCTGGCACTCAGAGCAGACAGTTTGTGTGGTGACCTGCAGTCCTTCTATAGCCAGCCATTGCTGTGACATACACCATGGAGGTATAGCCTACTGGTTAATACAATGCCATTCTTGGCAGTGTTCATGGGTTCAATTCCTCATTGTTCCCTCCTCGCATGCCTGTCCTACTCAAATAGTGTGCATGCCTGTAACAATTATGTTTTTTGCAGATTTGTGCTGCCAGCCCATAATACCCTCGCCACAATTGCCAACATTCCCTCGGTACGTCTATCTGCGTCTGTCAGCTGTGTAGAGTCCTGTATGCCTATGCGGGCTGTCACCCCATGTCCTGCACTGCTACCCTTTCCTGCATTGCACCTCTTCATGCTTGCCTCGCCTGTGCCTGATCTGCATGGCACCACCACTCCTCTGTCCACCCATCATTGTAACTATCCTGCCACCTCCGCCTCCACTGGAGAACACGTATTCCCATCGTCTGCCACCAACTGTCTTTCCAGTACTTTACATTGCCAACACCCTGTGCTGTGGTAGAGTTGCCCCCACCATGTTTGTCATCAGTAATGACAGCAACATGGGATGCCCGCAGATATGGCAGGTCCAGCGGCTCCCAGCTCTCCCTCCTTCACTCACCTGTTCATTGCCTTTCCTCAGTGCTCTATCTAGTGTTAGGGCTACATCTGTCTCTGTTCCTCGCAGGTCATGCATGTCATCCTGCAGCACCTTGCAGCCCTTAGGCCACACTAACCTAGGGCACCATAACCTTGTTAGGCCACCGTAACCTATGGTTCCATAACCCAGGGTGCCTTCTAAGGTGCCTTGTCCAGGGGTGCCTAATGCGGCACTTAGCCTAAGGAGCCCTACTGTATAGGGCACCTTACAAAGCGCCTTATGAAGCACCTAACAAGGCACCTTATAGGGCACCCAACAAGGCAGCTTATAAGGCACCTTATAGGGCACCTAACAAGGCACCTTATAAGGCACCTTATAGGGCACCTAACATGGCACCTTATGGCACCTAACAAGGCACCTTATAAGGCACCTTACGAGGCGCCTTGTAATGTGCCTTGGAAGGTGCCTTATGAGGCGCCTTGTAGCGCGCGTTAGTTTGTAACATGCGTTAGCTGATACGGCTTGCTGTAACGATGCACCGCCCACGCCTTTATATGGGCATCTGTACCTTTACTGCGGAACCTAACGCGAATGACATTACCGCAGTTTAGTAAACATACCCCTTAGTGGCATGTTTACTAAGGTGCAGTAACTGTTATTGTGGGCTCTAGTGTGTGCTGTACGACATGCACTGATCTGCACTAACAGTTACGGTGTTTGCTAAGCAGATAGCATTGGGTTAAATTCATTGGACCACCGGGGAGCTCCCCATAAAATTTGGGGGTTTGTGGGGTAGAGAGAGGGCAAGGGTAGCAGTCTTGGCATTGAGGGACCTGTTTGGGGCGGGGGGGAAGGGGAGGGTTTGAGTGAAGATGGTATTAATTTGGTAGCTGCACAGGAGGGGGTACTGAAGTTGGGGGTATTGGTTAGGGGTGGGGGGAGCTCTGCATGGAGGCTCCTAAACCAGGACTGAGCTTTGCTCTATGAGGGTTTCTAAGCTGGGGAATCAGGATCTAGGGGAGGAGGGCTGATTAGATGTGTGTGTGTGTGTGGGGGGGGGGGGGGACATTGCAATTGCAGCTGCTTGTCCCTTCCCTGTGCTTTTATCCAGGCCCACATTCCCTGTCTCAGCAGGAAGTGCTGATGCCCCCACACTGCCATGGCAAGGAACGGGGGCTTGTGCGGTAAGTGTCTGCCTTGCGCGGGACACGCAGAGCAGATGCTGCCCACGCCCCCTGAAGGATTTCCACTTACCATGTTGGTACACGCCAGTGGTGGTAGGCACAAAACTATACCACACCTTAGTAAACATGCCGCTTAGAGGTTAATGCATCAAACTGTAGCAACCTGGGTGAGATACTGACTCCAGAACTGCCTGGAAAAGACAATTACACCTCATTGTATTCAGTTCTAGCTATCAAAATGTGAAGAGGTTTGTGTGTGCTGGTTTTCATTTGATTCTGAATTAATGAACTGCTTTGAATGATATTGCATCACAGCAGCTCATTAATTTTGAACGTTAGCAAAATTTCATATGCAGCAGACTATGTGCAAAGTTTTGCTGCTTGCAAAGATGGTATTTTGTGACTTTGCAAAAATGTGCAAAATGGCAACATTACAGCACGTTTCAGGGTGCTTTGTTCATTGGCCCCTTTTTCAAAAGCAATTTTGTATTTAGTACATCGATCTATCAAAAAGAGATAGAAGTGAAGGGAGAAAGGAAGAGAAGGATGTTTTCTTTGAGAGACAGAGACTGCTGAGACTCAAGGGAACAGAAACTGGAAAGAGAGAGCTTTTGAGAAAGAGAACGCTAGGGTGGGGGATGAAAGAGACAGGTGAGAAAGAGAGGACAGGGCTGATGTTGGAGAAGAAGAGAGATAGGCGGCTAGAGATAGGGCGGGTGGAGTGAGAGCGAGAGAGAAAGAGAGAGAGACCGTTGGGGGGGGAGGGGGGTGATTCCAAGAGGCAGCAGAGGGCAACTTTCCCAGAGTGTGCCCATGTCCAGGAAATATAGAAAAATATTATTACTGGCATTTTGAGTGTCGGCCCTGTTTCCCCAACCTTTCAAAACACCAGGAGGGTCAGACTCCCTTCCAGCTCTGCAAACGTTCCCAGGGGAATCACCCCGCCTTGTCCTCTAGTCTGTCCCTCTTGATTATCTGAAATGATGGAAAACTCTTTTGTATTCATCTTGCCTACTCATCACTATTTATATCCAGCTCAGGTCCCCCACTTTTAGTTTATCTCAGTGTTCCCCCAAACCTTTTCAGCCTGAAGCACACTTACAGTTTCATATAGCTGTGGTCAACATTATTAGCACCCTTGCCATTCAACCCCTTAATGTCCAATATTTCCTAAAAAATAGTGGCCAGTGAAATGGCTTTGGACTATATATGCACACATATTTGACATAAAGGAATCAAATAAAACAAGACCAACTAAAAAAGGAAATAGTAGGAAATAGTATAAAACCTGAGACATTGCCAGGACATGATTATTCAAACTCAACAGACCCCCATTAAATCAAGGCAGTGAGAAAAATATTTAAAGAATGTTGGAGCTAATAAAGGGTGTATAAGTCTCCATTTTAATCATTTTTATTTCTATACTTCTGTTTTTTATTTTTATCGTATATAATGCATATGTTTAAAACTTAAAATACTTATCTCCATAAAAAGTGCAGCAGAGTCATTTGTAAAGGAAGCTCCGTCACGACGTCGCATGTTTCGAGTCCAACGAAATAAAGCTCTGCTTCAGGTTTCAGGAAACTCCCCGACATAAACCAGGACCAAAAGATGTCAGCGCTTTAAACACAAAACAAATGGCTCACACCTTAAAAAAGAAGAGGTCTGACGTCAATAGGCATGTCAACCAATCAAAAAACAGAGGAGGCGTGCCATGAAAAGGAAAACCCCTCTTATGATAGGCTGGACATTAAAAGAGACTGGGCCAATCAGTTTTGGAGTTCAGGCCCAACGGGGACAAGGAATGCAATTTGAAAATCCAATACTCCTTCCACTGCAGTTTAGCTAGCCGATCCCCTCCCCATGGGTCTTGAGGAACAAAATCAATTACTCTCCAATGCAACTGAGTGAAAGAGTACCATACTCCACCATAGAAGCCGACAATGTCTCTGTCCACAAACATGAAGCATGCTTATTTACTTTGCCCTATAGTTCAACCTATATAAACAAGATTGCAAGTGCAAATACTCAAATGAACCACAGATGAGTAGGAGGTGCAGAATATCCATGAGGTGGTTTCAGTGCTTCATAAGCACTAGCCTATTTTGCAACTGCATACATGTTTTCAAAAACCTTTAATGGGATCAGATGGGATACATCCGAGAATATTGAAGGAACTTGGGGACATTCTAGCAGCTCCACTGACTGACCTTTTCAATGCTGCTTTGGAGTCGGGAGTGATCCCAGAGGACTGGAGAAAGGCACATGTGGTCCCTTTACACAAAAGTGGAAGTAAGGACAAGGTTGAAAACTACAGGCTGGTTAGTTTAATCTCTATGGTGAATAAATTATTGGAAACCCTGCTAAAAGAGAGAATAGTGAGGTTTCTGGATTGCGGGAACCAAGGCCGCATGGGTTTACCAGAGGCAGGTCTTGTCAGGCAAATCTGATTGATTTCTTTTTACTGGGCGACCAGGGAGAGCCCTAGATGTGCTGTTTTTAGATTTCATTAAAGTCTTTGACACCGTTCTGCACAGATGACATAAACAAACAAAGTGATTGACTGGGTTAGAAATTGATTGAGTAGGAGGTGACAAAGGGTACAGGTAAATGGAGCTCACTCTGAGGAGAAGGAGGTTACCAGTGGTGTGCCGCAGGGATCTGTCCTTGGTCTGATTCTTTTTAACATCTTCGTTAGTGATATTGCAAAAGGGTTGTCAGGTAAAATTTGCCTCTTTGCGTATGATACCAAAATCTGCAATAGAGGAGACACCGAGGAAGGAGTAGATAACATGAGGAGGGATTTAGCTAAGCTTGAAGAATGGTTGAGAATTTGGCAGCTGAGATTTAATGCTAAAAAGTGCAGGGTCATGCATTTGGGCTGCAAAAATCCAAGGGAGTGGTACAGTGTAGGGGACGAAGTACTTCTGTCCATGAAAGAAGAGCGGGACCTGGGCATGATTGTTTCTGATGATCTTAAAGTGGCTAAACAGGTAGAAAAGGTGACGGTGAAAGCTAGAAGGATGCTTGGATGCATAGGGAGAGGAATGGCTAGCAGAAAAAAAGGAGGTGATAGTGCCTCTGTATAAGTCTGGAGACCGTATCTTCAAAAGGATATAAACAGGATGGAGTTGGTGCAGAGGGTAGCTTCGAAAATGGTTAGTGGTGTTTGTTATAAAGCATATGAGGACAGACTTAAAAATCTTAATATGTATATGTTAGAGGAAAGGCAGGATAGAGGGGGACATAGGATGAGGGTGAAAGGGGATAGATTCAGGAGTAATATGTGGAAATATTTCTTTACGGAAAGAGTGGTAGATGTGTGGAATATTCTCCAAGTGGAGGTAGTAGAGATGAGGACACTATCTGAATTCAAAAAAGCATGGGACAAACACAGAAGATCTCTATTTATTTATTTAGCTGTATTTATATATCGCCTTTCTCTGAGTCAAGGCAGTTTACATTGAATCGAGGAGTTATTTACATTGAACATTCATATTAACTATTTACAGCATGCAAAGGGACTCTAGTAGTTGATAAGGGCAGACTAGATAGGCCATGTGGTCTTTTTCTGCTGTCATGTTTCTAATTTATAGATAGCTACAAAAAACATTTGTAGGCTGTCATCACTGCCAAGGGTTGTGCAACCAAATATTAGTGAAGGGCGCCAATAACTATCCAGGTTTTTTTGTTTTTTTCTCAGAAATTATTATGTCTCAGTTGCACAGACACTTTTTTTTTGTTGTATGCCTTTGAACATACTATTAAAATATTATGATGACATACAGTTGGAATATTTCCAATTATTTCTCAAGATATTGTACACAAGATACCTAATGCCAATAATGTTGACCACAACTGTAAATGCTGTGCAATAAATCAACCTCCACAGGGCAGGCAGCGTGGACCTAGAGGGGAAGTGCTCAAAGCTCCTCCTGAGGCTGGAAGGAGGGGAAGAAGAGGAGGCGCTCTATGCAACGTGCACGCTGCCTGCATAGTCTCATACACTGGGGCTGATGCTGTATTCAGGAAGGAGAGAGGCATGTGGGACTATGTGTGTTCAGAAAGGAGCCCGTGTATTTTAAGAACCAGTGCTGGCATGAGGTGCCGAGAGCAGAGCTCATGTGCTGGTGAGCATGCCTGGTTAGGTTGAAGGAACCTCACTGTGCCGTTGGTACACTAGTTGGGAAACACTATCTATCAAAGTGAGCCTTGATCCTTATTTTGTTCTGATGCCCTGTTGCCTTCTACATCACATTTCTTCCTCTTTCCTACCAGAAAACATTGCTGTAATCCCATCTCCGCCCAGCCTTTGAACCTTTTCTCAGTTCTCCCCCGATTCCATCCTACTATTTCCCCAAGAGTTCCTCAACATCTTTGTGTAAACTTATCTCATAAGAACATAAGAATTGCCATACTGGGACAGACCAAGGTCCATCAGCCTGAATATGCTGCATCCAAAAATGGCCAGTCCAGGTCACAAGCACCTATAAAGATCCCCAAAAGCAGATAAATTCCATATTGCTCACCCCCAGAGATAAGCAGCTAGGGCTGGTGCAATGATAAGGCCCTAGAGGAACCTTCAGTCTTATGCCTCTTCCCCCTGAGGTTTCGATGATTAAACTCAACAGTCATGATCATCCTAACACCACCACCCCAAAACAGTCTTGCAAAAATCCTAATTGGACATCATACTTTTAAATATTAAGCTTTACTTTATACATAAATGTGTGCCCGCTCGCCTTGCAGGTAAAGGATGTGCTGAAGGCTCTTTGAGTTTGTGTGGCTGTCAGGATCTATTGTTTCACACCTGAGACAATGGAAGACCAAGCAAATTGTTCTAGGCCACAAAAATCAGTGGGAGAAATGGGATTTGAACCTAGGCGTCCCTGATTTAGAGCTTTTCTTTCCAACAACTAGGGTAGTATTACTGCTTCCAACCCTATCTCTGTTCCACCCCAATCTCTCATTCTTTGATACGCTTTCCATCCTATCCTCAAGACCAATCTGAATTGTATTTTTATGTGTTGTATATGGTGATAATTCAGTAACTCTGAATACCGCCCCATGCTTTCTCCTCCAAAAAAAAAAAAAATCCTAGGAATCTGGAAATGATAAATCTTGAAATATATAAGATTGAGAATGTCTTGCACTCCACAGAAAGAGGGCAATGCAGATAAAGTCTGGCTGTCTAACTCCCTCTCTGCCTCTGGCTCTCATCCACCCTCCCTGCCAGCAAACTCGTGAGCTTAAGCAGTAAACACTGCCCAATAAATAATATAAATAGATTGAACCACCTCATTTCTTTCCTTGCATGCTCACAGATCCCTCTGGAAACATCAGTGCAATAAAAACGATCATCGGGCTGGTGCTGGAAAGGGTAGACAGATCCCACAGGTACAAAAAGAAGCTGGCTAACTAATTACTGCACCATCTTTAATGAGTTTCTACTCATTTACTGCACTTCCCCCATCATCTTCCTAGCCCTCTTGCCCAATAGGACAGCCAAAGCCAGAAACGGTGCCCTCCAATGAAGAGCGAGGCACATTTCTCAACAAAGTGCAGTCAGTTAGGGAATTTTCAGACCTTCTAAGGAAGAATCTTAGTCTGCTGTGAACTGAAACAGGGAGCAGGATATTGAGAGCGTGCCCTACAGTCAGCTGGTTTTAGTTAGGTTTTCATATTTGTATTTATGCTACTGGGGATCCTTCCCTAGTACTACCCTGGAAACCTCTAGGAATGCAACATCTCTCCTTGAACACCTCCTCTGCAAAAAATCTGTCAGGACAGAGCAGCAGAGAACAAGGGACTCAGGTGTCCACGCTCTATCCTCTACTTACAGGTGCGTGCACATGAAGGCGCATTTTAGAAAAACTGTTTAAGTGCCCCTGGGGCATACAAGTTGAAATGCCTGACATTCCATGGGTGGACACACATGAATGCGTTCTAAAATCGGCCTGTCTCTAACCCAAAAGATAAGCGTCTCCATCAACATCCAAGGAAAGGGGGGCATGCAGAAAAAAAGCCCTAGACACTTGCAGGGAGATGGGCGATTTTAGAAAAGTGCATGTGTGCAACATGAACTTTGTTGGAATTGGTAACATAGATGCATCTGGACCAGCATTTCAGAATGTGCACATAGATATCTTGCCGCATACTCGTCCAGATTTGTCATTTACAAACAGAAACGTGCAGCACCGTGACAGGATACAAAGAGGCCTTGTTATTACCTGCTATCATTCTATGAGGGAAGACAATGACCATGGCGATAAGAGAGAATGCCTTGCCATCCCTGCTATTGAGAGCTAGCTGAAGTGCGCCTTTGAAACACCTATTCGTGTTGACGAGCAGGTCTAAATATGGACATGTCTACTGATGGGCTTAAACGTGCAGCACCACTATGAAATCAAAGACACATGTGGATTTTTCATTGCCATCCCAGACACACCTCCATCACAACCCTTTGAGACATGGACGTGATCGTGCTGGACACGTGCAAATTGAGGTCTTTTTAAAATGGCTCTTGGGGTGTGGATGTGATTTGCACAGGTGAATGGGCATTTTCAGATGTGCAAGTCATGAATAGAGTTTCTAAAACGATCCCCTAACTCAATAGCACTAGGTCTCTTTTTCTGATTCCAGCCGTGTTTTCCATTTGTTCGCTGGAAGGTTTCCAGTAGCAGCTGTTGCTGGATGTGGTGGAGTTTACAGAAAAATAAAATAAAGTGCAGTAACAGGTCAAGTCTCCGCATTCCTGATATTCACCAGACATGAATATTTCACGAGTCTTCATGAGAGAGCTCGCAGCAGGCACCATTGACATCATGGACAGTTCTGTCTGGTGGGCATATTTCTCCAGATAAAGTGATGGGGATAAATGGCTGGGGCCTAAAAATAGATGAATAATATCTGTACCGGCCTCTGTCTTTCCTAATGAGAGTTACCAGAAATTTCTCCAAGGTAAAATAGCAAAAGTTCTAGTCCTTGAGTATCTGACTTTCAAACCTCACAGCATTTTCCTTGACTTCAGGACTTACCTTTCAGTTACTTACCTGTAGCACATCCCAGGAGCCTCCCTGCCTGTTTCTCTCCATCTGCATGGTCTGCAGTGAGGAGAACAGGATCAATAGGGTGATTAATAGCCATGGCCCAGCCGTGCTCACACGCTACTTTCACGCTTGTGATTAAACATTGATCTTACTCTGCCAAAGCTGCTTGGAGCTACAGTGCTGACATGGCCTGGCACTTGCCTGAAGGGGCCACGTTAACCCCCCACCCTCAGCGGCCTGGCAAGATCAATCACTGCTTAGGCAGATAGAGAAATGTGCCCAGCTTTCTTAACAACTTGAACTGTGTGACGCTGAAAGAATGAAGTTCATTATGTTGGCACGTGTTACAATGTCTTTGATCTTCCCCTCCAATTTTAACTCATTTGGCAGGATCGTAGGCATATGGAGCTGAGACATCTGATAAGACTGTCAGAATCTGTTCTCCCCTTCCCCCCCCCCCTCTCATTTGTGTGCTGACTGAAGAATTCTGGATCATTTTTCAGGAATCACACTGACAGTGCCTGCAATCATTCTCTTTGACGACTCCTGAATCTTTTCATAATCTAGTTCTCTAGGACAGACCTATAGGGGGTTCTGACCTCTTCTGAGATCTTCTTTTACTCCAGGGCACTCCAACAGTCAAAGCAAGCGGGATGGAGTTTGTTAGCTGCTTGTTAAGTCCTGTGACCATACGAGCATGAACCAACTTGTCCCTTGTCGATCACTGGACATGTCAGGTGAGGAGAGCAGCTGGTGTGATCTGAGGTAGAAGTTGGAATGCAGTGTCCTTAACATGACTTCAGTAGCTTGATCTTCAGATGAAAAAGTGCGAGATAAATCTAAACAAACAAGTGGGGAAAGCATGCAGAGCATGTCTCATGGAATTCTTTTCAACCCCTCTGCGCATGTGTGTGTGTCTGTGTGTTTGCGTGCAATCCTCTTCCTGTAATGTCAATGAATTCTAGAATAGGGAGGACAAACTCTTGTCCCAAAAGTCATCACACACACCTGTATTTCAAAGTTACCTGAATATATAAATTTACCTAGCTCGTACACATGATTATTCATTGTGGTTACCTTGAAATCCAAATCTGTGCACGGACCTGGCAGATGGCAGTTGGCTATTCCCATTTCTAACCTTACATAATTTAAGTTTATTTAAAGCTTTCTATACCACCCTACCCCAATTAGTTTCAGAGTGGTTTGCAATGCTAAAAGTATAAAATAGAGCAAGTAAAGAACTCCAAATTAAAACTAGGAAAGTAGAAAGATAAAAAGAAAAGGGGACAGAAGAGGAAGAACCTACTTCCCCTAACACCAGTAACCCTGAAAAGCTTTACTGAATTAGTGGGGTTTTTAAAGAGTTTGGGATTTTTTTTAAAGATGATTCAGTGTCACTGTTCCCTCTAAGCTGTGCGCGTGTGCGCGCGCACACACCTCACAGAGCGAGCGCACATACTTTACAACAGAGCGCACAAAAATTACGGTTCTGATTCTGATAGAAAAAAAACATAGACGTCTTAAAATTTAAAAGTTGTGATTGTAATTGCTAGAAATTTCCCGCTTCATTTAGTAATCATCTATTTTCATTTAATTTGATTAAAATCAGTGTGGTGTACATACTGTATTCTGACGTGTAGTCAAATTTTTAAGTATATAACTCCGAGTGTCGTTATGTGGCGCACAAAAATTTAACCTTCCTTCAAAAGCTGCACACAGCTGATATTTTATGCGCACACAGCCTACAGAAAATTAGAGGGAACATTGTTCAGTGTATGTACGGATAAGCAGGGAATTCCACAAAGACGATGCCAGAAAATAGAAAGCCTTCTTGAGTCGAGTCCTTAAGAATCAGAACATACTGGGAAAGAGGTTAGCAAACCAGAACAGGACCCAGATTTCATGCTGACACAGAATTAGGTTGGCAAATGATGTGGAAGAGCGTAACCTGTGTCCACTGCATTCATTTGGTCTTGCAGTTGTCAAAATGGATCTAAGCTGCTCTTCCTTCTGCTGAAGAAAAGGCTCCTGTCTATCCCTGTATCTTGTGTTAGTGCGCCCCCATTGCTTCAATAAATCAGTTGTGAACCTCTATACAGGAATTTTATAAAGTCCTGCACAGCCAATGAACGTTCTTATGCACATATTTTGCACTTGCTTTATAAAACACTAGTGCAAATGGCTGAAAACTCAAGTCAGTTTAAGGCACAATCATTTACACCAGTTTCAGCACTAATGTGATTGCCTGTGCCTAAAGGGGGTAAGTTAAAGTATTTTATAATTTGTGCGCTTAACTTTGCATTGTACGCATGCTCCATCCAAACTCCGCCCCTGTGCCCACTCACAGTGAAAGTATGTAAGGCTGAATGTGCGCTCATGCTTACAGAATTTGACCACATCATTTAAGTGGCCAATTACATGCATGTCTAGCTTTAGGGGCATAGTTCGTGCATAAATTTAGGTGGGTTTTTATAAAATGATTCTTCTAGAGTTCAAACCACCTTGGTTATTATACAAACGTGAACACAAACATGCCTTCAGGAGCGCACATTCTGTCTGCTTGGGTGCTTAAATATTTAGGGGGGTCTTTTACTAAAGAGCACTAGCTGGTGTTACGCATTCTGGTGCATTCTGGGACACGCATTGCCAGCTAGCATGGAGCCCTGACTGCATGGGACGCTTCTCCCATTAACCGTGCAACCCATGTTAAGTAGGCATGTTAGGGGCAGGAAATGGGCAGGGTGAGCTTATCGCATTTAGCACTGGGTTCACAGTGGACACTAACTGCATTAGCACAGGGTCACCTAATGCCACCCCAATAGGAGTTAAGTGCACCAGCACGACTGCACCCCTGACAGCTAAAGCAGCGGTATTGCACCTAACGCTCCATAGTATTAGTGCTGTTGGCATGTTAGGTGCAACAACTTGCTGCCGTTTAGTAAAAGACTGCCTTAAAGTGTGGCCAAATCGCCTGCATGCGCATAGCCCTATAAAGTAACATAAGTACAAATGACTGCACACATTTTAAAGTTTTTGCATGTGTAAAGTACATGCCTTAAAAAATAAATAGGTCAAATGGACCTGAAAAAATACTTGAAAATCAGGATAAATTCATTTCAAATGAGCACCAACTGAGTTTTTCTTTGGCCGTGCACATCCCTAGAATGGATTAATTGATGATGACACTCTAACAGATGTTAGACGTCAAATTGCAGATGCACTGCTTAGATGATGCTTATCTCTAGTACATAACCTCATTCTTGTCATCCAGTTCTCTTGCTTTCACTTTTGAGATCAACCAACCATTTTTGCAATGAAGGACCAGGGTTAGTCATGCCAGATAAGCTGCATAAAGACCTCCAAATGAAATCAGGGCTGCTATCATAACCTCCATGGAGCATACACTTGCTCTGCACTGGGAGCTGAATTATGTCAGCAGTGATCTTAGAATACATGCTCAAGTCTGTCCAGTCTCAGCATAGAACCCTGTAGAGAGATACAGCCACTCTACTTGAGCATGCTCAGTGAAGACCTGACTACCACTATTGACATACACATAGGGTGACTGGAACATACCAGTTTAAAATGAGTTATATGGGTTGCATAAGTCATAACATCCTACCAGATCTGTTACAAATTAAATTTATACAAATGAAATGTTTAGACCTTGAGACTGAACCTCCTATAACCTAAGTTCCAGACAACAGCACAATAGCATGACAAATTGTAAATATCCTCTTAAATAACCCCTCAAATATAATCATGCAACCTTATAATTCTCACTTGTAATTGAAGTTTGCTTATTGTTATATGCTTATACTCAGGTTCCCTTGCCCTGTTTCATTTTGGTTTCATGTAAACCGCTTTGAATAGCAGAAAGGCAGTATAGAAATAAGTTTAAATAAATAAATAAAAAAACGTGGACCATCTCTGGCTATCATCCAGTCCTTTCTTTTAGCAGAAACCAGTAGGAAGGCTATTCCTTCCCTGTTTATCCCACCCTTCTATTATAATGTAAGGCTTTGAAAAGCAAAAGGGATGCGCTCCCTGAAAGGAAGAATTAAACCTTGGAGAAGAACAAAGCAAAAGCTATAATGCAAAATTAAAAGTGAATAGGAAGAGCACCACAGCCAGGAGGTTTCTGGAGAGCAGACATGAAAACTAGGTATCACAATCTTTAGAGCCACTGGGCACCTACCAAACAAGACTGGCTCTTCTGCTCACTACAATTTCAAGAACTGGTTTAAAGTAAGATGGTACCTTCTTTTCCTTTCCTTCTTTTTTTTTTTTGGAATGAACCAAATTAGCTTGCATTTTATTGGGTTATTGTGAAATAAATTTCCGGTGGCTACATGATTCAACCTCTGGATTTATAGCTAATAAAATTCAGTTTATAGCTTTCAACATCTGTTCTCCATCCCAGTCGTAGCAACATAGTAAATGCCACATCCAGTATGCTGAGTTATTCTGGTCTGTTTTGCGAAGCATAGATCCCAGCTGCCAGGCGTAGAAGCTTGACTGCTTGTAGGACAATCTTTCCTTATCCAAATCACATTTTATTGTCTTTCTTTTTGGTCCATTACCATCCTGTGTAGGTAGCCAGACATGATCCCAGTCTTATTCTGGCACCAAGCTTCTCCCTTCCCCTGCCACAAATATGTCTTACCATCAAGTTCTATGATAATCTAAACAGCTACCTAGACTAGTAAAGTTATTGCCTAAACATCTGGCCACCTACGTCCCTTAATCTGGCTCGATGGTACCTGGCCAACACCAACTCATCAGCATCTATTACAGTTGGTGTCTGTTTAGTTCAAGCCTATCAGTGCCAACTCAGCTACGTTAGGAACTGCAGTGTAGGGAACTGCTTTCAAATGAAATAGAAGTCAATGATATTTTCTATTTAAAACATAGAAAATGACAGCAGAGAAAGACCATATGGACTATCCAGTCTGCCCATCCATAAGAACTATGAAATTCTACAATCCCTTCCTCTCCATCAGAGATCCTCTGTATGTGTCCCATGTGTCCTTGACTTCAGATACAGTTCTCATGTCCACCACCTACACTGGAAGGCTGTTCCATGCTTCCATCATGCTTTCTGTAAAGAAATATTTCCTCAAATTACTCCTGAGTCTATCCCTTTACATCATCATCCTATGATCCTTTGTTCCAGAGTTTCTTTTCAACTGGAAGAGGGTCGCCTTCTGTTCATTGATGGAGGAATAGCCTATTGGTTAGAAAACGGGCTTGGTATGAGACCAGGCTTTGATTCCCACTAGCATTCTTTGTGGCTTTGGGCAAATTACTTAATCCTCCATTGCCTTAAAAGAAAGGCCTGACAATCTACTTCTGGTCACACTGCCAAGAAAACCCAGGAGCTGCTGGGTTGCCAGGAGTCAGCATTGACTTGAAGGCATACACTGCATTATACTCCTGAATCTATCCCTTTACATCATCATCATATAATACCTCTTTCCAGAGCTTCCTTTCAACTGGAAGAGGGCCACTTCCTGTTCGTTGATACCACAAAGGTATTTAAATATCTCTATCATATCACCCCTCTCCCATCTTTCCTCCAAAGATCTTTAAGTCTCTTCCCATATGCCTTATAACAAAGGCCACCGACCATTTTAGTAGCCGCCCTCTAGACCAGCTCCATCCTGTTTATCCTTTTGAAGGTGCGGTCTCCAGAACTGTACATAGTACTGCAAATGAGCCTTACACAAAGCCAGTATCACCTCATGTTTCCTGTTGGTCATTCCTCTCCCTATGCACCCAAGGATCCTTCTGGCTTTTGCCGTTGCCTTTTCTATCTGATACAATCACCCCCAGCATCCCAGTGGAGGTGATGGAGACGGGAACAGTATCTGAATTCTTTTGTGCATTAAAGTATTTCATCCCCTATACTGTACCATTCCCTTGGGTTTTTGCAGCCCAACACATGATCTTCCCTTTTTTAGCATTAAATCTTAACTGCCAAATTCTCGACCATTCGTCAAGCTTTGCCAGATCCTTTTTCATATTTTCACACCTTCCTGGATGTCCAGCATATTGCAGGTTTTGGTATCATCCACAGAGAGATATACCTTTTCTGACAAACCTTCTGCAATATTGCTTACAAAAATGTCAAGAAGAACAGGACCAAAGACTGATCCCTGAGGCACACCATTGATAATGCCCCTTGTTTCAGAGTGAATCCATTTACTAATACCCTCTGGCGCCTCCCACTCAACCAATTTCTTACCCAGACCATCACTATGGTTCATCTTAAGGGTACCAAGTCCCATTTGGATTTGTTAACAGGTGGTGGAACGATTCTCCCTGTAGAGAATTCAGAATTTCCCTACACCACAGTAAGGATATCCCAGTCAACATCTGGCAAACTGAAGTCTCCTTCAATGCAAATGATAATAGATAAAGTTCAGCATGGCCCATCTAGTCAGCCCATTAAGGTGTTTAGGTTGTAACTGCAGCCATGAAAGTTGCCCCCACTTTGTGCCTTTGGGTTCTAACTACTGCTTCATGCAGGTTACCCCCTCTCTACGACTTTTTGAAGTGTAAAAGTCATTTAAGTTTCATTTTGAGTGGGAATGCTCCTCTTGTTATATAGGGGTCCTCTGTATTTGTGCCATGGCATTTGAATGACTTCGCTGTTTTTGATCCCACCACCTCCCTTGGGAGGGCATTCCTGGTGTTCACCACTCTTTCTGTGAAACGATAATTCCTGCTGTTGCTTTTAAGTTTACCTCCTTGCAGCTTCATTTCCTGTCTTCTAGTTTTATAGCATCTCTGTCTTCGGAATCAATTTACTTATTCATTATTATCCTTTGAGTATGCTAACATTTATTTAGTATTAGTATTTAGCTCATGCCTTTTCAGGAGAAGGACAAGGCAGTTGCATTCAGGTACAGTGTGTATTTCCCTGTCACAAAGGGCTCACAGTCCAAGCAATGGAGGGTGAAGTGGCTTGCCGAAGGTCCACATGAAGTGCCAATAGGATTTGAACCCTGATCTTTCTGGTCCCAGGCTGCTGTACATCTGATTCCTATTCCTCCTGTCCCTCCTTTCCTCTAGGGTATACATATTCAGGTCTTCAAGTCTCTTCTCATATGGCTTCTGGTACAAACCCTATATCATTTTGCTCACATTTCTGTGAACTGCTTCAGGTCTTTTTATATCCTTAGCAAGATAAAGCCTCCAAAATTGAATGCAATACTCCAAAAGGCCTGTTTGCTAATGCTTGCTACCAGGGTAGTTTAGGGTAAGCATGTGGTATCAGTGCCACGCTAAAAGGTAGCGCGGGACCCCATGCTAAAAAGCTCATAGTACCCTTGTAGTGTGTGTAGAGGTAGAAACTGGGTGGAACAGGGGTATTTCCCACCTCGATGCATTTGGCACAGGTGTTTGTAATCCACGCTACCTGTGCTCAGGGCAAGCAGCACGTGTGCAACTAATGCCAGCTCAATGTGCCCCGTTGGTTGCTCGCATGGATGTTTTACTATGGTGAAGCACGGAAATGCAGGGGGACAGTTGTACCACCCCCTACAGATAGCGTGCAACCCCATTCTAGTAATGTGGCCTACACGCGTTTTACCAGTAGGGGGGTTTGTAAACATTCCCCCAAGTGAGGCCTCACCAACAACCTATAAAGCGACATTATCAACTCCTCCTTTCAGCAGGTTATGTCCCTCTGTGCTGCTTTGCATCTTCTAGCTTTGGCCACTGATTTGTCACGTTTCATTTATTTTTATTTTTTTTTCCATTTTACTTTTTATGAAGAAATCAAATCACAACTATATACAGCAAGCAAATACATCCACAGTCTTAGATTTCCTCAGTTTCCCCCCTCCCTCCCCCCAATTACACTAACACAACACTAAGAGGTGTGACATCTCCCCTTTCATGTCTCCTCAATCATGCCAACCATTGTGTTCCTCCATCTCGGTGTGCTATATCTCCCTCTTCACAGCCCATTCCACAGGTGCCCATACAGATAATACATGGATTAAACAAATACAAAAAGTAAACACCAGACATGCAGACATTCCCTCCTGTGCAGTACGCCCAGCTCCACACCCACATAGCCTGTGTTTGATGTAAGCTGCCTGGTAAATGCCCCAACTCACCCCCCTCCATTGTCCCTCTGGGACTCCGTTCTCTCCTCCTCCACCCCCCCTGGAGCCCTCCACCTAAGGTAATGGCCCCAGGTATTCTGAAAGCTCATCAAGCTATTCTGATGCATAGCTGTGATGCGATACATCGAACAAAGATGCTCAACTCTCCCCTGAACCTCCTCGAGGGTGGGTATACATAAGGATCACCATCTACGCGCTATCAATTGCCTAGTTGCAGTACATACCACTCCACACCATCTCTGTCCCTCCTTTTTCAGCTCCACATTTGCTACGTTAAGCAATGCTAAGCAAGGCCCCAACCTTACCTCCTCACCACAAACCATTTTTAACCATTTTGTTACTCCTTGCCATAGGGGTCCCAAAAGGGGGCATTCCCACCAAATATGTAAGAAGGATCCCACTGCCCCACAACCTCTCTAACACTTTGCCTTCCCTCCCTGCCATTTCTGCAATTTCTGTGGCATCAGGTACCACCGGTACAGCATTTTATAATTATGTTCCAAAATATTGCTAGATATTGCCCCTTTAAACAACCCCTTACAGACTTGTTCCCATTGGGCTCCATCCCAACTTTTATTAAGGTCCGCCTCCCACGCCCTCCAATGCACCCACCTCTCCATCTCCATTACTTTATATAATCGGGAAATGAGGCCTTTGATCTCTCCCCTTTCAAAAAGCCCATCTATCTCTGCTCCTTTAGGCCCATTACCCCTCTGTGCTACAACCTTGCAATAATGCAGGGCTTGAGTGTATCGATATCGATCCATATCCGGTAGCTGATACTCCTCTTGTAACTCCACAAACTGCACCCACTCACCACTCACTTTAAATTGCCCCACCTCCTGCAATCCCAACTCCGTCCACCTCTTGAAACCTGAATCCATCATACCAGGTGGGAACTCTGGATTCCCCACTAGCGGTATACTGTACATTTAGATCCCCCAGCATCACCATACCACTTCCCTTGCCATTTACGCCAATACTGCAGTGTTAGCGCTACATAGGGGTTTCCCTGTCGCCCTCTGAGAACCTCCCTCCCTTGAATCCAGGTCCTCCCTTTCAGATCCCTCTCATAATTCCTCCCCTCTCTTTCTATTTGCACCCAGTCAGCTAGGCCCCTCACATCCCATTCAAACACTGCCCGCACCCTCGCAGTCTCATAGTACCTAGACAACATAGGAACTCCCATTCCTCCAATTTGCTTACTCGCACACAGGATATTTTTACCTACTCGAGGCCTCCGACCCTTCCAGATGTACCTCATCACCCTATCTTGTAACTTCTTCAAGAACGCCCCCGGAACTTCCATCGGTAGATTCATAAACAAATATAATAACCTAGGGAGCAGTATCATCTTAACCAAGTCTCATCTACCCAGCCAGGACACCTCGTATCTGCCCCAGACTTCCAATTCCTTAAACATTTTATTCCTGGCTGCAATATAGTTCGCCCGGAACATCCTTTCCCGCATAGCTGTAATCTGTACTCCCAGATACCGAATACCCTTATCTGCCCATCTGAAGGGAAAGTCCCGCCGTAACTGAATCTCGTCCTCTTTTGTTATGGTCAAGTTCAATATTTCCGATTTAGTGGCATTCATATGGAAGCCCGACACTTCACCATACTCGCTAAGTTCTTCTTGAATGGCCCCCAGAGACTGCTTCATATCCGAAAGAAAAATCAACATGTCATCCGCGAATAATGAGATTTTGTGGGTACTCTGACCCCCGCTATATCCCCTGTCGCATACCCCTAAACAAGTCAAACCCCCTTGATATAGAGCCATTTATTTTTAAACAAGCCATTGGCATTTAATATATAATCTGGACCCAGTTTAAAAAGTGCCCCTTTATACCAATTTTTTCAAGGACCCTAAAAAGAAAAACCTAATTCACCCTATCAAAAGCTTTTTCAGCGTCCACTGCCAATAGTGCTATCGCCTCCCCCCTCTCTTCCCCACCCCACATTACATTTAAGGCCCTTCGTATGTTATCAGACGTATACTGTGATACAGTGGTCAGCACAGAACCCCTGGGTACAGGAAAAAAGGAAGAGCTTACCTTGCAGTCACAAGGGCAGAAAGCAGGTTCAGGTTATGAGAAGCCAGAGAATGGTGGAACAAGCTTTCCCTGCACTGAGTGTGACGCAGCAGAAAGCCAGAAAGCATATTCAGTTTGTAAGGTTCCAGAAAGTAGTAGAACAAACTTTCCCTACACTGGCTGTGACGCAGTACAAAGCCAGGAAACTAATCATGTCCACCTGGGCCAGGAAGCACGTACAACGTGCAGGAGCCAGGAGGATAAGAGTGGCTGGGAAATCCCAGTAGGGGGAGGTGCATTGGAAGGCAGGGGAGGAGCAGTGAATAGAGGTGCATTGGAAGGCAAGGGAAGTGCATTGGAAGGCAAGAGAAGAGCAGTGAATGAAGGTGCTCGTGCACAGGTCTCCCAAGCCAGAGGGGGCATCGTCCCAAGGAGAGTGAGTAAGCAGCTGGAGGGCATAGGTCACAAGCAGGAGAGCTTGCTGGGACCAGGAAGCATCGGGTGTGTCCCTGCAGTAAGGAACAGCAGAAGGGAAGCCTGTCCTGGAGGTTACCACAGCCCTGACCAGACCATTGCTGAGAGGAACTCTCACGGCAAAGCAGGCTACAGCCCAAGTAAAGGTGCCTGGTTAAGAGAGGAAGCTGGTTATCCAAGAAACAAAGCTAAGTACACTAATTTCTCCAGAGGGCAAGAGGTGGGCTCGGCTAGAAAAGCAAAGGCTAATTGGTGGAAGGAAAACCCTTGGTGGAAGGAAAGGGGAAGCCTCCGAGAAATAGGCTCCAGTACATATCCCCAGGACTTCCCTTATACACAACGGTTCCTTGCCCCAAGAGCTGCTGCATCTCGAGAGAGTGCTGTGAATGATAGATGTGGAAAGTGTTACCCACTTACAAGTTTAGACACTGAGCAGATGCAATGGGAGAGCACTAATCAGGACATTGATTATAGCCCAATGGATTGCACGCTCTGTATATCGGATGAGATTACCTCTTTATGTTAATCAAGGAAACAAGAGCATTGTTGTACCTGTTTTTGAAAGACGGTGCACTTTTGGTTATTTTGCTGTGAAGAAACAGCTTGTTTAATCCTTTGTTTGCTGTATGAGAAAACCAGAAACCCACACGGGAAAGGGAATAAATCCTCATCATTATAATTTTGCCTTAAACACGGCTACAGAGTTTTCTTTACAAAGGCAGCTTGCACCACACGCCCTAGGCGACCGCCTAATAAGGACAAGGATAACAAGCGTCTGACAATACCTACCCTGAACAAAACCCGACTGGTTAGTGTGTATTAATTTCCCCAGATGCGGTCCCAACCGATTTGCCATAATTCTGGTAAACATTTTGAAATCCCCCCCCCCCAGCAATGAAATAGGCCTGTATGAACCACACTCTGCTGGGTCTTTCCCCTCTTTATGCAATATGCTAATTCCTGCCATACGCATTGAAGGCGGCATCTTACCCACACTACTAAAGGAGTTAGACAATCGCACCAGCGGCCCGACCAAAAATTCACGAAAAGACCTTATAGAATTGGTCCGTGAATCCATCTAACCCCGGGGCTTTATGCCTCTGCAGACCCTTAATCACTGCCAGAATCTCCTGTTCCCTAATTGGCTCTGACAACTCCCCTGCCTCTTCCTCCGTAAGTTTAGGGAGCGTGGCCTTACCCAGGTATGCCTGTATTTCACTCTCCTTTACCGACTTCTCTGGGGTATATAGGCGATGGTAGAATTGGATAAATCTTTCCTCAATACCTTTCCCTGCCCACAGATCTTTCCCCTTTGCATCCTTAATGCTAACTATTGTGTTCCTAGACATCAATTTATAGACCTTCCTTGCTAACATCCTCCCGGCCTTGTTGCTACATTCAAAACTCTTCTGTTTCAGCATGGTGAGTTTACACCGAATATCCTGCATGTGCAGTTCACTTAACTCCCCCCTTAATCTCCCTAGTTCCTGTTTTAGCTTAGCATCTTGTGGATCTCTTTTTAATTGATCCTCCACCTCCCCAATCCCTCTTAGCAGGTATTCTTGCTGCCGCAACTTCATCTTCTTCCGATGCGTTCCCACTGCAATAAGTTTACCCCTTATGACTGCCTTTAAGCAGTCCCAAACCGTTCCCGGTGAGCATTCCCCAGTACAATTTAACATTATGTACTCTGTTATCTGTTGCACCACTTCCTTGTCTTCCAGAAGGGTTTCATTCAATTTCCACCAACCTCTATTTGTTCTTAAACCCCCAAGTTGGATGTCACATGTCACTGGGGCATGGTCAGACCAGGTGCGTTCCCTAATTTCACAATTCTTTACAGCTGATACCAGGGTACGATCTATAAATATCATATCAATTCGAGAGTACACATCATGCACCGCCGAAAGGAAGGAATAATCCCGTTGCCCTCTATTTGTTTCCCTCCATAAATCAACCAAACCTAATCCCATGACCAATCTCTTCAAACATATCCTATGCTGCTTTGGTGTTGACGACTCCCCATTGGATGTATCCATCCGAGGGTCGAGGGTCACAATGAAGTCTCCCCCCATAATTACACACCCCTCTACTATCCCAATTAATTTACTCTGGAGTTCTCTAAAGAACTGAGCCTGTTTAGTATTCGGGGCATAGACACAAACCAAAGTATACATCTTCTGGTCCCATTTCAATTTCACAATCACAAACCTCCCCATTTTATACCTAATTACTTCCCCCACTTGCCCCATAACCCATGCCGATAGTAGTACACCCACCCCACCCTTCTTTTTTTCTATCTTATTTGACGCAAACGTTTCTGGGGATATTGGGGATGCTGTCGGGTAAGGTTTGCTTGTTTGTGGATGATATCAAAATCTGCAATAGAGTAGACACCCAGGAAGGAGTCAATAACATGAGGAGGGATCTAGCTAAGCTTGAAGAATGGAAATACTTCTTTATGGAAAGAGTGAAGATGCTTGGAAAAGTCTCCCACTGGAGGTGGTGGACATGAGGACGGTATCTGAATTTAAAAAAAAAGCATGGGACAAACACAGAGGATCTCTAAAGATAAAAAAAGGGGACTATTGTAATTGATATGGCAGGGCAGACTATGGGGTATGTTTACTAAACCGTCTTAACGTGCACACGGCGATAGTGTGCAGGATGCCATAAAAGGAGTGGGCGTTTCGGTCTTAACGTAGCAAAACGGGATTATCACGCGATAACGTTACAGAACGCACATTAAGACGATTTAGTAAACATACCCCTATGTTTCTATAAAATATGCACCCTTTTGGGCTTCTCACATCGGCATTAGTAAATCAAGGCCATAAAATTTAAACTGCATTTTAAAAAACACAACAGAAATGCTCCTCCCCCATTGAACACCCCATTTAAAAAAGACTGAATATCTATTTCCATAATACAACTGTAGCTCAATAGGCACCACTATCCTCTGGGAGATAGCATTCTTACATCCATTTCCCTAATCGCTCATCAAACTCAAACACAAAGAAGCTTCTGTGCCCGGTGAAACAGTTTGTGTTTGGCATTAAGTGATTTTTTTTTAAGTAGATATGCTCTGGGTATTTTTGATACAATTTTGTGCTTGGCTGTGGGTTCGCATTGTCTGCTTCAGTTTACCCATGTAAGCCGCAACAATATATTTAAAAAATGTTTTATACAGAGATTTATTTTTTTCACATTAAGCACTGTTCTGTTTATCTTTTTGGACATTTATCCGTTGGTCTATAAGGCACAGGAGACAGAGCGTTTACATTTCTTGTGTTACACCGCTAAATTGTCACAAGGAATTTGTCATTGAGCATCAGTGGTAACAGATTCAGTTCACATTTGTCTTGCAAGGAGACACGAGTAAATCTTGAGCCTGTCCATCTCTGTGACAGGGCTTCTTTGCAGGGATTTATACCCATTGTGTTAAGCGCAGGCAGCAGAGAGGAGAGCTTACCTTGGGCATTGTTAATGCCGGGGCAGCATCAAAAGGTTTTCAAGTTAAGTAAATGCTGCCTCTATTCCTCTAAGGGATAATCAACGGGGCGGGGGAAGGAGAAAGGGGACATGAGAGAACAAGATAAAGGAACATTTGTGTAGGGGAGGGGCAGGGAATGCACTTAATTTTAAATAATTCAGACAGGGAGAGACTCTAAAAAGTATGCATTAAATGTGAGAAATGGGTAATTTTACGTACTGTGTGTGTGTATTTTTTTTTTCACTTGGAATTAGCATTGCATACCTCTGCCACATGCAGGATATTGGCAAGGCTTAGTCCCAGCTCTCTGATGAAAAGCATACTGTGTTGCATTTGCAACTGAATACACAAAAATCAATCAGGGCTGCACGACTATATAGAGACTTAATTGTATTCTTATTATCCAAATACAACAAACATATTTATAAAGAAGGCAGAGCACCTGATCAATAGAGCCCCGTTTCTCTGCCTGACTTACCAGCTGAACTACAATATCTGATATGATTACAGTTTGTAGAAGGTTATAATTTAGTTGGCTAATGATCATCTTTCATTTTTTTTAAACTTCTCTGCATGTCTCTTCCCATCCACCTGGCCTCAGTGAGCTTCATGGATGGTGGTCTCTGCTTTTGCGATCCCATCTACCTTTTAGCAGGGAGTCAAATCATCCTCAGCCCTCAGTATTTTTCCTGTTTTCACGCACACCTCCTTCCTTAGGTGTAGGTCTCTGAACGAGAGAGCAGGGCACAGTTCCTTATAGGAACTATTTTATTACTGGTCGTAACTTGTCTCCAACATAATAGTTCCTATTTCATCTTCATTGACAGAGGGACCACAAAGGTGCCAATTGTGTTTTGAGTGATACGCCCCCCTGTCCACTGGGAACTGAACTGAGATTACCCGCTCATGGAATAGTTAACAACCCTCTGGCCATTACCATGGGAGATTCGATCTAGTGATCTCAAAGTCAAAAACTCTGCACACTGCTGTCAGTCCTTTAAGTCAACCTATTCTTTGAGGGGTTAGTTCAAGGAAGATGCGCTCCAGCTCACTCTGGATTAGCAAGTCACCATCAGCCTTGGAGCATTAACAGCTGCCTGGGACATTTTTTCTTCTGCAGTTCATTAACGCTAAAGGGCAGAGATGACGCTGAATGGAGTGAAGGGGATCTTGAAATATTCTGTCCTCACGTTATTGTGACCTTTCAGTCAATCCATTCATCCAACTAATAACCGGGGTATCCGGATGCCCGGCTTCTCGTGCCACAGCATGAACACCCCAACCAACGCCCAGCCAATTAACACAACAACCCCCCCTCCCATTTCCTCGCAAAACACGCACACACTGAATTCTGGAACAACATTTGGTCGCAGCTTTATTAACCATATTCTAACACTGGCCCAACATGAGCCAACACAACATTCTTATTTACCAAAGAAACTGCCCCCCCCACCACCCCCATTCCGGATAATGCCTCCCAGCAGCCATTTATTAGCAAGGTGGTGCATCAACCTCCCCCCCCATTCCACCCTACCGCCCGCCTCGCCATATTATTAGCAAAGGCCAGCTCCACTGGCCTTACACCGGGCAGAGACCACAACGGAGATGTCTCTCCCACCCTGAGGAGCACTCCGCTCCCCTCAATGTGGCCTCAGCCGTATATGCCCCGCCATGTCGGCGAGCGCTAGCTCGATACCCCACGCACATACCCATAGATCACCTCTTCCCCCACCTCTCCCTACCCAGCTGTGACAACCCCCTCCCATCTCCCCCCACAACATAATGGATGGGTGGGATGGGACACCATTTTGCCAGCTGTGCAAGAAGGAAGAGGAAGACCGCGCTCCGCTGGTCTCCCACGCTTCCTGCTTGCCCCGCCCCCAGACTGCTGTCCACCAATACATGGGACGATTTGAAGAACGCTCTCTGCGCTGCTCTCTCGTCCCCCCCCCCCACCCTCGTGCAACCGCTGGCAAAAGCCTGGGCCCCAGGAACCTGGTTATTATACTGGCCTCGGGACCCGGCCCTGTGGCGCATCTGGATTAACCAGGGTATCCAGATGCCCGGTTTCTCGTGCCACAGCATGAACACCCCAACCAACGCCCAGCCAATTAACATGACACCCCCCTCCCATTTCCTCACAAAACACGCAAACACTGAATTCTGAAACAACATTTGGTTACAACTTTATTAACCATATTCTAACACCGGCCCAACATGAGCCAACACAACATTCTTATTTACCAAAGAAACTGCCCCCCCCACCACCCCCATTCCGGATAATGCCCCCCACCAGCCATTTATTAGCAAGGTGGTGCATCATCCGCCCCCCCCCATTCCCCACTACTGCCCACCTCACCATATTGTTTCTTCCCCCCCCCCCCCGCCTTCCCAAGCCCACCTGGAATCCACTCAGTCCTCAGCCTTCTTTTTCCTTGGCCCTAGACTCTGGAACTCACTCCCCCACTCGCTCCGCTTAGAGACCTCATATATCTCCTTTAAAACTAAACTAAAAACTCACCTTTTCTGCTCCGCCTTCAACCTCCCCTTCCCAGCCTAACCCCTCTCCCCTTCACTCAGTTGTTGTGTTAGCTTCCTATCCCCCTCTCCTCCACCGTTTTTTGTAACCTGTTCCTGCTCTCTATCCTTCCCTCCCCCTGCTATACTCCCCACTGTTGACATGTTAATGTGTTTATCTTTCCTCCCCCATGTTATCTTCTTTTCCCCTTCTATCTTTTGACCCTATCCCTGTCTGTCTTTTAAGGATTTTATGGCGTTCCTTTTCTTTTTCTTTTTTCGCAGCTCTCTCTCCTTGTTATTTTTTTTTAAAGTATGTAAACCGCCCAGATGCTAACCATTTATGGGCAGTATATAAAGTTTTAGTAAACATAAACATTATTAGCAAAGGCCGGTTCCACTTGTCTTACACCGGGCAGAGACCCCAAAGGAGATGTCTCTCCCACCCTGAGGAGCACTCCGCTCCCCTCAGTGCGGCCTCAGCCGTATATGCCCCGCCGTGTCGGCGAGCGCTTGCTTGATACCCCGCCACCGGCACAAGGTAGCCTACCTATCCTTTGCCGCCCCCCCCCCAAAGAAAGTTGCGACCAACACCATCCCTCCAGCACTTCCTGCCAATCATTCAATAACAAGTCTTGTCCCACCGGAGCGAGGTGTACTCCATCCGTTCAATATAATCCCACGCACTTCACCTCAGCACAAGAGTGCAACATCTGCAGCCCGCCGGTCTGCTGGACCCAGCGCCCAATCTATTAATCTTGACCAGGCCTTGGGACCACTGCTGTTGTACTATTTGTATTTTGTGAATCGCTCTGCTTCCCCAGAAGGGCGGTATATCAAATGAAATAAACATAAACATAAACATTGATATCAGACCAGATAATCACGACCCCAGGTAATAATTCCCGTACAAGTCCAGTATCCCTCTGAACAGTCTGAATGAGCTGCCTGTAAGACCAGCTGGATAGGTCATTGCCACCCAGATGAATCAGCAGTCCGACTGGCCGCTGCCGCTGTCCAATCTTCAACTGCACCAAGGATACCAGCTGCCACCATCGCATGCCGCACTCTCCCATCCAACACAACTGAATGCCGGCTGTCGCCAGCCCAAGATGCACTCCCAGTGGGCGTGACATGGCCCTGCGCTCTGCCTAGTACACGAATGAATGACCGATGATCCACCACACTCCAGAGTATGAACCATCTGCAAGAAGACAAAGCGGACTGCAACCAGCGGGCAACTCTGCAAAAGGAATAAAACTGTTAGTACCCACCCCTATTCCCGATGGGCCCCCCCCGCTGCAGCATTAAAGTGCAATATAAAGTGCAGCATTAAAGTGCAGTATAAAGTGCAGCTGGTATCCCTGTATATAGTTTACTCAGTTAAATCCAAGTTACCACCCCCGTTCTCTGTAAGTCCTGTACGTGCCTCCACGACTGGACAAAGTTAATGTTTCTTGTAAACCGAGCTGAATTTGAAAAAGCGCGGTATAGAAAAGACTTTAAATAAATAAAAAAAATAAATAAATAATCGCTGGGGAACTTCCGCAGATGGACCCCACTACCCGCAGCAGAGCTCAGGACTCCTGTGGACGAACATATCCCACGTAGGCACCCGAGCGCCATCTGCCAATCCGCTGAATCACCTTTCCCTCCAGCCCCCGCTGCCGCCACACTAGTAGCAGCACCAATCCTGAAGGAGTGCGATGCGAATCGCCTCTCATTGCAGCCCAGATGTCGCAAAGCCAAACACAAAACAGCAGTAAACTGAAACTGCATTACAGGCTTACCATTCTCATGAATAAATAAATAGCCCGCTGCCCCTGGTCGCTGATGCAAATACCTCTGCAAATTATGCACTGGACAGGATTGCAAGGGAAAAATTGCCTTCAGTATCACCCAACCCACTTTCCCCATCTGATCCGTTTTAGATTGTGGGATAAAAATGTGCACCTGCGCCACCTCCACAGTCACATGCTTGATGTCCAAACCCCCAAACACGCCCCTCCTCCCTGACCTTGGTATAAGCTCACACACGCGGAATGCACCAAAAAATGCACAAACAATGCCCGAAACAAGACGGACTCGAACTCAGAGACTGCAATTTGAGGCATCACCTCGCAAATCTGGAAAAGGAGCTCATGAGACACCGGGAGTCACCAGTCTTGCAATTTGGGGCGCACCCTGGCCCAACCCGCCAACATGCGCTTCACCAAAAACGACGTACGGGGTTTACCCCAACCCGCCACCTTACTGAAAAAATGAAAACCCTGCTATCGCCAATGTGACCGCTGATCTGGACCAGCCCTCCCTTTTTGTCCACAACATGAATTGGCCAACCAGCTCCTCTGCAACTTTTCCACCACACCAACCTCTCCCATTCAAAAAGACACCCACCTGAGAGTATCCAAGCAGATACGTCACCCATGTTTCTCGCGCCACCGACGCTGACAACAACGCCATCACATCAGGGTCCCAACCTGCCAGAGATGATCCGGAACCACCGAGGCCATCTCCTCCACGTCTGGAGCCAATAGACGAAACTGCGTCCACTGAAAACGGGACAAAGCATCAGCAATTGAATTCTAAGTACCCAGCACATGTCGTGCTCTTGCGGTAACATTCAGACGTATGCAAGCCAATATGAATACCCTCATCAACGCCGCCACTCGCGGGCGCTTGGGCGCATGCCGGTTGATAACTTCTACCACCGCCGCATTGTCGCACCAGAACACCACCCTCTTATTCCATAACCGCTCTGGCCACACCCAAAGCACGATCACGATGGGGAATAACTCCAGGAATGGAATGTTGCGGGTCAGCCCGGACACTCGCCATTCCACCAGCCAAGCCTCTGCACACCAAGCCCTTTGACAGTATGCGCCGAATCCAGAGCTGCCCGCAGCATCCAAAAACAACTGCAAGTCCACGTTTGATACTTCTGGCAACTGCAATACCGTGCAACCATTGAAATTGGCTAAAAAGGAATCCCAGACCCACAAATCTTCTCGCATTCTGGACGAGAAATGAATACGGTGATGCGGATGCAGCACTCCTGCCATTTTGCCAGGGACAGCCGCCAAGTGAAGGGGCACCCCATGGGAATAACCCGACAAGCAAAATTGAGATTCCCCACTAATGACTGCAGGACCATGAGAGTAGTCTTGGTGGAAGATCCCACAGCCGCGACCAATTCCCTTAGTCGTTCGACTTTCAGCGCCGGTTGATGAACTACCATGTCCAGTGAATCTATCTCTACTCCTAAAAAGGTGAGGCACGTGACAGGACCCACCGTTTTATCCACTGCTATAGGGATACCAAAGTCACCTGCCAATCTATGAAATGAGTCCAGTAGAGTGGAACAAGTCTCAACCTGACTGGGCCCCACGAATAAAAAATCATCCAGAAAATGTATTATGGTGGAGAATCCTGTCCGCTGTTCTAAGACCCAATGTACGAAGGTACCAAAGGCTTAAAAGTATGCACAAGATATCGCACAACCCATAGGCATACACTTATCGAAGTAAAACTGCAAACGAAACTGAAATCCCAACAGCGGAAATGCCAAAGGGTGAACCGGCAACAATCGGAATGCAGAATCGATGTCCACCTTTGCCATTAGTGCACCAGACCCGCACTGCCGTACCAACGCAACTGCCACGTCGAGGGAAGCATAACGAACTGTGCACAACTCATGAGGAATGTGATCGTTCATGGAATTCCCAGCTGGAAAAGACAAGTTATGAATTAACCTATAACTCCCTGGTTCCTTTTTGGGGACTACTCCCAAAGGAGAAACAATAAAAGATGAAAATGGGGGTTCATGAAACAGACCAGCTATCCTGCCCAAAGCACATTCGGCCTCAATTTTCCTATGAACCATATCAACCAAAGACCTTACTGAACTGGAGTTCCTAGACACTCCACCCACCACCATGCCGTGAAACGGAATACAGAATCCTTCCAAAAAACCTAAGAAAATCACCCTCCATGCCTTGCCCTGCCGGCACCCCCCAAAACAAAGCACGTCAACCTTTATGGGAGTAGGAGCCAATGCACAACTTGCTCCCTCACTTACTCCCCACTGGGGCTCCTGCCACCCCTTTTCGAATACACTTTGTGGCTGCATGCCCACCCCCACAAAGGGAACAGGCATGTCTAAACTTACAGTCCGGGAAAGGACAGGAAGATTTGTTAAAATGCCAGCACACATCTCTCCCTCCTGTACCTCCCTTCGGCTGAGCAGTGAAGATGACTGGTACTCGAAAGGACCGTGTGCCTGCCACTTGAGACCCTGCCCGAGATCCGCCTCCCCCCACTCCTCCCGACCTGTTCTTTGCGGACATTTGAGTCAGCCACAAATTAATGTCTTTCGTCCCCCATGAGAATTGAACATTTTCTTCCCTCATGTCCCTGAATTCCTCATCATAGTTTAGCCACGCTCAGCCCTTGTGGGCCTGCGATGCTGCTAATATCGCGTCCGCATAAGCTAACAACTCACCATACTGTCCCGGAAAGTAATGTCCCCATACGCTCGCTAACCTTAAGAAAGCCCACGTCCAATTAAGGGTATTACGGGAAACCTTCCGCACCCTACCCGCTTTTTCGTTTTCTTTACACTTTTTTCTGCTTTTCCCCGAGCGTTTCTTTCCCTCCAGCAGGCGAACGATATCGATATTGATATACCTGCACCTTTTAATCCGATGTCTCAACTTCCGCGGTACCCCTTCCCACAGCTCTGCTCAATGGACTACAGTGGGACCAGATCCGTCACCCCTCTCGATCGCCACTGCTGCAGAGCCCACCGAAGAATCCCCAGACGAGGTTTAGGATGACGACAAAGATGAATCGTGCCGACAATGGCATCCATGTCTATGCATCACTTTGGCCTTCCTGCCAACTTCGAGGCCCGCCCCCAAAGGATGGGCCCTGTCTCCCAAGCCAGCCACACCGCCCACATACTCACCAGCTTCTGGGTTGGACGCCGCTCGCTCGCTGGGTTGCACCGGCATTTGGACTGTAGAGACCGCTCCACTGGCCTGTCCGGGGTCAGACATACTTGTTCTTATACCCGAACTCTCTGGGACCTGAACAGAAAGAGAAGGAGAAACACCAGCAGCAACAGCCTCAGGAGCCCTAGCCACCCTACTCTCCCCACCTCCCCAGCTCCAAGCTGAAGAGCCCATGCCCCTGGCCTCCCACCCAGCTATACCCCTCCCAGGCGTCATCTCTGCCCCACCAAACCCCGCTCCCGGCCAATCACTCCAACCGCAACCCCACGGCCCCATTCCCCCATATTGTCCTGCCCAAAAATACCAATGACCGGGGGTCCCAGCGAATGCTGGATGTGGAAAGCGCCCACCCGGATGACACGGGGTATAGTACCCAGGAAAGGGGGATGGAAAAGAAACTCCTGGTGCACCATGCCCTGCCATGTTGGCGCTCTGCCCATCTGCCACCACACCTGGCACCCCCATCGCTCCAGCAGTATGCGCTGACCCCACCGCCCCCCTCAGCTGCTCGTCACAGGTGACCCCGTTAGACCCTACTGCTCCTGCACCAGCCTCCTCCAGCCATCTAATCCCTGCCACCTCCGTCCCCGAGACCTCACCCGCGGAACTCCCTATCCTGCCCCGTGGCCTGCACCCCTCCCGAGCCCTCTGCTTTGCGACTTCCTTACTCCCTTTCTTGAGCCCCTGGCTGCTGGCAAACCTCTGGCTGACGACCCCCTTGATTCTGCCTCCGTGCGACCACGCAGCACTGCCCCCCGCCCACTAGCTCGTTTAACGGCGGGTCCAGACCCAGAACCTCCACTCCTCCTACCTGGCCCCTGCCCTTTTGGAGTCCGCACCATGCTTGTAGACCTTGGCAGGACTGTAAAATTCCCCCCCCCCCACCAGGTATCACAATTAAAATTAAAGTTACTCTTGGCTACCAATCAAATGCCCCTCCCCCCCAAAGACTGCTCTTAATAATAGCAAAAATGTGCTTAATTACAGTGTGGACTCCTGGCCACAAACTCCTTGTTCATGAATAAATTAATTGCCAGGCCTGTACCCTGTAGCCAGGGAAGGTTAACTGACTGCCAATACCCCAAAGAGTGCCTGTGGGCTCCCTGCTCAACCCCCAGATTACTTAGCCAAAGGTTTTTTTTTAATATTCTTCCCTCAGCCTGCCGTCATATGCACCCTCCGCACCAAACACACTGCTCTAAGTTCTCCCACCCCCCCAGGTGTGGAAACGAAGACCCCCCCCTTCAGCCTCCCTCTATATACCCTCGATACTTGGCCCAAATTACCGCCCGAACCCTCACCGCACCTGCCGAGACCGGACCCGGCCGTCCACACACTTTTTGCCAGCCGTGCAAGCAAGAAGAGGAAGACCGCCGGTCTCTCACGCTTCCTGCTTGCCCTGCCCCCAGACCGCTGTCCACCAATCATATCACCCAACACGTCTGACATGGGGCGATTTGAAGAACGCTCTCTGTGCTCCTCTCTCTCCCCCCACCCCCACCCCCGGTCAACCGCCGGCAAAAGCCCATGCCCCGGGAACCCGGTTAATATACCGGCCTCGGGACCCGGCCCTGCGGTGCGTCGAGATCTACATGTGTATCAGTGGCGTAAGTTACAATGAGAGGACCCAAGCAAAATATTGCTGAGGGCCTCCCATTGTCATGGTGGTGGTGCCCCCCCTCTACCCCGTTTTACTCCCCTTTGTGCAGGACCCCTCCATGCAGTGGTGGAGACAGCAGCAGCATGACAAACTTACTTTATCATGATTTGCTGTGGTGCTTCACTTGTAAGTTCACTTGTAAGTTCGCCATGGGCCTGGCAGCTGTTCCCAATCAGGTCAAAGTCTCGCGTTATAGAAGTTATTGCAAGACTTTGGCCCGGCAAGGAACAGCCACAAGAGTGAAGCAGTGCAGCAAGCATGATAAAGTAAGTTTGGCACACTGCTGCCACTGCCTCTGGGTGGGCCCCTTTCTGCCCAGGTCCCCCTGCATTGCGGGGGCTGCTTGGGAAGAATTTATGCCAGCGATGTGTAAGCTTTGTAAAGAGAGCGGAGGGAAATGAAAAGAAGAATTTTTTTATTTTATCACAATGAACTTTATTGAAGAAATATGCAATGGAGTTAATTTATCACGCAACATGGTCTGATCGCATCACCCCATTGTTCATTCAACATCATTGACTTCTGGTATCATATAGAATTAAGTCTGAGATTTCACTGTTAAGGTATCAGAAACTGGTTATTCTATGCTTCTCTCTGACCATTTCAGGCATTATGCTGTCTCCTTAGTTGTCTTCTGGTGATTCCTCCATTGTCTAGGGCACAGTTGGAGTCTACATGGAACCCAGCTTTCTACATCCTGGTTCCACTACTCTTCAATCCCATTCTCAAACATCTATGACTAGAACCTTAACCAGGACTTAAAACTTATTTCGTTCCACAAGGTTTTGGAGACCGACTGTCATGGATGTGCATGTCAGTAGTGCTAGCAACATGACTATTGATTATTGTTTCTTTTTATCTGCATGCAGTATTTTATTTTACTAGATAATTATCGATTGCAAACTGCTTTTATGAATGGCAATATAGCAAATACCTGTAATCAAAATAAACATAAACATATGCGTCATGTTTACCAAGGTGCAGTAAGCACTTATCATGGACTTTATATGGAAAGCTGACTCCTAGTGGAAGTATCAAGGGACTACTGCTAGGGGGCCAAGGCTGCCATTTTGCAATCTGGTGGTTCCAAGACAGGAATGGAAGGGAACTGCTTCTACCCTGGCCCCCTTAGATTCTCCCAGGATTAGATACTCCCGGGGTGAGTGAGGTCGGAGTATGAACAGGAGGGAGTTGGCCGGTTTTGTTTGGTGCGGTGCTTCTTTTGGGGAGGAGCTCTGCTTGGGATGGGGGCATCCGGTGGTGATACTGTTTTGGGAGAGGGTGGAGCTCAATGGGTGGAAGGCGGATGCTAATCACCCAAGGGGCTGCAGTGGGGAGGGATCTATGCTCGGGGGAGGGGGGTTGTGGTGGCTATTGTTTATTAAATTATTTATTTATTTGAGGTAGGGGTCATGTTATCTGCTGAGGCATGTAATGCAGGCCCATGCAATAAGTGGCAAATACAGGGCAGATACTGGACATGCCCCCTGAATTTACCAAACAGGGTTTGTGCTTACTGCACCTTACATTTTGCAGTTAAATATAGTAAGTGCAAAGCCTTGCTGCACTTTATTAAGCATGCAGGTAGTACATGCAGATAGTGAAGCAAGCATAGGACTGGATCAACCTGCTCTGAAAATCTGGAGACATTTGGCATCTCTAATGTACAGAAAATCCATACTCTAGAACAATGGTTCTCAAGCTAGTCCTGGGGGCAAACCCCTCCAGTCAGGTTTCCAGGATATCCACAAAGAATATGCATGAGAGAGATTTGCATACCAAGGAGGCAGGGCATGCAAATCTCTCCTATGCATATTCATTGTGTATATCCTGGGAACCTGATTTCATTTCATGTATTAAAACTTGATTATACTGCCCTTAGTGGGGACAGCAGAGTGGTGTACATAAAATAATAAATAAATTAGGTGAAAGCAGGAAAGGATCGGAGGGTGTGCCCTGAGGACTACGACTACTATTCAGCACTTGTAAAGCACCACACACGCAGTGCTGCACAGCTAACCTACAAGAGGTAGCCAACATACAAGAGACAGTCCCTGCTCGTCAGAGTCATGCTCTTCGGAGCTTACAATCTAGTTAGAACAGTACATTAGTTAGAACAGTACAGAGCATTAGTCAGTTCTGGGCAAGGTACGGTTTGGTCAGTAGTTTGGTCATAAATGATGAAGGGGGTTAGGGTGAGATGAGGAAGGAGTCAGAATCTGAATGCAACTGTGAAGAGGTGGGTCTTCAGCCTGGATTTGAAGAGGGCCAAGGAGGATGCCTGGCGCACAGACGCAGGTGAGCTGTTCCAGGCGTAAGGTGCAGCAAGGTGAAAGGAGCGCAGTCGTGAGTTTGCGGTGCGGGCGAAAGGCATTGATAGAAGTAATTTGTTAGCGGAGCGCAGATTTGGAGAGGGGACGTGGGGAGAGATAAGAGATAAGAGGTATTGAGGGACCATATAGTGGATGCATTTATAGGTTAGCAGGAGAAGCTTGAATTGGATGCGGAACTGGACAGGGAGCCAATGAAACGACTTGAGAAGAGGAGTAATGTGGGCATGGCGAGGTTGGCAGAAGATTAGTCGAGCAGCATGGTTTTGTATAGATTGGAGGGGAAGGAGGTGGCTCACGGGAAGACCAGCGAGGAGTAGGTTGCAGTAATCGAGGCGAGAGGAGATTAAGGAGTGAATAAACGTTTTGGTAGTGTGTTCAGAGAGGAAGGGGCGGATTTTGCTGATGTTGTAGAGGACTGGGTTGAGAACCACTGCTCTAGAAGTATTTTGGGCTATGAGTAAAGGGTAATGTCCTTGAAAACGATGGGAGATTAATCGCATTGAAATCACACTTTGTCTGCTTCTGCAATCCATTGCCCCTGTATTAGACTGTCATTGATTGAGAGCTAATCTCTGTGAAATCTGCTCTACCTCCTCCTTGAGGCTGCTCTACCAAGGACTATCTGTGATGGAAGACTAACCTATTTCAAATCAACCCTCTTTGCTTCCTGCTAGCACTCTGTCCAGATGTTAGACTGACAGTGATTGAAAGCTAATATCACAGAAATCCACCTTCTTTGGTCACTGAAAGTGCATATTGTGCCCAACCGGTGAGGTGTTTTTTGGTCTTGGTGCAGTTTAATTTGCAAGATGAAATGGATCTCATTAATATTACACATCAGCGCAGCTTCAGTTAATTATAGAACACAATTCCCTGAGTTGCTTACAGACTATTAATCAGATTCTTTTCCAGAGTACTATTATATCCTTGTATGTAGCACTTGTACGCTCTAGTAATGCCAGTAACTTAATATTACAGATACATGCAATTAGTCAGAAGGATGGGTGGGGTGATGGAGTGAGAGGAGTTAGGAAGATAAAAGAAGAAATGAAAAAACCAAGAAAGGACAGAAAGAGACATTAAGAAAGCATGAAGGAAGGCATTTGTTAGCTTGGTTTATTTTGGCGCCTAAAAAAAGCGCAAGCAAACTCAATTGTACATGTGCATACCTATGAACTAACACACGTACAATCGTTTTGCATACATTAGAAAGTTCTAACGTGGATACAATGTGTGCATTAAAAAGAAATCCTACAATGAGCTGAGATAAACACCCAAAACTCAGGAAAAATTCAGAAAATATAAAAAAAACCCTCCAGAATTTTTTTTTTTTTTTGGCCTGTGCACATCTCTAAAGGAAAATCCTGAACAGGACAAAAAAATGGTAAAAAAAAATCAAAACAAATTGCAAATGTATTTCCAAACTTCTTACAGAGAAAACCTGGAAATAATTCAATGGTGGAAATAATTCTGTGGGGTATGTTGACTAAAGAGCGTTAAGGACGCACCTATAGCAAGCGTTAACAGTAGCAGTAAGGGTGCTATCATGTGCTAAAGGCCGAAGCACGGAGCAGACATTCCGGCGGTATGAACGTTTGGCTCCACATAATGGGCGCTAACAGAACACTGGATATTAAGGTGCCAAGCATGCACCTTAATGCCCGAAAATGGCAGTCACAATGCAGGATAAGGGAGCTGTGAAAGTCATATTTTAGGTGATGAATAGAAGGAAAGGTAAGAACTGATGGATATGTTAGATCCATATGTAAACTATGTGTTAAGTCAGTAAGTGGAATGAGCGTGTGGGAGGCATCTGTACTGTATCAGTGAGGGGTCGCGACGTAATCTGCTGTAATGTCAGTGTGTGGCATAGGATTGGGAAGACATGTCCCCAAAGGATGACTGAACAAGGGTGGGGATGTGCAGATCATTCACAGGAGAGGTGTGAGTGATATATCTGAATGCTGAGAATGTTCTTGTGTGGGCCATGATATAGCAGCTGGCAGGAGAATACATGACTGTGCATGTACTGATGGATGAGCTGGAGGATGGATGGTGGTAGATGAGAGTGCAGTATGGCCTTGCTACCCCGACGTATCTGATGTGCCTGCACAAATGCAATTGTAGTGAGTGTTGAAAAAATAGTAGTTGTGCCACGGGGAAGGTCCAATACCAGCTATATGGGTATCACAGCTGTCTCAGCTTTTCTAACCACCATACAATCTCCCTGACACATGTGAATATAACAACTGGACAAGTGTCTCTCATATTAAGAACATAAGAACATAAGATATGCCATACTGGGTCAGACCAAGGTCCATCAAGCCCAGTATTCTGTTTCCAACAGTGGCCAATCTAGGTCATATGTACCTAGCAGTTTCCCCAAGGGACACAAGTTCCACAATGCTTGTACTAGGTCAAGCATTGATATCTTCGGTCACTTCTTAATAATGGTTTATGGACCTTTCCTCCAGGAACTTGTCCAAACCTTTTTTAAACCCAGCTACACTAACAGCCTTTACTACATCCTCCGGTAACAAATTCCAGAGTTTGATTACACGTTGAGTGAAAAAATATTTTCTTTTATTAGTCTTAAATAGTTTACCCTGTATCTTCATTGCATGTCCCCTAGTCTTTCTATATTCTGATAAGGTAAACAATTGATCTACGTTTACCCGTTCCACTCCGTTCATTAATTTATAGACTTCTATCATATCTCCCCTCAGCCGTCTCTTTTCCAGGTTAAAGAGCCCTAACCTTTTTAGCCTTTCTTCATAGGAGTATCCTTCCATCCCCTTTACCATTTTGGTGGCTCTTCTCTGTACCTTTTCTAAAATCGCTATATCCTTTTTAAGATACGGCGACCAGAATTGCACACAATATTCAAGGTGCGGTCTCACCATGGAACGATATAGAGGCATTATAATATCTTTTGTTTTATTTTCCATTCCTTTCCTTATCATACCTAGCATTCTATTTGCTCTCTTGGCCGCTGCTGCACACTGGGCTGAGGGTTTTAACATGGTATCCACAATGACGCCTAAATCTTTTTCCTGGGTGGTGGTTCCTAATGTGGAACCTCGCATCGTGTAACCATAGTTTGGGTTGTTCTTCCCTAGGTGCATAACCTTGCACTTGTCCACATTAAATTTCATCTGCCATTTTGATGCCCAGTCTTCCAATTTATCAAGATCCTCTTGCACTTTTTCACAATCCTCTTGGGTTTTAACAACTTTAAATAGTTTTGTGTCATCTGCAAATTTGATAACCTCACTCGTTATTCCACTTTCCAGGTCATTTATGAATATGTCAAAAAGCAGCGGACCCAGCACAGATCCCTGGGATACATCACTATTCACCTTTCTCCATTGGGAAAATTGGCCATTTAGCCCTACCCTCTGCTTTCTATCTTTTAACCAGTTCCTGATCCACAATAGTACACTGCCTCCTATCCCATGACTCTTTAGTTTTGCCAAAAGTCTCTGATGAGGGACCTTGTCAAAGGCTTTCTGAAAGTCCAGATACACAATATCAACCGACTCATATGTAGCAAGTAAGGACATGTGATGATCCCTCCAGTAGTGGGACATGCCTGCATGTACTGAATATATGTGATGGAGTCAAAGATGTTCAGTCACAGTTATGATGAAATGTTCCAATCATGTACAACTCATGCGCCACACATCTGCAGGGTGAACATGTCCGACCCTTTGCAATGGGCTGCAGCAGAGCCAATAAAGTCATGCTGTTGGATGGGCATGATTGCAATATGTATGTTTGCAGACCCAATATGCTATCGTAGAAGATAAAAAAGTATAAGAAAGTGTGTCAGTGCAGACCCCAGACTGCTTCTGGCAGTATATTGAAGTGAGTTTCCCTCAGCCACAAAGCAAACAAGTGGGATTCAAACTGTAGTCTGCTGCTTACTGAGTCAGTGCTCTAGCCATTAGGCTACACCACCACACCTGTCTGTATGGCAATGTCTAGAATCAAAGAGACTGGAGGTCCCTGCCTGCAATGAGCAAAACCCAGGATATGAAACAACGTGGCTGGCACATTCTGAGACAGTGGTACACCACACCTAGGGCCTGCCTACTGCGGCACATATGCAGTACGAACTGCACTTGACACTCAGTACACTAGCTGCAGAACAGACCACAGCTGCAGAACACATGTCCAAAGGCCAAGTCACATGTGAGGTCAAGATGCCGCCCCTCCACTGTACCTCCAATGCCAAAGAACAGTCACATGCAGAGGTCCACTGTGCCTCAGTGTGGCACTAATCCCTGAGGCAGCACATGTGTAGGGCGTGCAGTCCCTTGTGACCTGCTGCATACTGAAAGATAAGTACACCAACTCATACACCTAACTCAATCCACATTCCTGACGCCTGCAGTCAATCGCAGACCATCCTGCCCTCCTCGGGGAGCAATGCACTCGTCTCCCACCATCATAGAAGACAAGCAGGTACTGGGCAATGTTCCAGTGATCACAATCACCACTATGGTTGCAATTGGGGCTCTAGGTGCCAGCATTGCTTAGCCCCTCCATTACCCATAATGCACTGCACAATCTACTACTACTACTACTGAGCATTTGTATAGCACTACAAGATGTACGTAGCACTGCAGAGACATGTAAGAGACAGTCCCTGCTCATCAGAACTTACAATCTAGTCAAGACAGACAACACAAGGGAAACACAAGGAGATCAGGTGAGTCAAAATCCAAAAGTGGCAGTGAAGAGGTGAATTTTCAACCTGGATTGGAAAAGGGTCAGAGAAGGCGCCTGACGTACAGACACAAGTAGTTTGTTCCAGGCATAAAGTGCAGCAAGGTGAAAGGAGCAAAGTCTGGAGTTAGCAAAAGAAGAGAAGGGCACAGATAGAAGCAATTTGCCAGAAGAGCGGAGTTCATGAGGGGTGGGGGTGGTGTAGGGAGAGATAAGAGAGGAAAGGTAGTGAGGAGCTGCAGAGTGAATGCACTTATAGGTCAGCAGGAGAAGTTTGAACTGAATGTGGAAACGGATACGGACCCAATAAAGTGACTTGAGAAGAGGGTAATACGAGCATGACGAGGCTAGCAGAAGATTATTTATTTATGTATTTTTATTTTATTTATTTGGTTCTTCTATACCGCCCCTTCCAGATCGGGGAGGGGGGAGGGGGGGTTGTTTATATGTAACGCAACATATTATAAAGAACAGAGGTTGAACTATTTACATGGATCCATAGGTACATTTAACATGAAGCGAATGCTTTATATACATTGTTGTCTGAACTGATGACTAGTAACTATTTACAGTTTACTGTTTGTGTGCATTTCTGTGAGTTTAGATTTGAATAGGGATGGGGGGGATAGAGGGTTGGGTGGTGATCATAAGGTGAGGTGAGGTAGGTGTTTATGAGGTTGGGTTATCATTGATGTTACTGTAGTGTTCAGTAAAGAGGTATGTTTTGATTTCTTTTCTGAATAACTGTAGGTCTTTGGTCACACGGATTGACAATGGCAGTGAGTTCCATAGACTAGGAGCAGTGTAGGAGAAGGCTTTGGAGCTGGTGGACTGTTTTGTCTTGCGTATGGAGGTTGGTGTTACCAGTGAGTGTTTTGTATTTTGCCTACGGGATCTGGAGTCTGGTTGGGTTTGTATGAGAGTAGATAGGTATGAAGGAGCTATGTTGTTGATCAGTTTGAATGTTGTTATCAGCAGCTTGTATTTTATTAGATTAGCCACAAAGCAGAGTGTTGAACAGATTAAAGGGCAGAGAGATGATTCAAAGGGAGATCAGCAAGGAATAGGTTACAATAGTCAAGACGGGAGGTAATTAAGGAGTGGATAAGTGTCTTAGTAGTGTGTTCAGAAAGGAATGGGTGGATTTTGTTGATGTTATAGAGAAAGAAGGCAGGTCTTAGCTATCAGTTGGATGTGTGTGGAGGAGAGAGAGGAGTCAAGGACGACCCCAAGGTTGCGAGCTGAGGAAACAGGGAGGAGTAGAGAGTTATCCACAGAGCCTGAAAAAGGAGGAAGAGGAGAGAAGGTTTTAGGGGGAAAAATAATGAGCTCAGTTTTGGCCATGTTCAATTTCAAGCGGCGGTGAGACATCCAAGCAGGAATGTCAGAAAAGCAGGCAGAGATCCAGGTCTGGATTGCCAGAGAGATTTCAGGTGTAGAGAGGTAGATCTTGGAGTCATCAGCATAAAGATGGTACTGAAAGCCATGGGAAGAGATGAGTGCACCAAGGGACTGGGTATAGAGAGAGAAAAGGAATGGACCCAAGACAGATCCTTGGGGTACACCAACTGAGAGTGGTATAGCAGCAGAGGAGGATCCACCAGAACAAAAACGGAAAGAACAATGGGAGAGATAAGAAGAGAACCAGGACAGAACCTTTAAAACCAAAAGAGGACAGGGTATCAAGGAGAAGGTTGTAGTCAACAGTGTCAAAAGTAGCAGAGAAGTCAAGAAGGATGAGGACAGAGTAAAGGCCCTTGGATTTTGCCAGGAACAAGTCACTGGAGATTTGGGCAAGAGCCATTTCAGTAGAGTGTAAAGGACGAAAACCAGATCGTAAAGGATCCAGGTAGACTTGAGAGGAGAGAAATTCAAGGCAACAGTGGTGTACTGCACATTCAAGTAGTTTAGAAATGAAGGGGAGGAGGGAGATGTGTCAACAATTAAAAGGACAGGTAGGATCAAGTGAGGGTTTCTTGAGGAGAAGTGTAACAACAGCATGCTTGAAGTAGGGTTGCCAACTGGCTCCAGATGCGCCCGACAGGTGCAGTCCACTCCTGAGTTTACCTCATTGCATGCAGGGATATGTAGTTCTGATTTCTCCATTGCACTCCATAAGAAAAGGAAAACTACAAGTCACTGCATACAATGGGGTAAACCCAGGACTGGATCAAGCCTGTTGGGTGCATCTGGAGCCAGTTGGCAACCCTAGCTTGAAGGCCGCAGGGACAGTTGCAGTGGAGAGCGATAGGTTGAGCATATGAGAGATGGAATGGACAACAGTGGAGGAGATGGGGCTTAGGAGATGGGTGGGGATAAGATCAGAGGAGCAGTTAGTGAGTTTGAGCAGATACATGCAACTGATGTTCATATGGAGAATGCAGCAATCCATCACATCATCTCTGTAATATGCAGGGACATTGTGTGTTTCCTGCGCATAACAGATGACGTATATGCAAATGACCTGTTTCAGCAGTCACCCTGAATGTGAGGAAGGGCACACATCAACTGGTCCCCAGAGCAAGCGCTGTAATAGATTGACTCTGCAGGTGTTGGAGCAAATCCATATCATTGCCAGTATACTGCAGGTATTGTTTGCAGTGTGTCCTGCTCCTGTTGGCTGGTCCCTAAGGTTGCAGGCTGCTATTTCCAAGGAGCCCAAATGCAGTGAGTGTTGTCCAGGTAGGAAGAGGTGGAGTTGCTGACCTCAAGCTGAAAGGCCTGCCAAGACCATAGTTATCAGCAGGTTACCAACAACCCAAGAACAGCTGCTAGCCTCACTTTCTGAGAATTCCAATCAACTAAATCAATCTCAGGCAGCCTGCATCAGTTGGGCAACACTGGCCTGTATCAGCAAGTCATATTCCATCTGCGCCTAGTCAACGAGTCACCACACAGTGCAGGTGCACATAGCCACCATGAACATATTTAAAATGGATTAACACGCTCACTATTCACCAAAAAGACTTTAAACCTTCATTGCAAATATATCTTCTCTATGATGTTTCTATCTCCTACTAAAGAAGGTCTCAGACAAACTATAGCACTTTAACAAAGACTTGAATTAAGTCCTAATTTTGTGCTTATTGGCATCAACGACCTTCAGAGGTGAAATTATCCATAATTTTCTTAAAGCAAAAACGATTAAACTTCAAATTGGATACTTAGCTTCTCTTTTTCTTTTTCAAATGCTTCTTTAGATTGCATTCATGCTTTCTTTTGTGAATCCCAACGCCTTATTTTGAGGCACCCAGGCGTTTCACTAAAGCCGTTTCTTCAGGGGATCACCAATCACCACCATGATGCTGCACACGTATCCAAAACAAAACAGCCGAGCTATTACACGATTACTGGAGTCAAAACTTCTTGCTCAGGCTGAAGTTTAATAGTTTTTGCTTCAAGAAAATTATGGTCAATTTCACCTCTGAAGGTCGTTGATGCCAATAAGTACAAAATTAGGACTTAATTCAAGTCTATGTTAAAGTGCTAAAATTTGTCTGAGACCTTCTTTAGTAGGAGATAGAAACATCATAGAAAAGATATATTTGCAATGAAGGTTTAAAGTCTGTTTGGTGAATAGCGAGCGTGTTAATCCATTTTAGTATTACTTGAAGTAATCGCTCAGAAAAGTGACCAAGTTTATATTTGTTGTGACACAACCATGAACATATTGGCTTTGTACAAACATCACAGACATCCAGCAGGCTGTCTTGTGACTAGCATGCCATAAAATAAATAGCACCCATATTACTGCAGCTTGACCCTAGTAGTATAATGGGTACACTACTCGTCAAACTGATTGACAGGTGAGATAAGGATGACAGGAGCCAATCAGCGTTCACTTCCGGTCTATGTCCCGCCTTAGGCCACGCCCCCTCCCATAGAAGTGAATGGCGAGTTAGCCCCGCCCACTCCCGCCCCCAAAATGTTGACAGGCACCAATCAGCGCCCACTTCCGGTGTATGTCCCGCCTTAGGCCACGCCCCCTCCCATAGAAGTGAATGGTGAGTTAGCCCCGCCCAGTCCCGCCCCCAGGCGTGGCCACCGCCCCCCACTTGACACACCCCTGCCCCCGCCCCAAGGATGACATCATCCATACACTTCCGGGGGTGTGTCACACCCATGCCACGCCCCACAATATGACATTAGCCAATCAGCACCCACTTCCGGGGTTTGTGCTACGCCCACAGCCTCCCACCCTCCTCCACGCCCCCTGCCTACATCATCGGAAATGACATCACCGGAAACAGGGCGTCATCAGAAGAGGGACTGTCCCTTTTTTGCTGACATCAGCGGAAACAGTATGGCTGACTCCGGAAATGTGTTTTTGCTTCTGCTTAATACTGAAAAACAAAAATGCTTTTCTCTCTGTCTCTCTCTCCCACACAGACTCAGTTGTTTCTTTCTCACACAAAAACTGATTCCTAGCACAGAGAGACAGGCAAGCTAGAATCTTTTTTCTTTCCAAAATGCAATTAGCACATCTTTGTTAGAGGGATCACCCTCTCACCCTCAACCACGCCCCTGCCTACATCATCGGAAATGGACTGTCCCTTTGTGCTGACATCAGCGGGGAGCAGTGTGACTGACTCCGGAAATGTGTTTTTTTTTTTGCTTCTGGTTAATGTTTACACCTGCAAAAAAAAAAGCAGGAACCCTGGAAAAATAAAATGCTTTTCTCTCTCCCACTGCACCAGTTCTTATTTCTCACAAAAAGATTCACAGCACAGAGAGACACAATTTTCTTTACAAATGCAATTACAAATGCAATTGTTAGAAAAACTAGTGCGGTCCATGTGATAGAATTTTACTTTTAAGACCTCACTGTTAGAAATATTCTGACAGACCTGTAGAGTTCAGACTGAAATACAGAGAGACCTGAGTTCAAATCCCCCTAATACAGCTATTTTTTTGAGAGAGCCGAGTTCAAATCCAAATACAGCTATTTTTTAGTGGCTTTGAAAAAACCAATACAGAGAGAAAAGCCTGGACATGTCTCTCTAGGGTGTGGTAACACGTGATTGGTTGAAACAAGAGGTCTGTTCTGAGCATGCTCAGAACACAGACTTTCAGAAAGGAAAAAATGGCTCTTTTTGGAACACCAAGCAGAATTTCCAGCAGGGCACACAACATTAATTACTAAAACCATTCTGAAGATGTTGGCAAAATAAAAAGAACAGTCAAAGCATGGCAATCATGAAGGAAACCTTATTGAAGAGCATTTACTATAACCCCAAAGCAGCAGGGAGCTTTGGGGGCATAAATCCTCTACTTCATGCTGCTAAAAAGCAGGATAAAACAGTCAACAGAAATGATGTAGTTAGATGGGCTACCGGACAAGATGCTTATACTTTACACAGACCTGCTAGGGTCCGTTTTAAAAGAAACAAGACGATCGTGTCAGATGTGGATGCGCAATGGCAGGCTGATTTAGTTGATATGGCAGCCTTGTCCCATTATAACAATGGCTATAAATACATATTAACAGTGGTAGACATCCTGTCAAAATATGCATGGGTTGCAAGTTTAAAATCGAAAACCGGTCATGAAGTTGCTAAAGCCTTTGAAAAAATATTTAATCTAGGTCGTATACCTGAAAAAATACAGACAGACAAGGGTAAAGAATTTTTAAATAGGTCCCTGAAGAATTTATTAAAACAAAGAGGGGTTCATCATTTTGTAACCAATAACGATGTTAAAGCAGCGGTGGTAGAAAGGTTTAACAGGACTTTGAAATCCAAAATGTGGCGTTATTTTACTACACACAACACCTTTAGGTACCAAGACGTATTGCAGGCTTTTGTGCACAGTTATAATCATAGTTTTCACAGAACAATAAAGACGAGACCTGTAGATGTGACACACAAATTCTCTGCAGATCTGGAAAAGAGTCTACGGTGATAGCATCAAGCGTAAGCATACCGAGAATCCCTTAAAGAAAGGAGATCATGTAAGACTTTCAAAAACTAAAGGAAAATTTGAAAAAGGTTACGAGCAAACGTGGACTGACGAGGTATTTATAATAACGGACATTTTAAACAGGGGCCAGAAAGCAACATACAAGATACAGGATTATGACGGTGAAGCCATACAAGGTTCTTTTTATCCTGAAGAATTGCTAAAAGTCACGCAGCAACAGGACAGAATATACCGAATCGAAAAGGTTCTAAAGGTAAAAGGATGTGGCAGGAACAGATTCTACCTCGTGAAATGGAGGGGATGGCCTGTTAAATTTAACAGTTGGGTTAAAGCATCAGAGATTCAAGACATCTGATTTCTTTCTTTGTTTTGAAGCAGCATTAAAATAAAATTGAAAATGAATGATGGTGGCTTTTATATCACCCTGCCTAGCAATGCCTCAGCAGATGTGTTTTCCCAAAATACCAGCTCTAATTTTACCATACAACTAGCAAGGCCTTTGGACTTACAAGGACAGTGGGAAGTGGGGCTCGTGGAAATACAATACCCCAACACCTGGGAGAATATTAAGGAAGACCATAAGTATGTTATCGTTTCCGCAGCAGGAAATATACAGCACCTTATAGTCAGGAAAGGACATTACGCGACCATGCAGCGTTTAGTGGAATCCATGAATCAGGACATTAGCAACATCTATAAATCGGCGGCACCACTAATCATTTATGAGCCCCATGCGCGAAGAATCCGGATAAAATCGGAAGATAGGTCTACTATTTATGCGTATGGTGATTTGGCAACCATTTTGGGAATAGAAGCATACGTTAATACACAACGTTCCCATTTTCCAACGGATATCACGGCCGGTTTTAATACCCTCTACCTGTACACAGATATTGTAGAGCACCAGTTAGTAGGTGACCATTTTGTGCCACTGCTGCGCTGTGTTCCAACTAAAGGGGTTAGGGATGAGTTTATCACGTTAACTTATGATAAGCCGCACTATGTCCCTGTGAACAAACAGCATATTGATACCATCACATTTGAAATAAAGACGGATCAGGACAAGTACGTCTCATTTTGTTATGGGAAGGTGATCCTTAAGCTTCATCTGCGACCCCGGAGGGTGACTGTTTTTTAAAATGGTGGTGGCTAAAGACTACGGAGACCCCAAAGCATACAGGCATTATTATACAACACAAGCCGGCTATGGGCTTTCAGGATATCATGGAGTACCGGTCATGTATGGGGCCGGTGTAGGTGGTGTTTTTCGCAGCCTCTTTAGAAAAGCTATGCCGTTTTTGAGAAGGGGTTTTGAAATTATTAAACCACACGTGAAAGGCGCCGCAAAAAACATAGCCAAGGATGTCATGAGCCATGTCACAACGAATGGGTACACTACTCGTCAAACTGACTGACAGGTGAGATAAGGATGACAGGAGCCAATCAGCGTTCACTTCCGGTCTATGTCCCGCCTTAGGCCACGCCCCCTCCCATAGAAGTGAATGGCGAGTTAGCCCCGCCCACTCCCGCCCCCAAAATGTTGACAGGTACCAATCAGTGCCCACTTCCGGTGTATGTCCCGCCTTAGGCCATGCCCCTCCCATAGAAGTGAATGGTGAGTTAGCCCCGCCCAGCCCCGCCCACTCCCGCCCCCAAAATGTTGACAGGCACCAATCAGCGCCCACTTCCGGTGTATGTCCCGCCTTAGGCCACGCCCCCTCCCATAGAAGTGAATGGTGAGTTAGCCCCGCCCAGTCCCGCCCCCAGGCGTGGCCACCGCCCCCCACTTGACACACCCCTGCCCCCGCCCCAAGGATGACATCATCCAATCAGCATACACTTCCGGGGGTGTGTCACACCCATGCCACGCCCCACAATATGACATTAGCCAATCAGCACCCACTTCCGGGGTTTGTGCTACGCCCACAGCCTCCCACCCTCCTCCACGCCCCCTGCCTACATCATCGGAAATGACATCACCGGAAACAGGGCGTCATCAGAAGAGGGACTGTCCCTTTTTTGCTGACATCAGCGGAAACAGTATGGCTGACTCCGGAAATGTGTTTTTGCTTCTGCTTAATACTGAAAAACAAAAATGCTTTTCTCTCTGTCTCTCTCTCCCACACAGACTCAGTTGTTTCTTTCTCACACAAAAACTGATTCCTAGCACAGAGAGACAGGCAAGCTAGAATCTTTTTTCTTTCCAAAATGCAATTAGCACATCTTTGTTAGAGGGATCACCCTCTCACCCTCAACCACGCCCCTGCCTACATCATCGGAAATGGACTGTCCCTTTGTGCTGACATCAGCGGGGAGCAGTGTGACTGACTCCGGAAATGTGTTTTTTTTTTTGCTTCTGGTTAATGTTTACACCTTGTGACGCCTCGTCTTACCAATTACACCAACTTGTGGCGCAGTTCATTTGGGAGACAGCGTCGTGTATGTTACTTTGTTATCGCTGTTCTCTGGTTGAGCAAAATTGTAGTTGTAGGCCCAGTGATCACAGCCAAAGCAATTTGAAGGTAAACAATAGGTTTATTGTTCCCAGCAGGTTTTCTTCACCCCAGAACAGATAATTAAGGATAACAACCTGAATAAAGCAAATAAAGTCCTGTACAAATGTTCCCTGATACTTCTCAGGTTACTGTAGTCCAAAACAACTGTAGACTTTCTTAACAGCGATACTCAGTCAAGGCATTCAATAAAGAACTTCCAACAAGCGTGGTTTTCATGTTCCACCTTCACATGGATAATTCACTTCAAGCCTTAGAATTATGCACTTCACTAGTGTCAGCAGTCAGACAACTTCTTGTCTGTACTTAAACTCTATTCTCTACATGCTTTTAAACCAGCCTTAAAACATTGCTTCTGTTTAAGCTGTACATTTAAAAGTCACACTGGCAAATCCCGCATTCCATCTCAGAGCTACTGTGATCAGACAATGGGATGTCAGTTTGCATGGATTCCTCGTCGCTGAGTTGAGCTCCTTGGCTATCTGGCCTATTCGAGTCTAGGGCTCTTAAATGGTGGAGGAGATCTTGTATCTGCTTTTCTCCCCTCTCACTGCCTGTCCTGCAGTCTTGTAAGGATATCTGTTTATTCAGCCTCTTAAAGAGCTGGGCATAAGGATTTCTTCCTTCTTCCTTTTTCCTGTACCTTATTCCCTGTTGAGGAACTACGTGTTTCTTGTAACTAGGCTTTTCAGGGACTCTACCTATCTCCCATTCCTCCAGCTCAGTATCTGTGCTTGAATCACGCTGCTGCCAATTAGGAGCTAGCTGACGTGCACCTGTGCTGGCTTCTAGCTTACAAGTTCTACCACGTTCACTGCCAATATTGCAAGGTAAACTATCAGAGGAACTACTTCTGTCTCTTTCAGACACAGGCTCTATGTTCTGTTTAAAAGGCTTATAAGTTTTTCTGACCTGGTTCAGCTTTTCTTGAGGGCAAACCCTTCCTGGGAGGATTCTCGGCTGTTTCCCCAGAGACGTGGCTCTCTCTCTGCAAGGTGGCTGGCAATGGTCCAGGTAATTGGATCCCAGCTGGTCACGCTTGCTCTGAGCTCGGCCCCTTTTGGATAAGGATTCTGTTTCTGTTCCTCTGCCAAGAATGCCTGACTCCAAGGCTGTATCTGCACTGCTGGAGTCCCCTTTTTCTGGCTTTGCCAAAGGTAAGTTCCTATTTTGCCTTTTTCCTTCCTCCTGTAGCTCTCTGCGTTCCTCGTCTGATCTCCTCTCTGATCCAGCTGATCTTGCTGATCCTGCTGCTCGGGCTGATCTGGCTGATCCTGCAGCTCCGTCTGATCTTGCAGATCCGTCTCCTCTCCCTGAACCTACCACTTCCTGGTTAAGTGGAGTGGTTTGTCCAATCAGGTGAGAGTCCACCCCTTTCCCTGGTTGGCTAGCTCTCCCTGTCAGCCTAGAGCTAGGGTGTGGCTCCCTTTCTTTTCTCTCCTGCCCTGCAACTCTGTGCGCTGAGGTTTTAACCCTCAGCTGCCCTGTATTCCTGGCAGGTTCAGAGGAAAAAGTTTGTTTAAAAGCCTTTTTCTTGTGCTCTGACAGCTCTGCCTTGTCACAACCTGCAAAAAAAAAAGCAGGAACCCTGGAAAAATAAAATGCTTTTCTCTCTCCCACTGCACCAGTTCTTATTTCTCACAAAAAGATTCACAGCACAGAGAGACACAATTTTCTTTACAAATGCAATTACAAATGCAATTGTTAGAAAAACTAGTGCGGTCCATGTGATAGAATTTTACTTTTAAGACCTCACTGTTAGAAATATTCTGACAGACCTGTAGAGTTCAGACTGAAATACAGAGAGACCTGAGTTCAAATCCCCCTAATACAGCTATTTTTTTGAGAGAGCCGAGTTCAAATCCAAATACAGCTATTTTTTAGTGGCTTTGAAAAAACCAATACAGAGAGAAAAGCCTGGACATGTCTCTCTAGGGTGTGGTAACACGTGATTGGTTGAAACAAGAGGTCTGTTCTGAGCATGCTCCAGGTGTTCTGAGCATGCTCAGAACACAGACTTTCAGAAAGGAAAAAATGGCTCTTTTTGGGACACCAAGCAGAATTTCCAGCAGGGCACACAACATTAATTACTAAAACCATTCTGAAGATGTTGGCAAAATAAAAAGAACAGTCAAAGCATGGCAATCATGAAGGAAACCTTATTGAAGAGCATTTACTATAACCCCAAAGCAGCAGGGAGCTTTGGGGGCATAAATCCTCTACTTCATGCTGCTAAAAAGCAGGATAAAACAGTCAACAGAAATGATGTAGTTAGATGGGCTACCGGACAAGATGCTTATACTTTACACAGACCTGCTAGGGTCCGTTTTAAAAGAAACAAGACGATCGTGTCAGATGTGGATGCGCAATGGCAGGCTGATTTAGTTGATATGGCAGCCTTGTCCCATTATAACAATGGCTATAAATACATATTAACAGTGGTAGACATCCTGTCAAAATATGCATGGGTTGCAAGTTTAAAATCGAAAACCGGTCATGAAGTTGCTAAAGCCTTTGAAAAAATATTTAATCTAGGTCGTATACCTGAAAAAATACAGACAGACAAGGGTAAAGAATTTTTAAATAGGTCCCTGAAGAATTTATTAAAACAAAGAGGGGTTCATCATTTTGTAACCAATAACGATGTTAAAGCAGCGGTGGTAGAAAGGTTTAACAGGACTTTGAAATCCAAAATGTGGCGTTATTTTACTACACACAACACCTTTAGGTACCAAGACGTATTGCAGGCTTTTGTGCACAGTTATAATCATAGTTTTCACAGAACAATAAAGACGAGACCTGTAGATGTGACACACACAAATTCTCTGCAGATCTGGAAAAGAGTCTACGGTGATAGCATCAAGCGTAAGCATACCGAGAATCCCTTAAAGAAAGGAGATCATGTAAGACTTTCAAAAACTAAAGGAAAATTTGAAAAAGGTTACGAGCAAACGTGGACTGACGAGGTATTTATAATAACGGACATTTTAAACAGGGGCCAGAAAGCAACATACAAGATACAGGATTATGACGGTGAAGCCATACAAGGTTCTTTTTATCCTGAAGAATTGCTAAAAGTCACGCAGCAACAGGACAGAATATACCGAATCGAAAAGGTTCTAAAGGTAAAAGGATGTGGCAGGAACAGATTCTACCTCGTGAAATGGAGGGGATGGCCTGTTAAATTTAACAGTTGGGTTAAAGCATCAGAGATTCAAGACATCTGATTTCTTTCTTTGTTTTGAAGCAGCATTAAAATAAAATTGAAAATGAATGATGGTGGCTTTTATATCACCCTGCCTAGCAATGCCTCAGCAGATGTGTTTTCCCAAAATACCAGCTCTAATTTTACCATACAACTAGCAAGGCCTTTGGACTTACAAGGACAGTGGGAAGTGGGGCTCGTGGAAATACAATACCCCAACACCTGGGAGAATATTAAGGAAGACCATAAGTATGTTATCGTTTCCGCAGCAGGAAATATACAGCACCTTATAGTCAGGAAAGGACATTACGCGACCATGCAGCGTTTAGTGGAATCCATGAATCAGGACATTAGCAACATCTATAAATCGGCGGCACCACTAATCATTTATGAGCCCCATGCGCGAAGAATCCGGATAAAATCGGAAGATAGGTCTACTATTTATGCGTATGGTGATTTGGCAACCATTTTGGGAATAGAAGCATACGTTAATACACAACGTTCCCATTTTCCAACGGATATCACGGCCGGTTTTAATACCCTCTACCTGTACACAGATATTGTAGAGCACCAGTTAGTAGGTGACCATTTTGTGCCACTGCTGCGCTGTGTTCCAACTAAAGGGGTTAGGGATGAGTTTATCACGTTAACTTATGATAAGCCGCACTATGTCCCTGTGAACAAACAGCATATTGATACCATCACATTTGAAATAAAGACGGATCAGGACAAGTACGTCTCATTTTGTTACGGGAAGGTGATCCTTAAGCTTCATCTGCGACCCCGGAGGGTGACTGTTTTTTAAAATGGTTGTGGCTAAAGACTACGGAGACCCCAAAGCATACAGGCATTATTATACAACACAAGCCGGCTATGGGCTTTCAGGATATCATGGAGTACCGGTCATGTATGGGGCCGGTGTAGGTGGTGTTTTTCGCAGCCTCTTTAGAAAAGCTATGCCGTTTTTGAGAAGGGGTTTTGAAATTATTAAACCACACGTGAAAGGCGCCGCAAAAAATATAGCCAAGGATGTCATGAGCCATGTCACAACGGCCGTTCTAAATAAAATGAACCAGGCTACAGAACAGGCAGGATCAGGACTGGCTGTGATTAGAAGAGCTGTTAAAAGAAAGAGAACCGAGTCTCGGGAGTTACCACAAGGACCGCCCAAACCTTTTAAAAGAAAGAAACCCGTGGGTGGCAGGTCTCAGAAGCTTAACCGCCGGTCTAAGAAGAGAAGCGCTAGCTCTAGGCAGCGAGATATATTCTAAAAAGCACCATGGCTTTTGTACACCACGGCTCTGAAGAGTGTGTTAAATCGGAACTGGACCTGTTTCAACTAGCACCGACTCAAACAAGTATCGAAAAAAGTATTTATGTGGAAATTCCGCCATTATCGGCTTTGTCGGAAACAGCCCCTTTGGACTTCTATATCGCAGGTCATGGTGAAGACTACATTGATTTAAATAGTACACTTTTGCACCTGACCTGTAAAATTGTGGCAGAAGATGGCTTGAACATCGACCCGGCAGCCAAAGTAGCGCTGGTGAACTACCCAATCGCAGCTCTGTTTAGCCAGCTGGATGTTACACTGGGTGACCAACTCATTAGCCAGAGCAACAACTGCTACCCCTACAGAGCCCTCATAGAGCTGCTTCTCAATTATGGCGAAGGATCCCTCAAATCACAGTTTACAAGCGGTCTGTTTTATAAAGACACAGCCGGGCAGCATGAGGTGAGAGAGATAGGATCTCGCAACATCGGCTTTACTGAAAGGGCTCAATTTACGGTCTCTAGCAACAAGGTAGAGCTATTGGGGCATTTACATAGCGATCTATTTTTTCAAGAAAAGCTATTGATTAATGGCGTGGATCTCAAAATCAAATTGACCCGCAACAAAAACTCTTTCTGTTTAATGAGCGGTGATGCCGAAGAAAGTTATAAAATCCTTATCCTAAACGCTGCGCTCTTTGTAAAGAGAGTTAAAGTTTCCCCCGGAGTGCGCCTGGGACATGCGGAAGCTCTGCTGAAAGCTAATGTCAAGTATGCTATTGACCGTGTGGGGCTGAAGGTGTTTAGCATACCAGCCGGTGCCCGTGTGACTAACCAGGAAAATCTCTTTTTGGGGCAGCTACCAAAACTCATTGTGCTGGGATTTGTGGATAATGATGCTTTCAGCGGTAATTATGCTAAAAACCCCTTCAATTTTAAACATTATGATATTAATTTTGCCGCTCTATATGTGGATGGTGAACAAGTACCCGGGAAACCTCTTCAACCTGACTTTCAAAATGGATGTTGTGTAAGAGAATATATGCAACTGATACAAGCAAGTGGTAAACATCTGAAAGATACAGCATTGCTGGTTGACCGTCAGGAGTTTTACAAAGGTTATACCCTGTTGGCGTTTGACCTTTCACCGGATCAGGAGTGTGCAGACCATTACTCGCTGATTAAAACTGGTAACCTGCGGGCTGAAATACGTTTTGCCAGCGCCTTACCCCATACAGTTAACATGATTGTTTATGGGGTTTTTGACAATGTGATAGAAATTAATCATAGAAGGAATGTTCTTTTTGATCATTCGTGAAAATGAACACCCTGCAGATCTTCCGTATTTTAAAGAAGGACCCCTGTGTTGCAGATTTCTTTTTAGATGTGCTACCCAGCGATTGGTTAGCGGATGTACAAATATCAAGGAAGCCAGTGTGTTTGGTGGTAAATACACACCCTCATAACCTACCTGGAGAACACTGGTTAGCCATCTATATATGTGGAGATGGAACAGGGGAATTTTTTGATTCTTATGGACAACCACCTGATAGCTTATTCTTTCCTACCAGCATTATGAGCTTTTTCAACAAGCATTGTAAAACTGTTTTATACCACAACAGACAATTACAGCACCCAATGTCTACGGCTTGTGGATATCACTGTGTATTTTTCTTGCACCACCGCTGTAAAGGGGTGCCTTTTGAAAATATTTTAGAAATGTATTCTGAAGATTTAATGCAAAATGATGATATGGTGTTACATTTTGTAAAACGCAACAAACAAACTTTGTGTAGATCTTTTAGAAATCCGTTCCATAATCAGCAAGTGTGTGTTTCCTATCGTGAATGTTTTGATGCTTCTAAATAAAAAGTAACCCCTCTAAGGAGGTTTTTTGAAAAGAAACCACTGTCTAGTCTTTTATTTTTGTTTTTAAACATTTTATTGAAAATACATTTTTTACACACTCAACCACCGGTATCTGTGGGATAATTTACGTTTTTTGTGAGGGAGTAGCTCTTTGCTCTTTATCGGACCCATGTACATTTTAGTAGCCTTCACAGATGGGTTCTCTTTGAGGCGTGCCAGTACATCTCTGTTGGCTGCATTACCCATTACCGTAGAGGGCATATTTAATTCGGCTAGGGTTTGCATGAACTCCTCCCAGCCCCTGGGTATTCTTCGTTGTGAAAGAGCTTGGGGCTGCGTAGCCCCACGAACGAGGTCGAGTAGGTTAGAGCCATTGACGGGGTTTCCCCGGTATACAAATGTTCCATTTCCCTCCCAGGATGCCACATTCTTGTTTTTTAACAGTTTATTAAGCAGCAACTCAGCATTTTTCCTATAGCGCATATTGATGCTGTTTAACACTTCTTGTATTACAGGGTCTGGAGGTATAATATTTTCTAGAGGTGTTGCCGTTGATGTCTCATCTTGTGCCTGTAGATACAAGTTTATTTTTTCTTTTTCCATATCCCTCTGTCTGTTAAGCACGAGATAGCGCTGTAGCACTTCTGAGTAACATTTAGCCTTTTCGTGTTCAGACATACCGACGCTTTGCAGGATGTTTTTCATTTCTTCATCTAACTTATGGATGGTCGTGGTTCTAATAGTTTCATCCCGATCTGGCGGGTTTCTCAAACGCTCAAGTTGTTGACTAGGGACTATGTACATTTTTTCAGCGTGATGCATTAGAGGTTTGTCAGAAGCCCCGTTATCAACGGTAATGCAAAACTTAACAGGGGCCTGATAAAGCCACCCGACTGTCTCACCAATTGCTTCTTTTTTTTAATGGGTAGTCTTTTATCGCACAGACTCTTTATGGCATGATGCTTCCCTTTTAAAACCTTTATCTGTTGTTGTGAAAGAGGAATGTTACCTTTTAGGGTGTTGAGAGCGATTTCAACTATAGCTGCTACCAAATCATTAGAAGCTGTATTCAGGATGGCTCTTCTGTGCTGCGGAGAGGCTTGAACCAAAAGTTTTAAAAGGGGCAGGTTTCTCTTTACACGGCGAGACATGTTGTCTGAGACACACAGGCATGTATGAAGGGGTTGGTTACATATTCATTTCTTTTTATGTGAGTTTTGTGGTTTTTCACAGTATACCGTGGTCCAATCTGGCGGGAAGATATCCGTCCTCAGTCTGTAAGCCTCAGGCGTTGTGTTATTTAAATCCACGACGAGATACCCAAACGGCTTTTTGGTTGCATCTTCAAAGACTTCTAAAAAGAATTTTGATTTTCCAGGGTACATCTGCCTGGCTAGAATGGCAATCTGTAACTTATCTCTAGGATTCTTAAAGAGCACCATGTATTTGGTGTTTAAAGTTATAGTTCGGCTTGCTTTACCTTGGCAGAAAACATTTTGAACAATATATATGATGCTCAGGTTTCTGTGATGCACATACTTGGTAAAGGCTTTCTCTATTTCATCACTTTTACAGGCAGAATCCATTAGGTCATCAACAATAACCAAGTTTACTTTATTGGTTGGAAACAGCCGTTCATCATTAAAAGTATCAGGCAAAGTGTCCATAAATGTAATAAAAGGATATTTATTTAACATTTCTTTATACAGAGGTTGCCAGCAACTGTAACACCACACAATATTGTTAGGCATGACAGTCAATACACGACCAGCATGTTCTAACATCTTTTTAACAAAGAAGCTCTTGCCTGAATTGGACGGCCCCGCTAAAATACAAGAAAAAGGATGTGACCAGCGCACATCCACCACGCTAGTATCCATAGGGTAATGTGCTAAAGCCATCCTCCAACTTCACCCTTTTGTCATACACAACCTTTTGTGTTTTTTTAATCACACCAGTCTCTATTGTCCAACCCTTTTTGTTTCTTATAATACCAGGTTGTTGTACTCCTATCTTTTTCTGGGATAAATCTGCTGTCCCAGGCTTGTAGTCCAAAACTAGATCTTTCAAACTAGTGAAATTGATTTTCTGGCAGTTTTCTACGTTTAACGTAATCCCTTTTACTTTCATACAGGTCTTCCCGCTTGACAGCTTGTAGCCGTATGTTTTAGGCCCCGCTGATACAAACTCTGTGATATGTTCATCTGAGGGTATCTCGCTTGTGAGCTCACCTAAATAATCGCCCAAAGATGGGTTCCAATCACCCTCTCGACTTAGAAATATCACAGAATCTGTATCATGGTACAGACAGCGCTCTTGCAAACTATCTAGAAGGTTGTACAACTCCAGGCGTGCATAAGCCGTTGTAAAACAGGCAATGAAAACGTTGGTGCTACCCGACAATATACACTGGTCTTTTGAGTGCCTCCAAGACACACAGGCTGTTTCATCATCAATAAAATCGCATGATGAAACCTCAAATTCAGGAGAAAACAGATATTTAAAGAGATCATCAGGTTCTTTCACAATGCTTGTGGTAGGCAGGTTTGTTCTTTGACCAAATTTACCCCACAGGGAATTTAAGAAAAGTTTTGCTATTTGACGCTTAGCATGGTTTACATTAATCTGGTCTGTACGCAAACACACCCCCTCTTTTCTAAAGAAATCAGCTATGTACACATTTTGTTTTTCAGTATCATTGCACCATCGAGGGTAGCCAGAAGCCTCTTGTTTTTGACGGAGGTGCATTTTGATGTATTCGGAAAAGAGATGATCAGATTTTTGCTCGAAATGCCAGATTTCATAGATTTCAACAACCACATACCCTTTTGCAATGGCTAAATTCATCTCCACCGTACACCAAGTCCCCACAAAAGCTCTCTCCTCATCCGTGTGGGCACACATTTCCTGTTGCCGTGTGTCAGCACACGTGTGACACAGCGGAAACATAAGCTTACCGCCCAACCGTATGGGTAACACTGGGAAAAAGAGCTTTCGTGGGGGATATACTTTTGCTTTTATAAAACCAAAGTACTTTGTAGGGGGGCCAAATTTGTCATAAATGATTTTTGGATGGCCTATTGGATATTCCTTTGTTTTATTGACAAAAGGGTATAGGCTGGTAAAATCATAGTAGTGTATTTTTTCCCCAGGCCTTGTTTTGTGGTACAGACAAATGGCATTTGTTCTACCCCCGAAAAGGGCATCTCGTGGAATCAGAGGTTGCGGTAATGCGGAGTCAGCCAGGAAATCTGCGCAGCCCCCATCATTTTCTTTTACCATCCGCTTCCACTCGTGCTCCCATAGACTTATGACCTTGAACCCACGGCTTTCCAGGAATGCAGCTTTTAGCTGTGTTTTGTAATAAAGAAAACCATAGGTCGTGGCTGCTATAGGATTCTGGTCTTTATCGTTATAACAGCTCGGACAGCCGTGGTGAAAACAACCATTAAATTCAAAAGCTGTTTCTACCCCACCGATCACGGCATAGCCATCAAGAAAATAAGCCCCCACCTTTTTTTCACCACCACCTTTCAGAGCATGTGTGATCTGTATATTTTCTTTGGCCTCCACATACATCAGCCATTGAATAGAGGGGGTTGAATATCTCTTCGTCTGCCGGTGATAGTTATCTGGTGGGATGAGTGCCACAGTCTTGGGTTCTAAAAACATGAATCTGAACATAGCCATACATACAGATGCAAGGGTTATATATTGGAAAGGGTCTAAACACCTTGTTTGAATTTCTGAGATGTCACCCTGCTCTACAAACACTTCTTTCTCTGTCATTTTCATGATTTCAGCTCGGTAGAGAACACAGGCCTGTCGCAAAATAGATACATCCTGCTGGCAGTAATAAGCCAGCTCTTTTTGCAAATTAAAAGTTTTATGCCGATTGTCCTTGTACCATTGTAAAAATTCATCTTTTTCTTCAGGCAACATGTTACTCACACCGTAATGTTCAACACCCGGCATGGGACCCACATAATTTTGATTTTTCAGCGTATTAAAAAAGTGTGGAAAGTACCCCTTGCTGCCTGTAAAACCCATGGCTTGTGGAAGTTTGCTAAGTTTCATAGGCAGGAAATTTAGAGAGTCTATAAAACGGATAGTCAGAGGTTCAACGGTAATTTGTAAAAGTTTAGCACCTTGAACCAACAGCCTCGTGTCCATCTTTTCCTTAAGCAGTTGTTTAAGAACAAAATATCCGTCATAACCTTTGGAATTATGGGCTATGAAGGTGTAACCTTTAAATTTTTTGTCACAAAAAATCTGTATAAAGGCAGAAATACATTCGAGACCCTTGAATTCCCAGTTTCTTTCATCATTTAAGTCCGTCGCATATATGTAATTAGGGACATGCCAGCCTGTTTCTTGCATACATTCACAGTCATAAAAAATATACTTTTCAGATGTTTCAGTTTTACCAATAGGGGTCATAAAACATAAGTGGACGCCATCCCCGGTTAGGGGCTCGCGACATAGTTTACAATGACGGCCCTTGCACTTATGTTTCTTGTCCACATAAGACTCACATTTCTGGCACAGTATCTTAGATAAACACGCCACTTCTTTTTTCAGAGCCAGATCCGCGTGTCTATCTAAACACTCTTTAGAACGGCAAAAGAGTTTGCAATTAGGGCATCTCTGTTGTACACCAACATTATTCGTACACGTTAGTGTCAAACAAAGACGGCACCATAATGTGCAATTATGATCGTGACTGTACGGTTTCTGACAGTAACTACAGAAGTTGCGCTCCCCATAGAATTTTTTGACATCGGTTATACCATAGAAATGGTCATCGTGTAGCAACAAGAACACAGTCTTAGGGAACACAGGTCTGTCTGATGTCTTAAAACAAACCCATGATTTTGTGTAAAGCACAACGCGTATGTTTATCTTTAAATGCTGTTCAAATATTGCTACATCATCGAGCATGACTTTTCTATGTACCGGCCACCCCAATTCGTTATGTAGTTTTTTAGCACCTTCTAACAATTCGACATCTGTCATTTTTACCTGTGACATGAGGGCTGTGAGGCTACCTGCAAAACACAGGCTATTATCAGTGTTGTTCAAGTCTATCAAATACATCCTTTTCTTATGAATAATATGGCTAAACGGTATGGTCTTTAAGACCCTACGAGCACCCCCACCCCGATTTCTTATGACAAGTACAACAACCCGGAATATATCACAAACCTGGATTTCTCTGTGACTCTGAAGGAGTTTAGCGATCTGATTTAAGAAATCGTCAGCGTCTAATGCCTCGGGGTTTAACTTACCAGAATATAAGGAATTGTGGAAAAGAGATGAGTGTAGATGCACCTGTACATAATCACCGGGTGAAACCCGGCTGCTAACCTCATCCAGAATATGTTGAATACCTTGCCGAATGGCGAATTGAGCCTCAGATAATGATGTTATCCTGTCTAAATTAATAAACCGAAATTCCTCTGAATAAATTACACCATTAAACTTGTCCAATTTACGATCCCACCTTTTCACAAACTGAACATAGCTAACTGGTTCTGATTCTTCAGCGAGGCCTAATGCATGATTGTTTGCGCTGTCCTCTGAAACACTGTGATCAAAGACACGGCTTTCACCACGCCCTCCGTATTCTGTACCGGCGTGTGTAGATTCACCGTCAGAAAAACTATCGCTGCGTGATCTTTTCCTGTTAGACTTCTCTCCCATAGCCGCTGATTTTCTAACATTTTCTCGGTCTGAAAAAGAAAACGTGGGGGCTAATACTTTTACAGAGACCTTAAAATCTAGGTGCTGGATAAAACTGGAATACTCACGATTCTGTTTGTCTTTTGGCTTTCTGTAAGGTACCGTCTGTTGGTTAGACTGGCCATCTTGTTTTGTAGCATCTTCTTGGTCTAAAATAAAAAAGATTACAGGTTGAGGCTGTCCTCTGAAACACATTATAAAGAACATAGCTGTTAGAAAATTAAAACAACACAGGACATACCTTTTAAATTTCTTTGCCGCCTTCTTTTTGTAAGAGAAAGTTTATTTGTAACCCCCTTTTTCTGCTCCTATTTTTTAAAGACAATCATAAGAGACAGAAACATTACATAGCCAACAATATTTTTAAAAAAGACTCACCATGTCTGAAGAAAAAGTTGCAGATGATACAAGCTATAGAGACTGTGTGATCTTTTCTGGCTGCTGAAATATACTGGATCTCATAAGCTTATCATACGACCTGGCTAATTCACAATGCCTTTTTTTCGCAGACAGCACAGTGTAATAGATGCTATATATCTGTGTATGTGGCTAATACACATTCCCACCCATTTCCCAGACGTCTTAAGTGGATTTTAGTTACACGACAGTTCTGCACATTCTTATCTTATGGCCTATTGTTTAGGACACACCTGGAGGCCCCATTTTTTTTCCAGACAAACCATTGTAGGTTTAATTAACTAATCATTCCTAAAACACACCACACATAGGTTCAAAATATTTTATTTCAAATAAAATGTTTTCATCTTGTGAAATTCATTTGAGCATTACAAGTTTTAAAAAAAATAAAAGGCATACATATAATTTTTGTTCATCTGTATGTTCAACTAATAGATTCTGGAAATACATACATTTTCATAAAAAGTCAATTTTTACAGAACTTGGTGTTTTTAAAGAACGATCTATAATCTCTGTCACAGATTAAGCCTTCCACTATTTCTTTTTCGCTGTCTGCCACAGAATTAAGCAAAATATTGAGCAGTTGTCCTGGGTTTCTACTGTTGTTAAAATCTCTGACGAGTTCAAACAAAAAATTCAAATTTTCATAAACTAGGACAGTTGCTTTCATTTTATGACCCGCAATCATGGCAACATTTAAAATAGGTCCTAGACACAACCTGTTACAAGCTTTATGGATTTTCTGATGTATTTCATTGCGTTCCCACTTTAAACAGTCATGGTGTCTTTGGCCTGGAGCATGTATTACACACGCTGCACAGTCTCTATGCATAACGCCCTGCCAGCATTTCTTGATAATACAGGCCACCGTTGTTTGTATAACAGATTTAAATCTGTTTATTTCATCAGGTTTTGTACAATCCCTTTGACTGGCTATGACATCAAATGCCTCCCTTTGATATGTACAGAGAAAGCACAAACAGCGTAGATTGGCAGTCTGTATGTGCCCCTGTAGGAGCAGAGATTCGTTACTTCCCTACAAAAAAAAAACAACCCAAAATAATGTCAGTGTGAACTGCTGTTTCTTCTATAACACTTTTCTAAATAAAAAAACTTCTCTTACCTCTGCTGATCCTAGGTCTTCCAATAAACAGTTTGTTTCTGCATCTACAGTGGCGTGATATAATTCTATATCCTCCAGGTCCATTGTGTTGTCAGATGTTAAGCCAAGTTCTGTGCCAGAATCGTAGGGTTCTTGAGAGTTGAAAAATATTTGGGCATCTGGATAATCCACAAAAGCTGCTATTTCTGGCGGAGGATCTGCCAGACTCTCCTGTAGTTCAAATGGATTTTCAATCGGTGGATACCCCTCTGCAACAGCATCATGATCCTTAAGGAAGTAATTAATGTTGTGTGCCCTGCTGGAAATTCTGCTTGGTGTTCCAAAAAGAGCCATTTTTTCCTTTCTGAAAGTCTGTGTTAAAATGCTCCCCTTACAGCAGGAGCATGCTCAGAACACCTGGAGCATGCTCAGAACAGACCTCTTGTTTCAACCAATCACGTGTTACCACACCCTAGAGAGACATGTCCAGGCTTGTCTCTCTGTATTGGTTTTTTCAAAGCCACTAAAAAATAGCTGTATTTGGATTTGAACTCGGCTCTCTCAAAAAAATAGCTGTATTAGGGGGATTTGAACTCAGGTCTCTCTGTATTTCAGTCTGAACTCTACAGGTCTGTCAGAATACTTCTATCACATGGACCGCACTAGTTTTTCTAACAATTGCATTTGTAATTGCATTTGTAAAGAAAATTGTGTCTCTCTGTGCCGTGAATCTTTTTGTGAGAAATAAGAACTGGTGCCGTGGGAGAGAGAAAAGCATTTTATTTTTCCAGGGGTTCCTGCTTTTTTTTTGCAGGTGTAAACATTAACCAGAAGCAAAAAAACAACAACACATTTCCGGAGTCAGTCACACTGCTCCCCGCTGATGTCAGCACAAAGGGACAGTCCATTTCCGATGATGTAGGCAGGGGCGTGGTTGAGGGTGAGAGGGTGATCCCTCTAACAAAGATGTGCTAATTGCATTTTGGAAAGAAAAAAGATTCTAGCTTGCCTGTCTCTCTGTGCTAGGAATCAGTTTTTGTGTGAGAAAGAAACAACTGAGTCTGTGTGGGAGAGAGAGAGAGACAGAGAGAAAAGCATTTTTGTTTTTCAGTATTAAGCAGAAGCACAAACACATTTCCGGAGTCAGCCATACTGTTTCCGCTGATGTCAGCAAAAAAGGGACAGTCCCTCTTCTGATGACGCCCTGTTTCCGGTGATGTCATTTCCGATGATGTAGGCAGGGGGCGTGGAGGAGGGTGGGAGGCTGTAGGTGTAGCACAAACCCCGGAAGTGGGTGCTGATTGGCTAATGCCATATTGTGGGGCGTGGCATGGGTGTGACACCCCCCCGGAAGAGTATGCTGATTGGATGATGTCATCCTTGGGGCGGGGGCAGGGGTGTGTCAAGTGGGGGGGCGGTGGCCATGCCTGGGGGCGGGACTGGGTGGGGCTAACTCACCATTCACTTCTATGGGAGGGGGCGTGGCCTAAGGCGGGACATACACCGGAAGTGGGCGCTGATTGGTGCCTGTCAACATTTTGGGGCGGGAGTGGGCGGGGCTGGGCGGGGCTAACTCACCATTCACTTCTATGGGAGGGGGCGTGGCCTAAGGCGGGACATACACCGGAAGTGGGCGCTGATTGGTACCTGTCAACATTTTGGGGGCGGGAGTGGGCGGGGCTAACTCACCATTCACTTCTATGGGAGGGGGCGTGGCCTAAGGCGGGACATAGACCGGAAGTGAATGCTGATTGGCTCCTGTCATCCTTATCTCACCTGTCAATCAGTTTGACGAGTAGTGTACCCATTATACTACTGACCCTGTATAGCACCATGTCAATACATAGCCGTGACATGTTCACAGCTCAGTCAGAGTGAAAGTGGTCTCTCAGCATTTATAGATGTGTGCACCCAGGCCATGCCCATGGCAGTCCCACGCTAAGATGGCTCAGCCATTGACCTTACCTCCGACTTATATACATGCTGTATAAGCTGCTCTGTTTTAGATAATACCCAGAATCCTCTGCTCTTCCTTATGTACCCTTTTATTTTGGACTTGGGGACTGCTTATGCAATGCGAGGCACAGTGGAAAGTGTACCAGAGACAGGCTGAGAGTACATGCTGGCCCACAGTGGGCTACGTCTGTCACATACACAAATATGGCAGTGAGCATTGAACATAATGCCATACTTGTACTCCCATATAATGTCATGTCCCTAGCCATGGACACTGCAAAATTGGCCAGTGCAGCACTTGTACTCTCCCATGCTGCAGACGTGTTGTCTGCCCCCCACCCAAGAGCGCATGGAAGCATGGCAGGTTTGACATGGTGTTGGATGTTGGAACAATTGCTGATGACACACACACCACCATTCCCTGCCTCTTTGTACTCTAACAATATTCTTGTGACCGTCACACTTGGTGCCCATGAGAAGCCAGTGAGGCTGTCATGCAGGCCCTTTGATGTAACACATGGTCTTTATCTGCCGTCATTTACTATGTTTCTATGTTACTATATGTAGGCACTGAGTAGGCCCACATAGCTGCTGGCCACGTGAACATAGGCTTTGGCTAGGAATGCCGCCTATGAAGGGCACATTCTAAACATGTATGGTTCTGTCTCCCCCACTCCTCCCACCACCCCAACATTTACCGCCAGGAACTGCCTTCCCATATGGTGCCATTTCAGTAGCTGGATTGTGCACACACTATTCAGAAGTCAGTGATCCACTGTCACAATCAGGCACACAGGCCCATTTGGACTATCATTCGGGATTATAGGCAATGTACTGCTGAATGCTTTAGCCAATGATCAGTAGAAAGTGTTGAGATGGTAATTATTGTGTGAAAATTTGCCTGATATGGACCTGCCTGTATGTGCATACACTGCATGGAGCAGAGAGTCCCCTGGATTGCGTATGGGATGAGAGCAACATGCATGCAGGTAAATCACAGAATCCTTCCAGTGTCACCAACTAAGTGAATGAATTGGACATTCACAGAGGCCAGCCCTCCACTTGAGCCTAGTTCTCTATAGGCTGCAGGTGTGCTAAGTGGTCTGACAGTGTTGCCATGGATACGACTGTTATGGCAGTTGGCATTAATCAGGCCTCTCATCTGTGCAAAAGGGTGTGTCCTGAGGCCTGGAGGCTCAGTCAGAGGTGAGGGTTGCAACATATGCATATTTATTTAGACAGATTTGTATGCCATCTTTTCCTTCAATCAAGGTGGTCACATCACATAACAGTTGGAGGGTTACATTTAACATTAGGGTACGTGTACACAATTAGACAATACAGTTACTTAACAGCATTTAGATGGTATAGTTACTTTACAGCATTTAGACAGTACAATTGAGGTAACATTTAATGTGAAAGTATTTAATCACTTGGTGTGATAGACTTGTGAGTGTGGGTGTGTGCTTAGTTGGCGGAGGTAGTAGTATTTTTGTTTGGGTAGGGGATGTTGCCTGAATGCTCATATGTTTCTATAAATAACCATGTTTTGTGATCTTTGCGGAAGTCTGTGAGGTCATCTAACGCCCTCAGACTCGATGGGAGGAAGTTTCACAGTGTGGATTCCAGTAGTGAAAGTGCTCTTTTTGAAGTTGTTTGTTTGGTTTTGTGATAGCCTGCAGGTGTGCCAATCATGTTGTCATTATTACTTCTTCTTGGTCTATTGCTGATGTCCCTTGTTATAACGTTTTGGAGTACGTCCACTGAGAGATGGTGGATGACTTTGAAGATGATCATGATTGTTTTGTATTTAGCTCTTGCCACCATTGGGAGCCAGTGTAGTTGTTGTAGGACGGGAGTGATGTGCTTGGTCCTTAGTGTGTCTGTAATGATGCGTGCTGTGATGTTTTGTACCATCTGTAGGTGCCTTATGGGGCGCCTTATGAGGCACCTTAAGGTTACAATACTCTGAGGGTGTTTTTGCTGGCAGCACTAATGTACATTAAAAATAGACAATGCCAAAGACAGTTCTATCAAATAACCCCACCATGGGTTTGAACCCATGACTTCTGGCTTCACAGGCAGTGAAGTAACCAGTGGGCTGCAGCTCTATAGCTGCTAGCAAACCCCTGGCTGGCTGCAGAAGGACTGCACGTCACCACACAAACTGTCTGCTGTGGTTACCAGGATAGGGTTAACCCACCCGTACCCATGATTCATTGCACATGCAAATCAGCAGTCGACAGATGGGCACAAGATGGGGTATGCACCCCCACAGCACCTCGGCCTGGTAGGGGGAACTGACCGTGTGCACCCCCACAGCACCTCAGCCTGGTAGGGGGCACAGAGTAGCTACAGACCATCACATTGTGCAGGTACTGTGCTCATCCTGTCCACAGCACCTTTCATGGCTGAAATACACCATGTTGCAGGTCCCTATCAGTGCGTGATAGGTAGTTCCTGCAGACACACCTAGGTTACATCTGTGTCCTTTTGTATTTCTCAGTCATGTCTAGCCCTTATGGGCTATGATGCACCCAGAATAGTGCATATCCTGTGTTGGTGCCATGGTTACATGATGTAGGTGAAGGGGGAGGGGGTGTTTGGACCCGTAGGCGGATTATGTACCACCACAAAACCCACCCTCTGGGGCTCAGGGTGGGAAACAGGATCACCCACCAATAGATCCACATTCTACCTCCCTGCAATGGTAGCAGTAGAGGGAACCATCAACCCCAGTCCTGCTGGGGAACAGACACCCTACAGAGCAGGCAATGCAGAGCTGTACACATCCATAAAGCAATAGCAGACAGACAGTAGGCCTGGAAATGCTCAGCTGCCCCCACCACTATCTGATATCCTCCAGCAGCAAGCCTCCAGCCACTGCACGGTGTTCCAGCAAGACACATACTAGCTGCAGACAGTCTGCAACCTAGTCCATAGTGCATAGTCCTGGAGGAGATGCATGTACCCAGAACTGGGATTTCAGCATACACACCAAACATATAAGTCAGTGATTGGGCCCCAAAAGGGACCCATAAATATCAAATGAGAGAAATTCTACATAGCACTATGGGGGAACCTAGCCATGCCGTGGTCACTGCTCAGTCAGGGTGAGAGTGACCTCCCAGCAGGACATACTGTGGCCACCCTGTCCATGCAGGTGGTGGCCGGCCACTACAATGTCTGAGCCATTGCCCTATGCTATGTACAGATGGATCCAGGCCAGGCCATCCTATCCTGGCTATTCCCACAGTACCTTTCTCTCATTATGCAGATTGGCAGGCCAATACTGGCAACAGTGCTAGCAGTGTGGGCTGTGGAGAGTGTTTGCAGCCACCACACACTGAATAGACAGACACACACTCCCCACACCTATGCCAGCATTGTGCAACTATAGAGGTGTTAAGCAGCCCTGGCCACCACACCAGTCCTGGGCAGAGTGCAGGCATGGCTATGGTAAGCAATACTGTTGGGGTCACTCCCCAGGGTGGTAAACACTGTCAGACACCAGACCTGTAGCACACTCCACAGACATCAGAAAGGTTGCTATGATACAGCTCAATCAGCAAATTGTGCTTAACATTGGAATTGCTATCTGCCAGTAATCATAGCAACCGTTTGATAGATGTTTACCGTATGCCCAGGTTTAGGGTAGCATTGCCAAGGTATGTGTTACCATATGCATGTGTTACCATAATGTAAATAGAATTTGCAATCATGTTTTCTGTTGGATTGTACATAGTTTACCCCAGTTGTAAGCCCATGTTACGTTCCCTGTTATTTGTAAACTCAAGACATGTCCTAAATGTCTGAGTAAAAATTCTGTTTTATGTAAACCGCACTGATAACAAATAGCGTGGTATATAAGAACTGTTAAATAAATAAATAAATGCAAGTGCTAGTATTGGGAGATGCACGCAGGGCCCAACATCCTGCCGCTCCAGGAGGCATTGGATAATGGAGGCTATGGGTGTGGGTGTGTCTGCCCCTCTTGGCCACTGCTTTAGGGCAGAGATTCCCAACTCCAGTCCTGGTGGGCCAAACACTGTTCGGGTTTTCATGCTGTCCCTCATGAATATGCATGAGATACATCTGCATACCATGGGGGTGGCGCATAGAAATGCAGCACAGGCATCTTTATTAGAGGCAGCATGGAACCTGGATGGTGTTTGGCCCTCCAGGACTGCATTTGGGAGACTCTGCTCTAGGTAATGCGCATGTTTATGGTGTCTGTGCTCTGTAGGGTAAAATGTAGGTGTTTTGGGCATGTCTATGTCATCTGCACTACAGGTTCTGTCTGTATTAGCACGTTTTAGTAGTGGGTAAAATACAGGGACTGGGTTGGCAGAAACCACAGCTGGGACTTGAACCTGTGACTTTATGCTTCAAAATACACTGGTTTTGTGCACTGTACCACCGTGTTGTCACAGAGTCAGTGCGTTCCCTGGTGATACCATGACTGTTCGTCAGACAGGGCCTATCTGTTGCAGTGCATGGCACCCACCTACACAGGGCTAGGCCACGGTCTGCTCTGGGCAGCTGCCACTGCCCCCTCCACCACCAGTATCCCTCTGCCACCATGCTGACATGCCCTTCTGCTGGTGGTGCTGGTGGAACACAGTCTCAGGCCATCCAGTGTGCGGGTAGGCGGCTGCCTATGGTGCGGGTTCTGGGGTAGGGGTGCCTGCATAGGTGTCCATGCTTCCCCCCAGTACCGCCTGCCAATGTTCCGTGCCCTTGGGGGTAGCTGCTGGGTACTATCCCCTGTGACACTGTGGGAAACACAGTCCTGCCCATGTTGGGCCTTCAGCAGTTGCTGTCTGGCTGCTCTGCTGTTTCAGCATTCGTATGGGCCACCTAGGCATCACCCTAGTCCGCACTGTGGCCCAGTTGCACCACAGCATGTGCTGCCTGCGGCCCTCTGTATCCCCTTTTCTGGCATCTGTCCAGTTGCCCGTTCCGACATGCCCACCCTGCTGTTGCGGGACATGTGCACGCCATAGGACACCTGTCCAATAACAAGGAAAAGCCCTGATCAGCGCTATTTCACTGTCGGCTCATTCACCTTGTATGGGGACAGAGCATAGACCCTTCCACGATTAATATCTTGTTTTTGGAGCTTTCTCGGGGGGTGGTTGATTTTTCCCATTAATATCACTATTGGCCAGCTTGGTTATGTTTTTTTTCCAGTTTGTTGAGGTCATTTTCAATGTTTATGTGCCCTTTTGTTCTGTGCACATGTATCACACTTATCACTTTTTTAGGTTTCCCTGCCTAAGCTGTACATTGCTGACACTTAAATGGTTTCTCTCCCCTTCAAATGTGCATTTAACGGCAGGTTTTCAATCGCGTTAGGATTCAGCTCTTCAGATCAGCGCGTTAGTGTGAATGGAGCCTCTCCCCGCCCACACTCCGCCCATTGACCCCTTCTCTCCGCCCTCTCTCCACCTTCTCCGGTGTTTTACTGCGCCGCAGAACGTTAACGATCATTAAATAACGTTAACGCGCGTTATGAGACGTTAATGATCGTTAACGTCTCATAACACGCGTTAACATTACTTAATGATCGTTAACGTCTCATAATGCGTGTTAACGTTACTTAACGATCGTTAACGTTACATAACGCGCGTTATGTAACGTTACCGCATTTTAGTAAACATACCCCTATGTGTTTATCTAGGATGCTGATGGTTTGTGGAGGTATGAAGGTGGGGTTCCTGGTGATGAACATTGCCTCAGTTTTATCGTAGTTGACCGTTAAGTTGTTGGCTATGAGCCAGTCATTCATGTCTGGAATGTGTTTGACTGGAATGTGTCCCCCCCCTGCTCATTCCAGTCAAACCAGCAGGCAATTTGGGAGCTGCACAACAGTATCATATTGGGAGGTAAGCGTAGGGGAATGCTGGGGGGATGGTCTTGATGATGGTGTAACTGGGAATGAATTACAGCGTCACAGCCACAGGTTGTAACTACTTACTGCAAACTAACCTTCTGCTTATAAATGATATCTCACACAGTACATGGAGTTGCTGTATAGCTGACCTGCAGCATATTTTATACACAGCCATAAAGCCTGGGCATCACATGCATTCACAGTGCATTGCTGAGGCTCACACTACTCTGGAGACACACACATGACCCCACTGTCCAAAAGCAGTGCAGGTTGGCATTCTTACCTGCCCCTTAGGCCTCCTTTGATTCTCCACCATTGTCAATGCTTGCTCAGTATGGCAGGTGCTATTAGCGTGCTCTGCAGTGCTCTCAAAGCCTGCTCAGTGTGCCAGTGCTATTAGTATTCTCTGCCATCCAGCCTTTGGTGGTGCAGTTTTTCGGTGTGTGGACTCCTGCTGGATGAAATGTTGAAGTTTGCACATGCTGATACAGTTCTGCAAATGTAGGATAAAGTTAACCCACCTGGTCATATCATTCCTGATCCATGGACTGGTTTTGAACCTATGACCCTTCTTTCTTACACACATTGGCTATGTGTTTAGAGCCACAGAACAGCAATATGGGTGCATCAATCCATGGGTGTATATGTGGTCATTGTCAGGATGCATGAGGGCACGAGTTGGGATATGTCTATATCTGCTTAGATCTCTTCAGGCTCTGTGCCATATCTCTCTGACAAAGTTTGTTCAGCAGGTGTGGGAGAGGGACATCTTGTTAGGTCTGTTGCACCGTCTTGCTATGCTGCTGGTTCAACTGACAATCATGTCTTACATATGGGATCTGTCCAGTCAAAGGGGCAGGCCATGATACATGAACACACACATTCCAGACCCTGGGTGTTCTAGCAGAATGACCAATGTACCCATTTCCTGGTGTGTGCTTGTGGAGCAATCAGAATAATCTCATATTTTGCAGACCACCATAGGTAATTTGGATTCACATGTGGCTCAAATGGTTGTAACTAACTGAGTGCTTATTTGTGGAGAAGTCACCGATTCACTCACAGATTATGGTCATCATTTGGCAGGTGAGGGGGTAGGGTGGTCATTTTTCCTCTGACATGGGGCTGGTATCATATTGCATAGTCTTCCTGCCTCAGTGGCATAATTTTCCCCCCACATACACATGTCCACTCAATATGTGCAAATGGGGGGCATCCTGATCCCAGGGCCAGCCCATCCACTCAGCATCCTGGTGAACAGCATGCCCGCCAATCCCACCCTCCCTGCCATCGAGGCACAGCCACCACTACAGTGCTGCAGGCAGCCTTACTGAAGTTGCCCACATGCAGCTAGCCACACCATGCCGCTCCTGCCGCTCCTCCACCGAGGGATGAGGGCACGCGTGCAGCTGCCTTAGACTTCGGAAAGGAGGGATCACCATGTGCTCCACTGTACCTGCTGCTGACATGCTTGCCATCCCACTGACAATTCCAAACAAAAACGCCAGTGATGACAGATACAAGATAATATCAGAAATATCAGAAAATCACCAGAGTAGTGCAAAATTCTCAAAACATTTGTTAATTGTTGGAGTTTTTCCCTGTTACATTATGGATTGCTCAAATCAGATAAGTGTTTTAATGGCACATTGGTTAGAACCACATTTGATTAAAATGGATATAACCAGCTTTCGAGACTGAGTAATTCTCCTCTCCTGTTGGCATATCTGACAAATAACAAATGTTTTGAGAATTTTGCACTACTTTGGTGATTTTCTGATATTTCTGATATCACACTGACAATGACAACTGCAATGTTGCACCTGACACACAGGACCCGGACACAGATTTTGTTTGCAACAGGCCACAGTCACTGTGACTGCCACCCCCACCCTCACACAATGCTGATATGGCAGCATGGTAGCAGTGGGGGTGGCGTGACTCCTTTTTGACTGTGGCAGCATGTGTGCTGCCACTGTCACAGTAGAGTCATATTAGACATCGCAGATATACACCCTAGGCAACAGTCTTGTCAGCCTAGTGGGCCAGCCAGCCCCACTGCATCACCCACATGACACCTTCTTTGCCAATTTGGCACCAAGAACATAGGGGCACCATGCTGTTTCTGCCAATGGAGCACTCCTATCACTAATTTGAGAACTGCGGTGGATGGAGCTCATTGCATACATTAAAATAGGTTCTCTCCCCTCAGAAATAGCCCTTACCACGAGCTTTCGGATGGCGCTAGGGTTCCCAGTGCTGGGAGCTCTAATGCATGGTAACACTAACCGGTGTTAAAGGAGCACATGCTATCCTCGCCCACACTACGCCCCATGAACACCCACTCTCCACCTCTTTTTACTTTAACGCTAGGGGACCAGTTTCTGCATGTTAATCCAGCATTATTGGCACTTTCTGCAGCATTAACCGCTCATGGGCGCCGATAGCGCCTGCTAGCGGCATCTTTGCTCGCTTAACGCTCCTTAGTAAACATACCCCTGTGTTTCTAATTAGGAACCGCACATCTCTGCTGCATTCCATTGGTGCTAACTGGCATTTGGTAAGTAGGAGCCAATTAAAAATTCCCTACTTGAATTTTAAGAGTCTCTCAGCCCAGGCAGTTCTCAGAGTGCGTGATGCTAAGAGATCAATCCTGGAGCTGGCAACCTCTTACTTTGAGGAGAGAAATGATTTATTCTCTTGTTTTTACTGCCCATTTCTCATACATTCCCCTCTTCATGACAAGAATGAACCTCACTCTTACATCAAGCTATGTTCTCAGCCTCTGAAATTTACTGCTTGGGTTCTTCTTAATACTTGCCCTGTGCCAAAAAGAGGGTTTTTTTTTGGAAATTTATTAAGGTATTGGAGGTAATTTTAGAAGCATCCCCATGTGTAAATAGCAGAATTTACACATGCAGATTGGCTACACAGGTAAATTCTGATTACAGGAAGCCGCTATTTACCTGTGTAGATACAGAGATACAAAAGGGCATGCTGTGGGCGTGGTTTGGGTAGGTCAAAAACAATTATAGGCGTATTTCCCATTTTACAATGGGAAATACATATATGATCCTAAAGATTTCTCCATTGGCTTTGCACCTCCTCTAGAACAAGCACAATGATTATAAAAGAGCTTGTTTTGGCCATGATGTATCCTGAGGGATTGAGAGGGTTAATACCTTTATTCTCCCATTTTTTAATTTTGCTTCCTTGGAGGGGAAAAAAGGTTTAGCGGCCTTGTTGCTTAGCTGGCGTCATTTATACACGGCTTCAGTAAGCTCTTTAGGACAGGGATTTTCCCCCTCTTTGGTTCTCGCTTTTTCTTTTAGTTCCTTTGTGTGCAAGCATCTTGCAGTTCCTTTGGTTTTTGCAGAATATATATTTACATTAACACCGTGCTTATCCAGTGCGCAGTTTCAGGAGTTCTGTCGGAATCGCAAAACCCTCTTGTTGTTTGGCACTTTTAGGGGCATATTTACTAAACTCTGCGCTGGTAGCACATGTGTGGACTGTGTTACCAGAACAGGGCTGTAGGCTAACTGCAGGGGGCCCGATACATCCTCCTTCAGTTACTGTGCTTCAGGTGGCATTAGTTGCACCCACCTACTTGTGCCAAGCCATTGTGTTACTGTCTGCCAACAATGCAGATGCCTGCGTGTGAGAGCTCTGTCTCTCGCCTCACACTGGAGGAAAGTATAAAATGGGGAAAAAAATTCTAAAAACCTAAGTAATGGAAAAAACATGGATCTTACTCTCTAGTCCAGCCGAAAAGTGTCTGTGCTATTCTCTCCAACTTTACTTCCTACTGCCAGTACATTGAGTGCATGGCTGTCAGTAGTGAAGCTAGAGCGAGAGAAAGCCAGAACAGCACAGGCTCAATCAAGAAATGAAAACACGTCCTGTGATCCAGCAAGGAGAAAGCGTGGATTTATTGGGGAGGCAAGGACAACCAATTTTACAACCTCATTGGAGCTCTGGGAGTTGTTTCAGTGATACGGGATCAGGATGGCCCTAAATGATAATCTTTTGCAATACTTGGCTGTTTAAGGCTGTGACTTTTACGCTTGTGAGCCTGCAGAAGGCTGTTTGTCTTATCAAAGCATGACACGGTGAAACATTTTAGGGGAAAAAATGTTGGTCAGATTGCTTTAACATATTTTATGGACACTAAAGTTTGGGTTTCCTGGTCCAGATTGTTAACAGTGAATTGCCTGGGCACAGCAATGCAACGTGTGTTGTTTAGTCAGTGTTAACTCCTGGGGGCCCGGCAACCCATGGGTTTTCTTGGCAAGGTGTGACTGTAAGTAGATTGCCAAGCCTTTCTTCCAAGGCAATGGAGGGTAAAATGACTTGCTGAAGGCCACAAGGAGGGCTAGTGGGAGTCAAATGCTGGTCTCTTGGACTCCAGGATGCTGCTCTAAACACTAGGGGCCTGATATTCAGCACCAGTGGCTAGCACGATTACAGCAGCTAGCCGCCAGCACTACACATAATCCAGATATTCAATGCCGGGCCATATCCAGCCACCGGCATTGAATATTTGTGTTTGCTGCAGAGCTTCTGCCACCACAGAAGGTAACCTGGCAGTGGTGATATTGAGCTGCTGCCCGGTTAAATCCCTCAGGTAAAGATAGGCCAGCTTTGACTGCACCTATCTTTACCTGTGGATTGCTAACTGGGCAGTGGTGCAATATCATCGCTGCCTGGTTACCTTTTGTGGTAGCAGAAGCTCTGCGGCAAACCCAAATATTCAGTGCCCAGTTATCAATGGGTACCATCTCTGGAACGCCCACAAGATGCCTCACCTCTACACCGTTAACATCGGGGTGTGTCGTGGCATTAATCGGGATATTCAGCGGCACAAACCATGTTAGTGCAGCTGAATATTCCTCTAAATGATATTAACATGGTTTACTGATCTATAGACCTTGTAAATGCCTTGGAATATCGGGCCCTAGGCTCCTTGTCCACTCCAAATATATACAGCAGTCGAATGACATGCTTGTATACTGTTGGCCTGTTTTCTAATTATTCTTCACAGTGCTACAGCTTGTAACCTACTGACTTGTCACTGAAACCCGTTTAAACATGTGGCTCGAACCAGCAGTATGTTGATGTTGTCCTGTCTTCCTATAGAGGCTAATTTCATTTGAGGCTCATCCGGACGTCCAGAATTTGAATGGGCCAGATTTGCACCCGATTCTGATTCCGTGGGGGCTAAACATCCCTTGTGGGATCAGAATCAGGTACAACTGGCCTGGATGGGCATGTTGTGCCCCGATTCTGTCAGGCTGGACATCTCGCTGATTCCCCAGATAGCTCAGCCTAGACTCCTGCATGGAGCAGGTGGTGCAATGACGTCCCATTGCCATGGCAGTGCAGCTCCATTCAGGAACCCGGATCTCCTGCACCACCATCAAATGCATGTTCTCTGCCGTCCGACCCCCAATTGGGCCTTCTGAGGCCAGGATCGGGTTGCGGGGAATCCCCTGCCTCTCTCACCTCCTCTGATGGTCCTGGCATGGCTGTCCCCCTCTACCGGGGGGGGGGGGGAGACATTCTACCTCTGAGGTGGAATAAGTCCCCCGTCCAGGTCCCCCAGCCCAGACTTACATGGCCATCACCAGAATAGGCCCTGTACATCCAGGTTGAGGATCACACCTCTGGCTCACCCTCACTCCACCTCCGACCTGCCCCCCTCCCACCCTCGATTAGAGCCCCCCGTACATCTTGGCAGTATGTGCGGGGAGCTCTGTGCTCCAAATTGGATCTAGGGGAATGGCAGGGGCTGGACCTCCATGTCAGAATTCCAGCCCCTGCTATTTGGGATCAGGATGACCCCCATATTGATAAACTATGTTGTGACTATACTTTGTATCAACATTATGACAATTTTGCTTATAGTTTCTAGATATACATTGATGCATGGTTATCATGTTGCTGATTCCTACATTCTGTACACGAAATCTTTCTCCTGCATATTTTTTCAATGAGTAAAATAATTCTGAGTTGTCCATACAGCTGAGTATTTTTCTTTTGATCCATATCCTAAATTTAGTATGCTCTTGGACTATCACAGTCTGTTCACATGATGCTAAGTATTTACTGCCCAGTAGTTATTTTTATTCAGGCTATGTATTTGCCCCTTTACTGCAATTTTTGTTACAACATTGGATTTGAAGGAATAATATTAGTATCGTGTGAAAAGAGTTCACAAAGGAGTTTTGGAAAATTGTAGTCAGCATTAATAGTAATGAGGGAGGGGCCCAATCTATAGTTTGCAGGGGGGGGGGGGGGAGAGGCGCCAGAAACCTTAGCACTGGCCCTGTTCTTCACTGTTCTTCTCTTGTACTGCTGCTCAATGTAACTTGTATTCAGGCTCTGTGTTCTTCCTCTTAGGATGTTCCTTGAAGAATTTCTGCTCTTCCTCTAGAATGACACTCCTCTCTTCACTCACTCTCCTCTCTGGAACACAAGCATAGCTCCTGCCTGCTTACTCATAAGGCTATCCTCTTTTATAGTCTTGCTAAATAGACTGCACTTCTTTCTCTTTCTCTCTTTTTCTGAGTTTCTGTCTGATTCATTCACTCATGCAGCTTTACATATTCTCAGACAGAGTTCTCTCTGGCTGGTTCACCAGGCGGCTGGAGTGAAGGATCCTCTTGTACCCCTGGTTAGGCCTGGATTTGAGCACAGACAACACAGGCAAGTGTCTAGAAGGTCAGATTGGCGCTGCCCAGTTATCTTTGTTTTCTGCCCCTGGAATTCCCAAATGCTAAGTGGTTATCATTGGGGCATCTAGCAACATTAGAGAGGGATATTCAGCGACACAAACCGGCTATATGCCAGTGAATATCTCACTGAGCAATTAACATGGTTAACATGTCTGCTTTGAACAGGGGTCTCCAATTCCGGTCCTGGAGGGTCGCAAATCAGTCAGGTTTTCAGGATGTCCCTCACGAATATGCATGAGATAAATTTGAATACAATAGGGGTAGGGCATGCAATGCAAATATACATCAAGTATATTCATGAGGGACATCCTGAAAACCTGACTGGTTTGTGCCTTCCAGAACCGGAATTGGAGACCCCTGGCTTTGAATATGCCCTTTCCCCCAACATCTTAAATCTGCCCCTTCCCCTGGTTGGATTAACATGCTTCCATGAACACAACTCTTCTGGTGCCTTCATAGGATTTTTGGCTGTATTCCTCAGCCTCAACCTGCTTCTTTGGGATGGAGAAACTTCACTTCTGGACTTCCCTCCGTTCTCTTAGATTCTTATCTTAGGCTTGAACAGTTCTTGGGACTTCCTTTGGCATGGGCCCACGTGGAGGAATAGCCTAATGGTTAGAGCGCTGGCTTGGTAACCAAGCAAGCAGGGTTTGATTCCCACTGGCACACCTTGGGCAAGTCCCTTAACCCTCTATTTCCTCAGAAGAAAGACCTGTGGCAATCTACATCAGGTAACACTGCCCAGGAGCTTCTAGGTCACCAGGAGTCCATACTGGCTTGAAAGCACACATGGATAGGCACCTAGCCTTCCTAGAGCACTGTGTCAGTGTGGCAAAAAAAGGGAAACAGAAAGATCTTACTCTCCCAAATCATTGTGTTTATTTATTAAAAGTATAGATCTGGCACCTAGCATAGCTAGTCTGAGCAGTAAACGATAAAACTCATACAGTGAAAGCTATAGCAAACAAGGAATATATGGACCCCATTGCAGCTTGCACATCAACCCCATAAAACCATCCCATTGCACAAGCATTCAACCAGGCAGATACATTCATAAATCCAAAAGGCAGCGAAATGGACGCTAGATAAATGCCATCCATATTGTCTCATGTCCCAAAAGAGCATCTAAACAGATGCGCTTTCAGCTGCTTACAGAACTTAAGATAATTATGCTCCCTTCTGAAAGCCTCCGGCACTGCATTGCAAACCTTTGGAGCATCTACCGAAAAAGCAGTTGCACGAGTCTTTGAAAACCTCACTTCACACGCTGCAAGAATTTCCAACAAGCGTAAGTCAGAAGACTGCAAAGCACGGCCTGGAATATGAGGCAATACAATGTCCCAAAGATAACAAGGAGAGCCTTCATGGAAAACCTCAAATGCCAGATAACAGATTTTAAACTGGATTCGGAACACCAGAAGCATGAAGAAAGCACAACACTGGTGTCATCCTGGCTTGTGGACCACATCGTACCAAAGACAAGCAGCCGAAGGGCACGTAATATACCGGCAACCCCAATAAAGTGAACTACAATAATAAAGGGAAGCGTTTGCAGAATCAATCAAATCTTCAACGGGTAAATATACCCTCAAATGACACAAAAGTTCTAACCTCTAAAAAGCAGCAGAACGCAAGACACAAATTTGTGGCTTTAACGATAACTGCGAGTCTAATAGTATCCCCCAGTTTCGCACAGTGTCCCGTCAAAACATTCTATTTTATAATTTTTTGAAACCCTCTAGCTCCCCCAGGCCTTCCATATTGGAAAGACAGACATATAATTCCTATTCAGTTATACTTTTAGCCTGGCGCAGGGGCAAGAGGTATCCCTGTATGCTAAGCACTTAAAACTGCATTGACCTAGGCACCTCCTTATACCTAGAGCCCCTTAAATGTTCAGGTAGTATTTAGTGACCCTGAAATCAAAAATAAACTCTCTATCAGCTTTTATGCTCTGGATGCTGAAGTCTGTCTTTAGCCCCTGTTTCTCTCTGACTGCTCCCTTGACAGCTGTTTGCTTTTCTGCTTTAGTCTTTCAGTATCCTAAACACATCTATTTGGCTCCCAGGCCAGATTCCCTTAAAACTATACCTCTCAGTAGGTTTTGGCCAAGTGACAACCACTCTGGTTGATAGAGTTTCCTCTAATGACCATTTGTGCATTGTTCAATTAAGACCTTCTTTCTTTCACCTCCTCGTCTGTATCTATCTGCCACATTTTCCTGGTCTCTAGTTGTGTGCCTCTGCGCTTCATAATCTTCTATCTCTCCATATGTTCTACAGATAGTTCTCATGTTTTTCTACTTTCCTTCTATATCTGATTTTCTAGCATCAAGTTTTATATTGATTGATAGGAGAATAGGAATGGGAAAAAAACCCTCAGAACGAGTAGATTTTCACCACGATTTATAAGCATGAAAGACGTTTTTTTAATCATAGTTCAAAAAAGCCTTCGCTTTTATAAAAAAAAAACATTTAAACGTGTTCAATAAAAATATAATTGGTGTAATTTTATTCATAAAAATTCTTAGAGAATTATCAAAAAGTGCTTTGACAGGTATTAATTTTATAACTCTAAGTTTAAAATAGCTTGTCATTTTGGGCTCACACAAACACATTGGTTGGTTTGTAGTTGAAAACATTTATGGCACAGAGCCTAAAGATCTTAAGGTCTTTTAAAGCTGATGTCTCTTAAATTTGATGTGGCTCACATGACACTGGGTAAGTTGTACCAGAGGAAAAGAAAATGATTCAGAAAAAGAGCAGTAGAAAAGAGGGTACACCAAAGAACAAAAAGAAGAAACTACCTCAAGACATATGAGCGCCTTTTTTCAGCTATCGCAGCTGGGGCAAGACTTGGGGTAGCTTAGTTATTGCAGCTGGGGCAAGACCAGAGAGGGACTGATTCTACCCAGTGTTCACTTAGACCATCAGAGAGCTCTGAGCAAGACCTGGGGTAGCTTAGGGTGCGTGGTGGGAGGGTTGGGGTTTGAGCCTTGTAGGGGGGATTTGATTGGGGGTGGGGAGTCTTGGGGAAGTCAGGATTATTGACTGGCTGTCCAAGAGGTTGGTTCTAAAAGGAGGAGATACTCAGGGGGCGGGAGGGAGGGAGATGACCTGTGAGAGAAGTTTTGATCAGGGGATCTGATCCATGAGGGGGTTGTGGGAAGGAGTCTTGGTGGGAAGGAGTACACTGGCACTGCATGCCTGTTTTTTCCCTGTATGGGCAGCAGTCATGCTACCAGACTACCAGTAGTGTGGCTGCATTTAGCATCAGCTCTTGAGGTGGTGCTGTGCAGTTACGCCATCAGATGTTGTAGCAGTTAACATGTGCTGCCATCCCACACGCTAGCTGTCACAGGTCAATACGCCCACTCTCTGCTCTGATCCTGCCTCGCCCTGCTGAGACCAGTTAGCATGGGATTTTTACAGTGCTAGTGCATTGTAGTGGTTACTGTGGGCCATTAGATCACACTAGAAGCCAAGGTAACCATTATCATAGTTTAGCAAAATGGCTTTATAACAAAACAAAACCCAACACGGCTGTATTTCGGCGTGTGGCTTGCATCAGGGGTAAAAGTGTATCAAAGGAACATATAACACATAATAATCTCTTAAACATCTAAATTGGGATGATAGCTCAGCTTAAATAAATGATGCATTCAAATTATCATCAAGCAATCTCCAAACTTCATCTTGAATAAAAAGTCTAAAAAAATTCTAAAACATAAAATTCCATATTGGCCAATCACAAATGCTTTCATCCAATAACATTTAATAAATTATGGGCTCAATAGTCAAAGACATTTACATGGTTTACAGAGCTGCAGACCGTGTAAGTGCTGCAAAGCTGGATATTCAGCGGTCCGCATGCAGTATATATTGCTGGATATCTACAGGTAATGCTACTTGCTGCATGCCCCAATGCTAACCGGTTAGCATTGGGCATTTTGGGGGGTGGCAGCAGCAGTGATTTATTTATTTAGACAGTTTTCTATACCACCTTATCCTTCAATCAAAGCAGTTTACATTATGAATCACTAGAAACAGGTACTGTATACATTCCCTTGTCCCCAAAGGGCTCACAATCTATGTGTATGTTAGGCAACAGAGTTAAGTGGCCTGCCCAAGGAGTGCCTATAGGACTAGAAACCCTAGTCCCTCCGGCCTAAGATTGTTGTCCCCAGGTGGAATTTGAACCCCCGGCCCGAGGTGCTATGTCCTAACCACTAGACCACTCCTGCCTGATTAGCTTCTTTCCAATCCGGACAAATCAGATACTCAATGCCAGGGCTGGATATGACCCCGGCATTGAATATCTGAGATTAAAGTTCGGCGGCGCCGCTGAATATTGGGCCCTATATTTTTAAAATAAGCTTGTTTTTTTGGTTTACACTCTTTTTTGGTTGCTCTCATTGGTTGAGGTAGCACTGGTGTCTTTTCTGGTTTTTCACAAAAAGAGCTGCAATATTTCCAAAGATTTCAGTAGCACTGGGCCCGATATTCAGGCCTGCCGATATTCAAATGCCACGGTGGTGGGTTATTCAATAGCAGTAACTGAATTAGACCTGCCACTGAATATCCCTGATGAGCAGCACAAACTGGCTAAATCCACCAGATATTGCTAATTATCGTGGTCAGTGCCCTTAACTGGCTGGCTAAGGGCTTTGAATATTGACCTGACTTTTTAGTGGCAAAAGCATGCCTACTAATATAGCTACCAAACACCAACTATTCCAGTTAAGTACTATTTCAAAATATGGTGCCAAAAAAAGAGAAATTAGACTTACTTGCTAATTGTAGTTCCTTGAGGACTCCAGTTCAGTCCTCCACCTCTGGGTAGTGTACCTCCTCCTGCAGCATGGAGACTGGGTATGTCAGAATCATGACATCACTGGATGTACTCCACTGGCTTCTCCCATCAGCCCCAGTGAACTATTGACAAAGCAGACTCAAAGGAGCGACAAATAAGTAGCCATAGCATTAAATTCAACTTTTAACTTCTAAACTAAATTACCCTTAATTAATTATTTATTTAAATGCATTTATATCCCGCTTTTCACAGGGTCAAAGCGATTTAACAGAAAAAGGGGGGGGGGCAGTAATCAATACTTGGGTAGAGGGCTGTCACCGGGAGGCCAACATTAATGATCTAAACAGATATTAAGGACGTAAACAATGGACATTAGTCTCTTAGGGGGGAGATCTGTGGGTATGTTAAAGGGTGAGGGAGGGAGTCAGTGGTGGATGTTTGTTTCTGGTCCGAGGTATTCTTGGAACAGGGTGGTTTTTAGTTCTTTTCTGAATGTTGAAGGATCTCCGTTGTTTCTGATTTGGCTTGGTAGGGAGTTCCAAAGGGATGGCGCGTATAGTTCGAAGGCTCTGTTGCAGGTCCATTGATTTTATTTAGTTCGTTCATGGGGGATGGTGAGTGTGTTGCTGGTGGTTTGTCTGGTTGTTCTTTTGTGGGTGGGTTGGGGCAGTAAAGTTCGGAGCTGGGAGGTCTGCGTTTGATAAGAAGAAAACTTCTCTCACTTTCTCTTTCCTCCATGAAATCAATAAGAAAGAAAGAAAGGCTAGAGTAACCGAACCATAGCGATCCCGAGACTATCATCAGTTTTAATAAACTTTGTGACTGGTACTCCCCCCAGACTGTTCTGATCTCTGAATTACTTATTCTCGGGTGGAAATGAAGGCTGAACTGGAGTTCCTCAAGGAACTACAATTAGCAGGTAAGTCTAATTTCTCTTTCCTTATCGTTCCTCCAGTTCAGTCCTCCACCTCTGGGATGTAACAGAGCAGTAATCATTGGGAGGGATTTGAACACCTGGATCGCAACACCACCGACCCAAAACCGTCATCGTTCATCGCCTGAACGTCCAGGCGATAGTGCTTGCTGAAAGTATGAAGAGACGACCAAGTGGCTACTCTGCAAATCTCCACTGGCGGCCCTAAACTATGCTCCGCCCATGATGTCGCTTGCGCTCTAGCAGAGTGAGCCCGTAACCCCACAGGTACCTGCTGACCTTGCCACAGGTATGCAGACGTTATCGCTTCTCGGACCCATCTAGAAATTGAGGCTTAGGCTGCTGCTTCCCTTTAACGCGGACCTCCAAAGAGAACGAACAAGCGCTCCAACTTGCGGAAGGATTCTGGGACGTAAGACCCTCTTTATAACCAACCGACGCCGACTATGGTCTGACGCATCCTCTCCCGTAACACCCAACATTGGCAAAGAAACCGCTTGATTCATGTGAAACTGAGAAACCACTTTGGGCAGAAAGGACGGCACCAGTCGCAACACCACCTTTTCCCTAGAACATGACAGAAACGGCTCTTGACAGGACAGCGCCTGTAACTCCTAAATTTGACATGCTGAACATATTGCCCCCAGAAACACCATCTTTAAGGTTAAATCTCTGAGTGAAGCTTGGTGAAGAGGTTCAAAGGGTTCTCCAGTTAATGCTCCGGAAACCATGCTGAGATCCCACGGGGGAGCAACCATTCTGCGAGAAGGTCGTAACCGAGATACCACTTTTAGGAAACGCATCACGTCGATAAGAGAGTCCAAGGCCACCCCCTGGACTTTATCTTGATAGCAAGAAATAGCTGCCAGTTGAACCCTTAAGGAATTGGTTGCTAACCCTTTATCAAAACCATCCTGTAAGACACTTAACACCATAGGCAATGAAACCGTAGATGAGCGAATCTGATGTAGCGAACCCCAGTTCTCAAAATTACACCATACTCGTACCTACGCTGGGGAGATGGAACTCTTTCTGGCTCGAAGTAAGGTCACAATCACCGCTCCCGAATAACCTTTCTTCCTTAACCTCTCCCTTTCAAAGGCCAAGCCGTAAGTGAGAACCGATCCACCTGAGGCATTCGTAGAGGGCCTTGAATCAGAAGATTCTATTGTTTGTATTGTATGCTGTACGCTGATTCTCTGCCCTCTCCTCAGGTCCTGTATTGCATCGTTGCCCGTCTGTTGGCTAAACCTCTCCTGCTCCGCCTCCCGGAAGTGACGCGGACGTGTCAGAATCCAGGTACCCTGCCACATTTAAAGAACAGCGGGGCGCAGTTCAAGCTTGGCTGCTGTGTCCTGCTTCTGTTGCTGCTATTGTCTGTATTGTATGCTGTACGCTGATTCTCTGCCCTCTCCTCAGGTCCTGTATTGCATTGTTGCCCGTCTGTTGGCTAAATCTCTCCTGCTCTGCCTCCCAGAAGTGACGCGGACACGTACAACGCTTTCACGTCAGAATCCAGGTACCCTGCCACATTTAAAGAACAGCGGGGTGCCATTCCGTGCCATGGGCGCGCGCCGAAGGAGCGCGCAAAAGGAGCATGTTCTGCTCCTTGGGCGAGCTCCTTGGGGCAAGGACGATTGGGGCGCCGTCCATCGCCAATCAGGTCAGTCTCCTTTCTTTAGGTGGACCCCTCTGTGCTTCATTGCACTCCTATTGCTACACTCTTCTCTAACAGTTCCCCAGCTCTGCTCACTCAGGTCTTTCTCCACATTCTCATCTCACCTGTCTCTCTCTTTACAGGCGTTCTCCATGGCTGCCATCCCTGTGTTCTGGGAGCACCGCCCACCCATTGCCTTCTCGTCCCCATCTGGGACCATTGCTCGTAATATGAGTAACCTTCTTGTTTGCCGCCCAAGTCAGTCTCCCCCTACACCTCCCACTCTGCCAGTCACTTCCTTAATGACCCTCTCTTTTGTCCTCTTGAACTGCAGATCTCTCCATGCAAAAAACCCTCTGGGACATGATTTACTGACTCAGCACTCGCTCGATGCTCTCTGCTGTTGCGCTCAGAGACCTCTATTCCTGTGTACTTTCTCCTTCTTTATGCACCACCTTCAGTGCGCCCAGATCTTTGGGATTCTCTGCTACTCACTCTCTCCAAGACAGCCCTTCTGCCCTCTCATCTCGTCATTGTCCACCTGAACTCAGACCTGACCCCGTGTTAGGGATCTTCTGTCACTCCTTACTGATTTATCCCTAACTCAGCATGTGGACTGTCCAACTCACTCCTCCGGGCATACCCTTGACCTTATCTTCACCTCCACCTTCTCCCCTTACACTCCATCTGGTATTCTACCTCTTCCTTTTCCCTGGTCTGACCACCATTGCTTGTTGTTCTCCTTCTTTCTTCCTCCCTTACAAGCTCCCACCTTGCCTATCACCGATACTTCCTCCCAGGTTCTCAAACGGCACCTTACCCCTCTTACCCTCCAGCGCTTCCCATCAGCCGATTCCCTCTTTCCTTCTAAATTTTTCTCCCTTCCCGTGGATCAGCAGGTCGATACCTGGTCCTCCACCCTCACTTCAACCCTCGATACTCTGGCCCCTCTCCGCCCCATTCCCTACCGCCCAATGTCCCGTCATTCCTGGTATTATCTGGGTCTGTACCTTCAACATGCCCACCTCTGGCGCACTGAGCGTTGTTGGCGCAAACATCCCTCTGCTACCTCCCTCACCACATTCCGCCACGAACACCGCCTGTACCATTCTATGATCACAGCTGCTAAATGGGCTCACTACTCAAATCTTATTACTTCTTCCTCTAACTCTTCCCGTCATCTGTACCAGGTACTCCATTCTCTGTCTTCCCCCACCACTCTCCCTTCCTCGTCAGTACTTCCTCCTGCTGCCCCTAGCCCAACAAGTCTTGCATCCTTTTTTGTTGACAAGATCCAGTCTCTCCATTCCTCTTTTCATCCCTGTCCCCCTCCTCTCTCCCTTCTCCCTCCCCCTCCCCTCTCCCATTATGTGTTCTCCCCCACCTTCTTGTGTCTTCCCCCACACTTGGCACTCCTTCCGATCTGTTACTTCCTCTGAACTTGTTAAGGTAATCTCCTCATCTCACAAAACTACCTGTCCACTGGATCCCCTTCCCTCCACCTGGCTCCTTGATCCCTCTCTCACGCTCCTCCCTTATGGCCTTGCTATAATCAATTCCAGTCTTATCTCCGGCTGTTTTCCCACCCTTTGGAAACATGCCCTGGTCTACCCCCTCTTGAAGAAACCCACTCTCGACCCCTCCCTCCATGCTAACTGCAGCCCATTTCGAATCTCCCTTTTCTCTCCAAGGTCCTTGAAAAACTGGTATTCACACAGCTCTCTGCACATCTTGACACTACCCTCTCTCTTCACCCTCGGCAGTCTGGTTTCAGGGCCTGCCACAGCATCAAAACTATTCTTCTAGCTCTCCTTAGTGAACTCCACTGTTCTCACGATCGTGGTGATTTATCTATTGCTGTCTCCCTGGATCTCTCCGCCGCCTTGATGTCATTGACCACCGTACTTTCCTCACTCGTCTGACTTTGGTATCCGCGGCACTGTCCTTCACTGGTTTCGCTCTTTTTCTCTCATCCCGCACTTTCGCTGTTCACTCAGGTACTAACATCTCCTCCTCTTTCCCCCTGCACTGTGGTGTCCCCCAGGGATCCATCCTCGCCCCCCTTCTGTTCAATATTTTTTTAGCTCCTCTCGCCCTGCTCATTCAACAGACTGGTATATCCTCATACTTCTATGCTGATGATATTCTTCTCATTCATCACACCAGCTCTACAACTCCTGATCTCACTGCCCTCAATGCTTGCCTCACTCTCATTGCAGGCTGGTTTTCTGATAACTTCCTCTGTGTCAATCCTTCTAAGTCCTCCGCTATCTGGTTCTCCTTCACTGCCACTCCTCCCACTCTAGCTCCCACTATGTCCTCCCTCCCCATTCCACTTGTCCCCACTCTCTGCTATCTTGATGTCACCCTTGATTCCTCAATGTCTTTACACCAACATATTTCCTCTCTCGTACGTAGTTGTTTTTTTCACCTCCGTAGGATTCGGGCTCTCCGGCCATATCTCTCTGCTCCCTCCCTCACCACCCTGGTTCTTTTCCTCGTGATCTCCTGCTTGGACTACTGTAATTCAATTTTTGCCGGTCTCCCCAACTCTCAGCTTCATCGACTTCAGCTTATCCAAAATACTGCCGCCCGTCTTGTCATCCCGTTTTGATCACATCACCCTTTGTCTTCTCACCCTCCACTGGCTCCCCATTAAATTCAGATTTGTCTATAAGTACCTCATCACCACACACAAAGTTCTCCACACCAGTATCCCCCAGTATTTGTCTGATCTCATTTACCTCCAGTCCACTCCTTGTCTCCTCCGTTCTGCTCATGGCAATCGTCTTTTTCTTCCCTCTCCATCCCAAGCTCACCTCGAACTCACTCGTCACTCTGTATTCTTCTTTCTAAGTCCTGCCCTGTGGAATTCTCTCTCACACTCTCTTCGCACCGAATCCTCATTTCCTCGCTTCAAAGCGCTACTTAAAACCTATAAAGTCCACAAAGTCAAATTTTATTCACATAATACAAAACATTGTGCATAATTCCCTCTCTCAAGGTAATTTACCAAAGCACTTAAAGCTTGCAACTGTTAGACCAATCCCGAAGAAGACAACGTTAGACAAGAATAACCCAGCTGCCTACCGGCCTATTTCCAGCATACCCTTTTTAGCGAAAATCATTGAAAAGACAGTGCAACTTCAACTCCAAGAACACATTGATATTCATGCGCCTTTAGACGATAACCAACATGGTTTTCGCCCAAACCATGGAGTTGAAACCTTAATGATTTATCTTTTTGATTACGTTCTCCGTACCATTGATGACATTAAAAAGGGTATTATAATGATTTTTATAGACATTTCGGCTGCATTCGATTCTGTAGATCACAATAGGTTATTACATAGATTAGAGGAGATTGGTCTACATGGGGTCACATTAAAATGGTTTCAATCATATCTGACAGAGAGATTTTTACAAGTAAAGATTGGACAAAAAACTTCTCTGCCCATAAGAGTATTACAAGGTGTGCCACAAGGTTCCGCTCTTTCTTCGCTTCTCTTCAACATTTATTTGCAGCCAATTTGCAATATTCCATTAAAAAGTGGCATAAAGTATACAATTTATGCTGACGATATTATGATTTTCACAACTATCTCCATCGAGAAACCTGATTTTTCCAGCATCACAGATTGTCTATCACAAATGTCCACCTGGTGTAAAACCAACAATATGCAAATTAATTTTAGCAAGACAGAGGCATTATTTGTATCTCGTAACCAAAATTTTGCACATCCACCTGTCATCAAGATAGATAATTCAATTATTCCTATTAAATCAGAAGTGAAATATCTTGGAGTTACTCTAGACAAGGAATTAAATCTCAGATCACACATAAACAAGACGATTAGAAGCGCTTATTATAGAATGAAAATCATCAGAAGACTAAGGCCGCTTCTGGAAACTGTTCACTTCCGCAATGTTTGTCATGCTCTAATTACACCATTACTTGACTTCTGCAATCCAATATATCTGGGTCTAGCTAAGCAGTCACTGAAGCCTTTACAGTTAGCGCAAAACACCGCTGCTCGTATAATTTTTGGTCTATCAAGTAAAGAGCATATAACTCCTATCTTAAAGGAGCTTCATTGGTTACCAATATCATCTCGTATTAAATACAAAACAGTAATTTATATTTTCAAGATAAAGCAACAATGTTCTGCAAAAAGTCTGACGTATCTTATCCGGTCAGATATTAGCAACAGACCTAGGAGAAGTGTATCTGAAAATAGAATCAGCTCCTCAAATGACATCAGAAAAACACGCAAGGAGACCTCTGAGAGAGCTTTCTCGTTTGCTGCGACTTCCATCTGGAACTCCCTACCTAATGATCTGAGAGCAGCTCAGGACATCAAAGACTTTAGAAAACAACTGAAAACAGTTTTGTTTACGGAGCACTACGGTCATGCAATCAACTAATTAATTTTTAAGAAAGCAATTATTTATATATACATTGTACAATAGCTCACTTTATAGTATAGCTCACAATATATATAGTGCACCTTTTCCGAAGACATTTAATCATATATTTACAAACTATGTATATGTTATCACAGATTTTTTCACTATTACTAATTTTCTCTTTTGTTAAACCGTTTTGATTGTATGATAAGGCGGTATAAAAATCCAATTAATTAAATAAATAAATAAAAATAAATAAATCTCTACTGCCAGGCCTTCGACCTCCCTGCCACCACATGATGGTCATGATGCTATACACTGCCTCTACTCCCCCTCCTCCTCTCCCTTCCATCCCCTCAGCAGTCAGCCGTGCTTATGTGTCTAGTTCTGCTCCCTTTCTGTCTTCTTCCTATTCTCTCACTACTGCTTTCCTATCAATCCAATGGTGTTCCCTTCCTCCTTTGACTTTCTAGTAGCCAATATGCTTATTATTGTACACCACCCTGACACTCCGGTATGAGCGGTATATCAAGCATCGCAAATAAATAAATAAATAAATAAGATTCGCTGTCGCGGGCAAACACCAAGGTTCCCCGTCGAGCAACCGAACTAGATCGGCCTACCACGGACGTCTCGGCCAATCTGGTGCCACTAAGAGAACTCTCCCCTGCTCCGCTTCAATGCACTGAACCACTCACCCTATGAGCGCCCCTGGGGGAAAGATGTAGAGAAGTCCGTGGGATGGCCAGCTCTGCATCAGGACATCGATACCCTCTGACATCCTTTCACGCCTTCTGCTGTAGAAGCGATTCACTTTGGCTGACCGAAAGGCTGCACAGTGGTGGTTGAAGCCACTGCGCAGCCCCGGAAGCTCCCGGAAACTGGAACCGCACCCCTGTGTGCGCCACACACCAAACCCTGTGGATGTGACAGCATTAGCTGTATATAATATCGGAGAACCCCATCTGTATATAATCTGTATATAATTATCGGAGAACCCCATCTGAAGACTATCTGAGCAAACACTTCTGGATGAAGCTTCCCTTCTCTGGCATCTACTTGGACTCAGCTGAGAAAGTCTGCCATCACATTGTCCGTTCCCGCAATGTGTGCCTTCGAGGTCGCCTGCAGCCATGGCTCCACCCAGGCAAACAGAGCACCTGCCTCTTTTTCCATGGCCACACTTCTCATGCCCCCCTGATGATTGAGGTAAGGCACCGTGGCGGCGTTGTCCGACAGCACTTGTACCGCTCAATCTCGCACCGAGGTTTCGAACGCCTGAAGTGTGAGAGCCACCGCCCACAGCTCCAGGTGGCTGATGGACCATTTGGCCTCCTGCTCGTTCCACCTTCCTTGAGCGAAGAGATCCCTGCAATGAGCTCCCCAACCTGCGAGACTTGCATCCGTCAAGACCGGAAGCCATTGTGGCTGTTCCAGTGGCATGCCTGCCGCCAAATTTGCCGGGCAAAGCCACCACTGAAGGGACTGCTTGACTCGGAGGGAACAGGGAAGATGTCTGTCCAGAGGATCGTTCTGGTATGACCACCGCCATAGCAACAACTTCTGCAAGGGATGCATGTGCGCTCTGGCCCACAGTACTACCTCCAGGGTCGCCGCCATAGTCCCTATTAAGTGAAGATAGTTCCAGGCCGACAGAGCTGGCGTTGCTAGAAACTTGCATACTATATGCCAAAGAGCTTGCTCCCTCCAATCCGGCAGAAACACTGCTCCCACTCGAGTATCAAATTGCACTCCCAAGTACTCCAGTACCTGAGATGACACCAAATGACTTTTGGTCGCATTGAACACCCAGCCAAGACTCTGAAGGAACTGCAACCCTCGGCTTGTAACCTGAACACTCTTGACCCTGGATTTCGCCCGAATCAACCAATCGTCGAGATAAGAGTGAACTAATATTCCCTCTGTTCTCAATGCCACCGCCACCACCACCACCACCATAATTTTGGAGAAGGTGCGCGGTGCTGTTGCAAGACCGAAGGGTAATGCTTGAAACTGAAAGTGCCCCCACGGAAGCACGAATCTCAGAAACATCTGATAGGGATGTGCAAATATGCCTCGGTAAGATCGAGGGATGTCAAGAATTCCCTTTGTTGAACCGCCACTACTACCGACCGCAATGTTTCCATTCGAAAATGAGGAACTCGTAGGCAGCGGTTTACGCCCTTGAGATCCAGGATAGGGCAAAAAGACCCATAGTTCTTTGGTACTATGAAATAAATGGAGACACGACCGACGCCACAGAGCTCCTGCGGAACTGGTACCACAGCTCCCAACTGCAAAAGATGATCCAATGTCTGATGAACCACAAGCGTTCTCTGCTGCCCTTTGCAAGGAGAAAGCACAAATGACTCTAGTACCAGACGAGAAAATTCGAGGGCATATCCTTTGCGTATCACCTCCAACACCCACTGGTCGGACGTTATCTGGACCCAGGCAGGAAGAAACTCTCGAAGGCGACCTCCTACCTGCTGATTTCCTACCTGGGCACGCCTCGCTTCATTGTGGTTTTCTAACTGTCGCAGAGAAGGGAGTTGCCAACCCTCTACCCTTGACCTCGCGAGGCCCATCTTCCTTTCTGGAAAAACTCCCAACTGAGAGGTTCAAAAATGCCTGAAGTCTCTATAGTGACCTCGCGAGGCTGGAAGCGGCCTACTTTGCTTAGGCTTATCCTCCGGAAACCTGCCTCCTTTCAAACTCCCCCAAATCCTTGACCAACTTGTCAAGATCCTCACCAAACAACCACTTTCCTTTAAACAGAGGTTTACTAAGACGCCACTTGGAGGAACCATCCACCGCCCAGTTTCTTAGCCACAGAAACGTTGTGCAGCTGCCAAGGAAGCCATGCTATTTGCTAAAGCTCTGCTCCAATCATAGTGGACATCCGCTAGACAAGCCGATCCCGAATCCAGCCGTGTCACATCCAGTAAACGCTCTTGCGGCTGCTGAGCTGGCTGCTGCAAGCGCTGTGACCACCTAAGAGAAGCTCTCGCTACCCAGGTCCCGAAATGGGGGCTTGCAATAAGAGAGCATTAACCTCAAAAGCTTGCTTCAGTAAGCCATCCACCTTTCTATCTTGTACATCTTTCAAGGCCGCACTGCTCTCAACCGGGATGGTCGTTTTTTTTTTTTTTGTAACCGCTGACACCGCAGTATCTATATGCGGCGAACAAAACTTCTTTTCTTTATCCACCAAAGGATAGAGCCTATTCATAGCCCTAACGCCTCACAACCCGGCTTCTGGTAAATCCCATTCATCTTGAATCATCCGGTCCATTACTCTGTGCACCGGAAACACCGCTTGAGTTTGCCATACAGCCCGAATGAGAGGGTCCTCCATCCTCTCATCCTCCGAAGTCAGAACCGAAGACAGATTAAGTGCTTGAAGGGACTCTGTAATGAGCGCGGTAAGCTCTTCCTTCCGAAAAACCCTTATAATTCTTGCCTGATCCTCAGGCTATGGAATTTCACCTTCCAATCCTGCTTCTGGCTCTAAATCTAAGTCTTCTGCCTCCGACCAAGCTGAACCTAAAGGCTGATCCTCGAGAGAACAAACTCTCTTAAGTGGTCTCACCACACTACTTGCAATCTTTTCTGAGCCTGATTGCTCTACCGTAGCCCCAAGCGGCGACGGATCTGCCACGGCACCCTTCTGTCGCAAGCAATACGCTTGGTGCATTATCAGAGCAAAATCCGGAGAAAAATTTCCAAGTGTCACCCCAGGCGCTGTCGGAGCAACCAAACTAGTTGACCCCGCTTGGCCTTCCATAGAAGACACAGACAGGACTTACAAAGGGGACTCACCTTCCCAAATCGCAGACGGACTCTGAGACCCCTCACCCGTCTTATCCTAAATTTCTTGCTACATGGCGGATAAAGCCACTGCGCAGCCCTGGCAGATTCTGGCAACCGAAACCCCGCCCCTGCGTGCGCTGCACACCAAACCTGTGGACGTGATGGCATTAGCTGTATATAAATTCAATATTTCCCTGGAGAGAAGAGATACCCTCCAAAATAAATGAAGGAAGCCCTTCTCTACCGCGTTTAAAAACAAATGATTTCTTTTTTTTTTTTTAGGGCACAAGAAGATTGAATTAAAGTAGATTATATTAAATGAAAATATCCCCACAACTGAATCGGGCTAATTTCCACCACCTGAGGCAATCTAGAGGGAAAAAAAGTTGCATCTGTCTCGTGCCCTGAAAAGCGCGGGAAGAATGGCCTGCGATTCAGCAGGGCCTGCTTTACCGCCCAAAACGCACACGATTAGGGCCTGAAAGTCTTCCCAATCTCCAGATATCCGTTGGAGCACTTACCCCGCTTCGGGCCTGTAACTGCCCCCACAGAGTTCTTCGCTGCTCTGGACGGCAGCCCTGTGATCTGTGGTGCTGCTCTGAGGGAGTTCAGAGCAGCTACCACCGAGAGGGCATTCCTGCACCAGCTGAGCCTGCCGTCAAAAAACACGGGGGAACACCGCCGCTGAAAGGCAGGACTTCGTTCCACTGCACAACTCCCCTCTGTCCAAACCAGGAGGGGAGAGCAGCACAGATGACCGGAAAGGCCTGAGAGGGGAAGGATAACGATGACAAGCAAGTTCGATCCCCCTGACCTCCAACCCTTTTTTTTCTGTAAATACTTTAATGATCTCTCCTAAGAGCCAAATTAAAATAAATTAGATTATATAGCAAAAAAGGGAATTTTAAACCTATCTATGTCACTAAATGCTCCTTATCTTTTCCTCTAGTGAGCCCAGCACCTAGGCTCACTACGTCCTCCTGCGGCATGGAGACTGGACATACTGGGGCTGATAGGAGAAGCCAGCGGAGTACATCCAGTGAGGTCACGATTCTGACATGCCCAGTCTCCATGCTGCAGGAGGAGGTACACTACCCAGAGGTGGAGGACTGAACTGGAGGAATGATAAGGAATTGACCATTCAACAAACTTATGCTCTTCTTCCATTGTGCAAAGCTTTCCTCAAGTAGGTCTATCATTTCCAATGAAGTAACATAGAGTTTAGGAAAGAATCAAACAACAAGTTCTAATCTTCTTCTGATTGAATAGTCAATACCTTTTTGGAAACTCTATCAGCTAGAGTCACTAATGTGTGCTACTACCATTAATACCTGCTAACACCATTAATGCTCATTATTTTACTACAGGTCCCATTTATTCAATGGGACCTAATTCCATTAATGGCAGTAGGTAAGGGTGATGCACGATAGTACACATTAGTAACTCTAGCTGTATGTCACCAGGAGGTATGTTTACTGAAGTGCAGAAAGGCACCTAGAGAAGATTTTGCCCACAGGGATACCCCTGGGTAAGTTGGGGATGGGGGAGAGCTATGATGTGGTCCTTTTGGAGGGACGAACTTGGGAGGGAAGATCCAATGGGCTATGATTATTGTGGGGTGTTCCTTGTTGGGGAATGATCCTGGGGGATGATCAGATTGGGGAGTTAGGACTTGTTGGAGGGGGTGTTCTCTACAGGACATGGAGTACTGCTGGGGGGAGTTAGGTGCTGATGAAGAAGGAGATTGTTTAATGGGGCAGTCAGGGTTGATGGGGAAGGGGTTGTCCTGGATGGGGACTGGATAATGACAGGGGTTGTCTTGGTGGGGGCAGAGCAGATCAGGAGGGGGATTGGGTCTAATCATGGCCATGGCTGCAGGATTAGGTTTTTTTTGCATTTTTGGCACTGGAGGCTGTGTTATATGCCTCAACAGATAACACCAAGGCATGAAATGCGGGCCCATGTGGTAACTGTCTGCCCTGTGCGAGGAAGATGCTGGGCAAGCCTCCTACATTTACCGCACAGCAAATCCAGCTAAGACAGGGCAGGAATATAATTTGAGTCTTCAGGTTGTTCTTTTTATAAAGGGAGAAGGAAGATAGAGAAGTTAAATAGAAATAGAGGGGAAAATAAGAAAGAGGGAAAGAGATGAACAAAGAAGAAGAGGAAAGGAGAGTTGGAGTGAAAGGGAGAAAAAGTGGAAGACAAGAGAAGTTTAACATCTAAGGAGCCACATACATGAAGTGGCATTTTAAAAAGGACGATTGAATCAAATTGGGGATGCCCAGGGCTGAGAAATGCTAGGGATGTCTATGTCTCCACCCAGTTTTAGTAACATAGATGTCATTGACGTGGATGTCCATGTTGGTGGCCCCATATACATTCCCCTTAGGAAAGAGTGAGGCAAGAATGTCCATCTCATGCAAGCTAGCATAAGCAGATGTTCAATGGTGTGGCAAAATGGAAACATGATTCCCTCCCACTGGACATACGCGGTGGCATTTTTGAAGACATCTACATGGGTAACTGCTCTAGTTACCCATATAAATGCCTTATCCGGGATTTTCCAAAGGCACCTACACAGGTAGTGCCTTTCGAAAATCATGGAGAAGTCCCTAACATGCCCAGATAAGTCCCTAACTGCTACCAATTTAGCCTTGGCGACTGCCAGCACATCCAGCTAAACCCAGATTTTACTTCTGTTGCCGCAGAAGTGAAAATCCAGCTTAAGGGAATCAGCGGACAGGCTATGCGCCAACGTGGTGCATAGCCTGCCCAAATGAAAATTGGGCCCATGATCATTAAATATCATAAACAAGTTCTGCTGTAGGCTGAAAACTCACCTATTTATTGAACAATTTGGTTCCGACACCTAACAGCACAACTCCATATGTACACCCCTACGGACTAACCAATCTTACCATTCATGTTCTTGAGTAAGACCTTTACCACTGATCAACTCACATAACCGATACCTTTGCTTTTGTTATATCTTACACCAATTTTCAACTACTGTTACTCTTTTAGTCATAAGTTACACTTGTTTTACCCATTGCTCATCCTCTTTTGCTATGTTATTCTTTTGTTTATCTGCTTATTAAATTACGTGTAAATTTCTATTTCTGTTCCCATGTTATTTGTAAACCGCCGTGACTCGTAGATACAGTGGTATAAAAAAAAGTTGTTAAGTAAATAATAAAACAAATAAGTAAATAAAAAATGAGTTCTCACTTCCTGACAGTGTTCGTTCTCGGCAAGGAATATATAGGGGACATAAGTGGACCTTTTTCTCCACATCTTCCAGATGTTTGCCTAACAAAATGAGCATGTTTCTGATGCCTATTCATGCCTTGGGTGAGTATAAGCTTGAACATGGCTTGGGATGTCCAGAGCACTTCTGAAATTGGGTGAGGAGGTTCAAGTTCTGGGAACACCCGGACACGCCTACTCCACACCCTCGTTCAGACTTTGACATCCTTGCCTTGGGGATGTCCACAAAGCCAACTTCTAATATGGCTCTGGGGACATCTCTGTGCTTTGGATATTTCCATACCCATTTTCAGACATTCAAAGCATGAATAGGGCTTCTAAAATAACCCCCACGATGTTGTTTATTTTAAAAGAAAAAAATATGCTGCCTTCTACATGCAGGCCTCTGGTTTCACTTGTTCGAGGCTCTCTCTCTCCTCAATGGCCACAATAGTTCTTTAATCTCAGCCCTGTCATCAACTCTCTCTTCTCATCAGTGCTTGATTCATGTTTTTGTAGATCTGCATGCTGAAACCCTCTGTGGAAGCAAACCCTGAAAACAGAGGCCTGCTCTGCCATAATAAGACTTTCTGCAGCCTGTAAGATAAGCAAGCAAAAGAAACTCCTAGCTCGCTCCTGGCCCTGAGACCTACAGAGGTCCCTTTGCAGTTTATTTCACCCTTTCATCATGCCCTGAGCAGAGAGATCTGTGGAAGATTATCCTCCCTTGCTTTTTACATTTCTCATCTTTCATTTCCAAAATTGTGAGCTCCTTAACAAAACACATACCCTTCTTTCATGCAGGTTTTCTGGGAGGGCTTGGATTGTTTATTTGGCAATTGTCAGGTTAGACATCCCCCCATCCCTTAGGTAGAGACCACAGAAGATTCCAGTTTATTTCATTTGATTTTTTTCCCTCTCCGCAGACTGACTTGGCCACTTCCTGGAACGTTTGGGGTTGCTAGATGTGTGATCTGGAGATGGATGGCTAACAAACACACAGCACAAACACACGAGTCTGTCTTGTCAGTTTTTCTTTCACGTAATTGTTTTTATCAATAAAATATTTCTCTTCCCGACTTTCAGTTGTTTTCCTCATCTCAGCTTCTTTCACGATCTCCTCTTTGCTCTTTCTGCTTGGACAGATCTATCTGCTGCTTTTGACACTGTTGGTCCTCACCTTCTCCTTGATATCCTGTTGTTGCTTGGCTTTAGGGACTCTGCTCTTTCCTGGTTTTCGTCTCATCTCTCCTTTCACACATTTAGTGTATTTTCTGGTGGATTCTCCTTCACTGCTATCCTGCTTTCAGTCAGTAAACCTCAGGGCTCTGTCTTGCAATGTCTTCTTTGCTCTCTCTATACCCACTTCCTTGGCTCCCTGATTTCCTCCCATGGTTTTCAGTACCATCTTTACATTGATGACTCTCAAATTTACCTTGCTACACTAAAAATCTCGCCAGGAATCCCAGCCCGTAATTCAGCCTGCTTGTCTAACGCTGTTGCCTGGACGACCCACCACCTGCTGAAACCGAACATGGCCAAGAGGAGTTCCTTATCTTTCTCCCTAAACCCACCCCCCTTCCTCCTTTCTCTCTTTTTTGTGGAAAACACTGTCATCCTCCCTATTTCCTCAGCTTGCAACCTAGGGATCATCTTTGACTCTTCTAGCTCTTTTTTCTGCACATATCCAACAAGATAGCTAAACTCTTGTCATTTCTTTCTCTATAACACTGGCAAAATTCATTCCTTCCTTTCTGAGCACACTACCAAGACCTTTATCCATTCTCTAATCATCTCCCATCTAGGCTATTACAATCTACTCCTAGCTGGTCTTTCCCAGAATCATCTCTCTCCCCTTTAATCCATTCAAAAATCAGCCACATGGCTAATCTTCACCCAGTCTTGTTATGCTCATGTAACTCCTCTTCTCAAGTCATTTCATTGGCTCCCAATCTGTTTATACATACAGTTCATGCTTCTCCTACTGACCTAAAAGTGCATTCATCCAAAGCTGCAAGTTGAGGAAACAGGGATGATGATAGTGTTCTCCACATAGAGAAAGGAGGAAAGGGGAAGGTGTTTATTTATTTATTTAGCTGCTTTTATATAGCACCTTAACTTAGAGCCAAGACGTTGTACAATTAATGGGTCAACAAACTTTTCCATGGAACAGGATCCTAAACTTGGAGGAGAAACAGGCATATTATACATTGAACTTTGAAACACTTGCAAGATAGTTTAGGGGGAAAGATGAAGAGCTCCATCTTGGCCATGTTCAGTTTCAGATGGTGGTGGGACACCCAGGCATCAATGTCAGACAGCAGGCTGAGATACGGGCCAGAATTCCTGGAGAGATTTCGAGTACAGCAAGGTAAATTTGAGAGCCATTAGTGAAAAGATGGTACTGAAAACCATGGGAGGAAAGAAGAGGTCCCAAGACAGAGCCCTGAGGTTTACTGACTGAAAGCAGGATTAGCAGGAGAGGAAGATCCCCCAGAACATATGCTAAAGGTGCAATGGGAGAGATAAGAAGAAAGCCAGTACAAAAGAGAGCCCCTAAATCTAAGCAAGCACAGGGTTTTGAGGTGAAGGTGATGATCAACAGTGTCAAAACAGCAGATAGATCAAGAAGGATGAGGATCAAGTAGAGGACTTTGAATTTGGCCATGAACAGGCCACTGAAGATTTTGGCAATGGCTTTTCGGTAAACTGTAAAGGACAAAAGCCAGCTTGCAGTGGATCCAGAATGGCTTTTGAGGAAAGAAAGTCAAGATGGTGGCAGTGAATTGCACGTTTGAGTAATTGGAATGCGAAAGATAGGAGGTAGATGGGCTGATTGGAAGAGCAGGTAGGGACTAGTAAAGGGGTTTTTTTTTAGGAGAAGTGTGATCACAGCATGTTTTGAAGGCTGCAGGAACTACACTGAGAAGTCTTGTGATGTGAGGTGAAAAAGATCCCTGGATGAAGACATTCCTGAGCTCATGTATCCCCCTTTCCTTTGCCACCTTCACTTATCTGCTGGGCCCTGCTTCCTTTTGTCAGTCTTCTGCCCAGACTCCTTCTTTGAGCATAAATATACTAATAGCATCCCTCTCTCTCTGCCTGGATCACTTGCCTCCTCTCTCTGCACCTAAAATCCAAACACTCAGCACCTTCTGCAGCATTAAGTTATTCAACAGCAGCCATAATTATGTACTGAGTAGCAGAAGAATTCCTCTAATCAGAAGGGCAATCTGGGAGGGGGGAGCCTCCTCGTTCCCAGAAATAAAGGCAGTGAAGTTGGGCAGCTTGATACCAGTAGCTTTATTTCATAGCACGCCTACAAACATCTCTTTCAATGCCACTTATACAATGGAGAAAAAAGGAAACGCAAAGGGTAGACATTTCTACTTCCCATCTCTAGTCATGCCTTGACATAAAGGGAGTCATTTTGTAAGGCTTTTTCTATGAAAGCACATTCCATGACAAGAAGATGTGTTCTTTCATCTGTCCAGCATGTAGGTATTCCCAAGGGCTTAGTTTGGGAGGAGTATGGGTGAAGTCAGAAGTACACATGTAGAGGTCATATTCAAAGGCATTTAGTGCCACTAAATATCCCCCACTAAGTGGGTTAAATACCCCGGCACTATCTGGATAACGCCAGAGCATTCTGTGGACAGAACCACGGGCAGCATGACCCAATCATTAGGCAAACTAGGTGGTCGCCTAGGGCAGCAGCTTCTGGAGGGAGCATAGATCAGGCTATTGAAAGCCAAACAATAGAATCTGGCAACCAGATGGGGGCACAAGGCTTAAGGTTTGCCTAGGGAGCCAACACCTTGAACCAACTCTTGGACCAGCCCTGACCGGCAGCTATGTAGTTCACAGCAATATTCAGCTACTAACCAAATAGCTAAACCGCATTAAAAAACTGGTTAGTGGCTCAATATTATTACAAACTGCATCGCAAAACAGCAATCTGGCCAAGCCGGATATGCCATGCCCATTGCCGGATGTGCTCAGACGCCGTATATCCGGTCTTAAAGTTGCAGCACTGAAAATCGAGTTTATAAAATTCACGCATACTGTCACGGGGCACCCTCTGTAGAGGGGTAGTAGACCCGGGAGGGGCCCGGACACAAGAAAGGTTAGGGTTGAGGTTGGCCTATGCTGCAAGGGTCAAGGGTGGTTATTCCTTGTGGCTTCCTTGTAACCAACGCTCAAAGAACGAATGCACAGAGTGGAGGGAAAGTTAAAGGCTTTATTTCCCTTTCTTGCACAAAACGGTTCATAAGGATTGGCTATGGTAACAACTGAAATGTCCTTACTTCAGGATAGAGAAAAAAAATATAAGCAAGCAATAAAGTAAAGGCTGTTATCTTCACAGAACATTGTGCAAAACAATAAACTTCCTTCACTTAGGTATCTGATAAACTGGGGATAGATTCAACACTCCCTGAGGTACAATATGTACAATCCATTGCATTATCGGATTCTTCCCCCACTGATTCCACTTGCATGGATTCAACCTCAGAAGCCTCTGAATCTGTAGCCTCCAGGTAATTATAGTCTGGTTTCTTATATACTTGTTGCACTATGTCCCAATGCCTAGCATTTAGTTTTGGGCGTCGGTCTCCAGGAGTTTTGCAGTACAACGGTCCCTCTCTGATTAGAGGTTCAAAAGCAGATTCACAAAAAGACTTCCCACTCAAAGTTCTCTTCTTAGACAAACTTCTTTCATAATCTTGCTTACAAGAATGTTTAGGGTAACAGTAATCCTCTTCCCACTGTCTTCCCCATACTTTAGGCTTCTGAAGGTAATTATCAGTAATAAGAGTTTTACCTTTGAGGCTTCTCTTCCTTCTTTCTAGTAAGGCTTGAGGCCTACCTTGGTTTGGTTTCAGCGCAGCAGTGCTCAGGCTCTCCTGTGGTCTTTCCTTAGCCTTCAGACCATAGTGGTAAGGATGTTTTCTTTTCTCCAAACAAACATTTCCCACCTCTGAAAATGGACGAACCTCTTTATTCCACGGCTGCTGTGAGGACCTTCTGCCAGGTACTCCCTTGCGGTCCCAGTACTTCTCTTGGCTTCTTCTCTGTTCCTTATTCCACACCAATTCTAGTTGAAGTTCCTGCTTTGCTTTCTGCTCAGGACTCTGCTTCTTTCTGCTCTTGCCAGTGCTTTGGCCTTCCTCTTTGCCTTCTGTACTCTGGCTCTGGCTGCTGCTTCTGCTTTGGTCCTTGCTTTTGCTTCGGCCTTGGTCCTTGCTTTTTAAGTCAGACCTGCCCCTGTTCAAAAAGAAGCTGGCTGGGGTTGCATCCCACCCAGAGGGGCGTGGTTTCTCGGTCTCTCTCTCGACTCTCCTGCACCCCCTAGATGGATCCTCCCAATATTGCAGGTTATGCCTGCCTTTTTCTGGTTTTAAAACATTTTTTCTCCCTTCAAGAGGGTCCGCTGTATCACAATACACACATACTTTTTCTGTATACCATATATATCTACTCCTGAGCGGGCATAAATATACAGGGATTCATTTTTTGGTCCTTACTCTTCTGCGGGTTTGGGTGCTCCTGTTTGGGGGGATGAATCTTAGTCATGATATCTGCAGGTTTTATGAGGTCATTTTATAAAGGCATATGGGAACCTATGTAATCTTTACAAAATAGCCCCAAAATAGGCACAGACTTGCCCTCACCTTTTAAAGCATGCCCTCCCTGAATTACGGTAAAATGTGCTCACTCTAGGCCCTTTATAGTTAGAGCACCTCACCATTAAGGACGTGAAAAATGGTTCCAACTATATTTCTGGCAAGTAGTCTCATCTCCTTAAGGACACATTTTTAAAATCAAGGTTGTACCTTTCTCTGGCCTCAGTATGGAAACTAAGTTCTTCACTTTACTTGTTTCTAGTAACTTATTCAGAAAGAGCCTTGGTGGAATTGTGGCCTGATGATTAGAAATCTAACAGAACCCATAGCCAGTCCATCAATGGGGGCCGGTTGACTAAAGGGGGCTGGCCGTGATACTCTTCTGTATTATCCAGATAGTTCTGCTGAATATCCCCACAGACCACCCAGGCACTATCCAGTTCATCCAGGGCTGGTGCAGGGGAGGAGCAAGGGTATTGTCAGCACTATTCGGAGAAATGCTGACACGTAGCCAGGCTGGCTAGAAAACACAGAAACGTTTAACTCGGACATGGGCGCGAATCCCACCCGATTCTGAAACATGAGTTTAGATACGCCCGCATTTCTGGCATTGGGATCATAGATTTGTCCAGTGCGGTACATCCAATATGCTGTTGAAGTGTCATCATTAGCTAATCATGGATTTGAAAGCTGCTTCTATAACCAATAATGGTATATAAATAAACTTGATGATGCTGGAAGGATTGGAGGAGCCTGGACATTGGGGTATGTACAGTATAATAAAGAAAAATCTCCAAAGTGCCTTCTTCATAAAAAAGGCAGAACAGAGCAAAAGACAAACTCCCACAAGACTCAAAATAAAATAGAAGCATTAAAATCCAGTGACAAAGAAGGTTGGTGCCTGGTAGAGACATTCTAAAGGTATAATTTACATAATTAATTAAGAATGCTCAAGGGAAGAAAAGAGTTGTTTAGGTAATAATTAAGAGAAGGAAAGAGTTGATTTTTTGTGCTTGCACTAACCAGTTCTTATTAACTGAGCTTCTTGAGAAAGGAATAGAATAAGCAGAGGCCAGTCTGGTAGCACAGTATGCAAATTGCTCCAGCTACCATCTCCATGCATTCATCAGCCATAGCACAGACCACTGGGGATTTCCCTGGAACATAACTCCTGCCTTTTGATTCCTGATTTGTCAGGAAGATACTATAACCCAATGATTCTCAACTGGATCCTTGGGAAGCCTCCTGGTCATTCTGGTTTGCAGGATATCCCCAATAAATATGCATCAGACATATTTGCATGGACTGCCTTCGCAGTATGCAAATGCACCCATTCATTATGCATCTCCTGAAAACCAAACTAGCTGTGAGGTTCCCAAGGATTGAGTTGAGAACCATTGCTTCAGCAGAAGGCTAGCACAATCCTTGCAGAGCAGCATGCTTCAAGGCCAGTAGATTTTGCATGTCACTCAATACTAGGGCTTAGTCATGGCTCACCTCTATAAATCCCAGCATGGATCCTCTGATGGATGAAGGATTTAACTTCAGACCCAAACTAAGAGGCAAAGACACTTCATATAAGTAACTGTTTTCCAAGGTGAAGTCTTTACTGGAAACGTCTTCAACACAACTGTTTGAAAATGACAATACTACTGATCATCTGTATAGCGCTCTTTGTTGTAATTCTAAAATACAGAATTACAACCACTTTGAGGAGTTTCAGATTTTTCTTTGGGTTGCCCTCACACCCCTCCTGGAATTTTGACTCCCTTTGGATGGATGCTGGGTTCTTGACTCCTCAAGTACCCTTTGTTGTACCTTTTTCTCCAAGAGCTTCAATCTTTACTCTTTTCTTCTCTCGCCTCAGACTTCTTGAACTAGAACACTGGATGGGTAGCTCCCTCCTTCCTTTCTTCTTTCACACAACTTGTCATCAAGATGGCATCTGACACAACACCTTTCACCACTCCTGTCTAGGTCTTTGCTCACATCTTGAATTCATAGCAGAGGTTTTCTGCCCATGAGTACAGACCCACAGTGAAAGAGTCCCCCAGAATGGGGAAATTCCCCCTCCCCCCTTACCCACAGCCAAATCCCTCAGGAACAACTATTTCAATGCAATGTCAGAAGCACCATCACAGAGACTCACTGTGTAGCCCTCTGTATCCATCACAGGTACTCATAGATAGCAGGCAGAGTTCTTCCCTCTCCAAACTCATAATAACATAAGAACTGCCATATTAGATCAGACCAAGGTCCATCAAGCCCAGTATCCTGTTTCAAACAGTAGCCAATCCAGGTCACAAGTACTCAGCATATCCTAAAAGTAGCCATACTCCATGCTACGTATCCCTAGAGATAAGTAAAGGTTTTCCCCAAGTCTAAAAACGGTTTATGAACTTTTCTTCCAGGAATTTATCCAAATTTATTTAAAACTCAGCTATGATAATTCTTTTAGCACATCCTTTGGCCAGGAGTTCCAAAGCTTATTTATTTATTTAGCTAATTTTATATACCGCGAATCTACAAGTTTAAGCGGTTTACATGAAACAACTTGGCCAACAGGGCCTTACACAGAGCGTTATAACATTATAACATAACTAGAACTAATGGGGTAAAAAGGAAACATCAAAATTGTTGGGGGGGTTGGGTGGGGAGAGGGGAGAGGGGAGGAGTGAGGCTGGATGGTTGAGTGTTTCATTAAATGAGCTCTGTTATCAGAGAAGCGCCCAGTAAATAGGTGTGTTTTCAGGTTTCTTTTGAAGGCAGTCAGGTCATCTACGGCACGAAAGTCGTCTGGTAGTGCATTCCAGAGAGTTGGGGCAAACAGGGAGAAGACCCTTTTGGATGTTATCTGGCTGGTCTTTGTGATTATTGAAGGGGTATGTACCTTTTTAAGATCGCAAATTCTTCTGGATCTACTGCCAGGTGTTTTCTGAATGAGGGATTGGAAGTGGATCGAGAATAGGTCATGGGTGATTTTGAAAATTGTGAGCAAGGCCTTGTATTGTTTGCACTCCGCGATGGGTAGCCATTGTCGATGTTTAAGTATTGGAGAGATGTGCTCAAATCTTAAAGCATTGTACAGTATCTTTGCTGTGGTATTTTAAGCTATTTGAAAGGGATGGAGTGTACATTTAGGTAAGCCTTGGAGGATGAGGTTACAGTAGTCTAAGTGGGGGAAAATGAATGCTTGGAACACTGTATGAAAGTCATGGGCATTCAGCAAAGGCTTGAGGTGTTGCAGGGCTCTGATTTCATAGTATATGGCTTTCGTGATATTACTGATCTGGGGATGAAGGCTCGGCCTTAATCTAATGCTACTTCTAGGTAACAGACTTGGTACTTCATTTGCAGCTGTGTTCCATCAATGGTTATAGTTACAGGCAGTGTGAAGCTGTTGTTTTTGATAATGTATAGCACTTCTGTTGGTCATGTTGTATTTGGCAATCCAGTTCATGATATGTCTGAAGCATTTCTTGATGGGTGATAGTATTGAGTTATCTGTGGAGAACTGGGAGTACATCATGACATCGTTGGAATATATGTGGAAGAGTATGTTGTGTGTTTGCATTATGGCACATATTGGCTGTAGGAAGATGTTGAAGAGTAGAGAAGCTAGGGCGGAGACTTGGGGGACTCCTTGATTCAGTGTGAATGGTGCTGATTTTGTGGTGCCTGTTTTTACCTGAAGATGCCACTCAGTAAGTTAAGATACCACCATGGTTCCACGTAGTCCTATTTGATGGAGGTGTTGTAGAATCAGGTTGTGAGGGATGGAGTTGAGAGCTGCCTTGATGTCAAGGAAAATGAGGATATATCCTTTTTTAGGTGTGTCCATGCCTCTTAATATGTTATCAGTGAGGGCGGTTAGTAGGGTTTCAACCCCATGGTGAGGTCTAAATCCATATTGCTGGGGGTTGAGTGGGAAGTGAGCTGTAGTCTTGGAGCTGATTTTGCATGATCTTTTCTATTATTTTGGCCAAGAATGGCAGGCTGGCGATAGGTCTGTATGAACTTGGCTGGTTTCTGTCAAGGTTCTTTCCTTTTATTATTGGTCGGATGGATGTGTTCTTTAGTTCTGAAGACAAATATCCTTGTTGAAGAGATAAAGTCACAATTTTGAGGATGGTAGGGATCAGTTCTGCTCTTGCAATCTTGATCCAGTTTACCGGGCATGTGGTGATGTGATGGTGTTAATGTTATTGAAGATTCTTTCTAATTGTTCAGGTGCGATAGCTGTGAATGTGTCCCATGTGATTTTGTCTTGTACATGATCTTGGTCTGTGTAAGTTGGTGCTGTGGCTGTTTTATCATGTTGGGGGCGATTTTGGCTTTGGATATGGTTTGCTATGAGTTGGGGTGATAGCTTTAGCTCTTCGTTTTATTGCATAGGGTTTTTTATGAGTGTTTTGATTAGGTCAAATAGTTCTCAGGGCCTTCCTGTTGCTGGATTTTTGGAGAAGTTTGGAGATGTAATCCTTTTTTGCTTTGTATGTGGCTGCCTGGTATTCCTGTAGTTTGGCCATGTATGTGTTGAGGTTGTGAGCAGATTTTCACCGTCACCATCTTCTTTCAAGTAGTCTGAGAATGTGTTTCATTTCTTTTAATTGGATGGTGAACCATATTGCTGCATTTTGCCTATATAGGGGTGTGGGAGTGTGCAGCTTTATGGCTATTTGGCTTATGGTCTGGTTCCAGTTCTGTACGAGTGTGTTGAGGTTATTTGAGTTGGGGTTGATTTGTGGAAGTATTTTTCTAGGAATTCTTTCTTTTCCAGGTAGTGGAATCTGCAGGTTGAAGTTTGTGTATGAGGGTATTTTTGGGCGATTTGCCTGGGTGGAAGAAAGAAGCGGATTGCTTTGTGGTCAGACCATGGAACAGTGTATGTAATGTGTGGGGTAGGTTATTTATTTATACCGTTTTATCATTTTATTCAAAGCTTTACATTGTAACTTAAACTTCATAATGCACATTACACAAGGATATTGGTAGCTTGGATTTTTCTATGGAGGGTTAAGTGACTTGCCCAAGGCCACAAGGAATGCTAGTGGGAATCAAACCCTGGTCTCTTGGCTTCCCAAGCTAGTGATTTGTTCGTCTTGAGCATGAGTTGTGGTTCAAAAATAAGGTTGAATATGTTTCCTCTTTTGTGTGTTGGTTCAGTGATGAGCTGTGTGTTTTCAAGGGCTTCAATGGCATCTAGGAAGGCTGTTGCGGTTTTGGAGGCAGAAGAGGTAAGGTTGAGGTCACCCAGGAAAATGAGCTGGTTTGAGCGTTTATGGTGGTTGCATACTATCTCGAGCAGGGCTGCGAGTTCATCTATGGAAGCATTTGGGGTCTGTATGACAGGCACAGGGTGAGTGAGTTGTTAGTGATGGATAATGTATCTAAGCCCGTGTCTGTACTGTTGTTGAGGATTTGGAAGTTGAAGTGATTTCTGACTATAATAAAGACTCCTCCACCCCTTCATTTGTCTCTTGAGCATGTAAATATGTTGTAGTTGGATGTTAGTAACTGATTGATTAGCACGTTGTCTGATTCTGTGAACCAGGATTCTGTGACACACATTCTATCTAATTTGTTGTCCATAAGCTAATCAGTGAGGATCTGTATCCTGTTACATACTGAAGCAGCATTGATTATGGTGCACCTTAGGTGGTATTTGTTGGATGTGATGTCCTGGTAGATATTGCTGAGTAAGTTGTATTGTGGCTTAATTTGAATGAGCTGCTGGTATGGCTTGGGCCTTGGTCTGGGAAAGGGGGGTGGCTGCTAGGTGGTAGGGGTAAGAGTAAACGGCTGGTATGTGAGTGGAGTATAGGGCCTGTGATGTGGTGTGTGCTAGGATGGCGGTAAGGTATAGGAAGATGAGTAGAATGGCTGATTAGCACCATGCTTGGGTTTAGTGAGTTGTGAATTGCATGTTATGGTTTGATTGGGATGTGGATTTGAGGGGTCTAGTGTATGAAGTGTTGGGTGGGAGTTTTGTGCATACTGGTGTTGGGTACTGTTGCTGTGCGGGTTTTGGAAGCAGTTTCGTCTGCATGTATCCGTGGGGAGTGCTGGTGCTTGCTCTGGTCTCAGTTTCTTTGAATTCTATGGCAGGAGATGGTAGTTCCTTGCCTTCCTTGTGAAGACTGTAGATGCGGAAATGTATGCTTGTTCTTGTGTTAAGGTGATCCCAGCATGTGTTCATGGTCTACTCCTGGGTCCACTCTAAGGGCCATGCCTAAGAGCCCTTAGGCACAGGCCTGCCAAGTGTGGGCGTGCCTGACTGAGTTTAGCTTTAAATGTCTCACTACACGATGAGGTGTGCTAGGGAGGAACTTACCTCCATGCGGCAGGCTGGGCTCTCCTGGTTTCAACTCCTCTACTGCTGGATGATTGGAGGATGGAGTGCAGAAGGGCAGTGCAGGGTTTGATCTACCATCGGTAGTGCTGGTGTGCTGGAATGCAGGCCGCGATGTCTCTGCGGGTACGCCTGAGTTGCGTTGACAGCAAAAATTATTTGTTTTAAATGTACTGCTTTGTAACTTCATGGCATGTTCTCCCAGTCTTTGTACTTTTTGAAAGAGTAAACAATCTATTCACATTTACCCCTTCCACACCACTCATTATTTATATACCTCTATCATATCTCCCCTCAGCCGTCTCTTCAAACTGAAGAGCCCTAAACCTTTAGATTTTTCACAAAGAAGAGTCAATACGTCCTTTTAATTATTTTGGTTGGCCTTCTCTGTACCTTTTCTAATTCTGTTATACTGTATCTTTTTTTGAGATGAGGCAACCAGAATTGCACTCAGCGCTCAAGGTGCAGTTGCACTATGGAACAATTCAAATGTAATATGATATTTTTTGTTTTATTCTTTATTCCTTTCCCTAATAATTCCAAACATTCTGTTTGCGGTTTTGACCCAGTGTGCAGCAGATTTCACTGTATTGTCCATGATGATGCCTAGATCTTTTCCCTGGCGACTCTTATTGTGGAATCTAGCATTGCGTAGCTATAATTTGGACTATTCTTTCCTATGTGTATCACTTTACACTACATTTCTTCTGCCATTTAGATGCCCAGTCTCCCAATTTTACAAAATCCTCCTGCAATTTTTTTATAATCCACTTGTGGTTTACAATAACATCTTTGAATAATTTGGAGTCATGTGCAAATTTAATGACTTCACTCATTGTTCCCATTTCCAGGTCATTTATAAAAATGTTAAAAAGCACCGGTCACAATACAGATCCTTGGGGTACTCCATTATTCACCTTCCTCCATTGAGAACGCCTTCTAATGACTAACTCAGTAGAGTCTTCTCTCAGATTTCTAATCAACTCCCAAGACTATACCATTGTAACCACTGCCGTGAGAAGGATTACCACAAATGGTTTGCTCTACTCACTATGCTTTGAAAGCCAAGTGTCCTCTAATAGCCAAACCCTTTTTTTCCGGCCCTTCCCTAGGTTCTCTCTGTCAAATATTGCTTTAAAGACTCTGATTCATGTGCTGGTACTTGATTTTGGCAACATTTTGTATAATGAATTTAAGCTTGCCACCTCAAAGTAACTAAAAATGTCCAAAATATAGCACTTAAACTGTTTTATTCAGCCTATGACACGCCCCTACTCATCTACCAACATTGAATTCCTGTCCGCTTTTGAGTGAAGTTTATGAACTTGCTCCTGGCTCATAGATCCTTTTATACAAGCAATTCATCTTATTTGGCATGCTTTCTAATTCCTGCGACCTCTTAATGTCTAGTGAGGTTGCATAGTGTTACATCTTCCCACTGTATCTGTTTCCTGACTAGAATCTTTTTTCTTGTCCCTTAAGTCTGGAATTTTTTGCTGTATTATCTTAGAGGAGAGTCGCCAAATAATAGTTTTAAGGCTGGTCGAAAGATTTAGGTGTTGATTTTCAAAACCAATTGTGGCACTTGAATAATAGCAGTAGATTTAGCAGCGGTAGCTGGAATGGGGCTAATAGTGAATTCAGCACCTATCCAAACGGCAACTTAGACCAGCTTTTCATGTGGCCTAAGATGGCTGGATAGGTGCTGGTTGAAAATCCGGGAACTGGATAGATGTCGACACTTATCCGATTAGCGTTGATACCGCCCATGCTCCTCCTCCAGACTACCACTTTACTAATGGGATACTGCCTGGATAGTCTGTGGGGTTATTCATGGCCATTATCCAGATAGTGCCACTGAATATCATGGTCATAGCTGGCCAGCCTCCTGTTAGCTATCAGCCCCTTACTTTTCTAAACAGGCTTTTGGAGAGGGGGGCACCATGGGGATAGGCAGTAGCATATTAGTATTCTTGATCCTGTCCTGCTCCCTTTCATAATATGCGGCGGTCAATGTGTTTTTTCTTTTCTATTTCCTTAAGTTATTTTATTTAACTTCAACGCAGTTTCCATCCGACAGCTGGAGAACACCTGAATAGCACCACCTCTCCGATGGACCGTTGCCCGTTCACATGGATTAAAATATCCAAACAGGAACTCATACCACTCTTCCTATGCATTGTCCAGTCATTGCTCGTCATTGGATATGTGCCTACAACATTGAAGCAAGCATCCGTCAGACCATTACTAAAATCCCACACTCTCAACACAGCTCTTCCCTCTTCATATAGATCCATCTCAAGCATCCCATCACTTGTCAAGATCATCGAGAAGACTGTACAGGTACAAACTCAGGAGTTCATGGAATTTCCCCTCCCTCCCTCCTGTATGAGAACCAGCACGGCTTTATACCCTTCCACAGCAAAGGGAGACTTCTAGCATCCCTCCTCAACACACCTATCATTGGTACAATGAAAGCCTCACAAGGATTTATCCTAGTGTTCCTGGACCTGGCTGAAGCCTTTGAGTATACTGCAGACCCCCAGCACATAGCATGTCTACACGAAATTGGCCTAACAGGAAAGACCTTACAATGGTTCCAGTCATAGCTCTCAGACTGCTTTCAACAAACCAGAATAGGATCACAGACTTCAACTCCATTCAAGCTCCTCCAAGAATTGCCACAGGGCTTAACATTATCCTCCCTGCTCTTCAACATCTTCATACAGCCCCTCTGCAAGGTCATACAGGAATACAAGATCCTTTATCACCTTTACACTGATGATATCTTCATCTACACCTCATGCTCCATCATCAACCTGGATTTCTCCACAATCAGCAGATGCTTAGAGGCAGTCATAAACTGGCTTAATCTCCACAACCTATGCATCAACCTCAACAAGATCGAAGTACTATTTATAACCAGGCACCCCTCCTTCTCCCCTCCATCTACAATAAGCCTTGCAAATCTAACTCTACAAGTAAAACAGCAAGTAAAATACCTGGGCATAACTCTGGATCAGAATCTGAACTTCAACACACGCATCAAGAATGTCACTGGAGCAGTACACCACCCCTATCAGAACCCTGAGGAACCTAAAACACTCCTTGACCAAGCAGACTTCAGAAACGTTTGCCAGGCACCCATCATCCCATCTTTGATATGCTAACCTCATCTATTAGGGCCTTCCAACATCCTTATTACAGCTTCTGCAGCTCACTCAGAATGTAGCTGCCAGACTCCTCACAGGATGCAGCCATAATGACCACATATCACCCATACTGAAGCAGCTACACTGGCTCTCCATCCACAGCAAAGTGAGGTACAAGGTGGCACTAACAGTCTTTAGGTCAGGACAATCCTCCAGCTTTCTGCAGATTCTCTACAAGTCCTGTTTGACAAACCTCAATGCCAAAGATTGCATAGAAGCGTAAACCACTCTCTCCTTGCAGTACGTACCTCAATCACCCGCACCAGCGCCTCCTCTTCCTGGAGTTCTTCGGCTCTGATACCTAGCCACACCTTAATAGTCCCTCACACAGAGCAGTGGCCATAACAATGACCATAGCTCTTAACAGCTGGCCTCCAGACCCCTCACCAAGCCCACAAGCACATTATCCATACAATCTACAGAGCAATTCACAGTTCTTTCCCTACTATTTATTTTTTATTTTTATTTATTTATTTACATTCTCTTATATACCGCGCTATTCTGCATCAGTGCGGTTTACATTGAACAAACTGAAATTACATTGAACAGGGCATGATAACTTGGAGATAACTATTTTACAGGGAACATCCCCTTTATATACTATCCCCTTTATATATTACTTTGTACAGTTAGCTTTGCTACCAAAGTTTCCAAGGTTTATGCTCTGCAGTTACTCTGTTGCCCTGTCAAATATTCTATAGCTTAATTGATTCAATTTACTTTGTTAAGAATTGTTCGATGTAAGTTCCTATCCATTCTATGTAAACCGCTATGACTGGTAGATATGACGGTACAGAAGAATTGTTAAATAAATAAAATAAATAAATAAATATAAATTCTTGGTTATATGTAATCACTTCCAATATTGTTTTAATTTATTTTATTTCAATGTAAACTGCTTTGTTATATGCGTTATATAGAGTTGAATAGAAAAATTACAAATAGACTAAACTAAATTATGCTTGCCTCCTTCAATGTGTCCTCCGGTACATCCACTAACACAAAAAAATGAGATGTTCATAAAGGCATTTGATTACACCTCTGCCAATTCTGTGCTCTTCAACAGCTTAAGTACAGTAAGATATAGAGCAGTCAAATCCTCTCCAAAGTCATGCCCTACCAAAGGTCCTTGTTTATTCCAGCCTTTCATAAGTATGTCTCGCTTTTCTCTTCTCTTTTCATTCTCCTTTCGCATATATTCTCCATGTCCTTTTATGTCTTTATCACTTTGTCTCATTTGTCTCTCCCTTATCACCTCTCTATCCCCCTTTGCCACTCATGTTTCTTTATTCTGTTCTTTTTTCTTGCTGTCATTTTCTCACCTTGTGACCTTTGTGCTTCTTCTCTCCGTTCTTTCCCAGTCCTTCATTGTCACTCGCTTCCTCCTGGCTTTTAGAGACTATAATGACTGTTTTCCATATCGTTCTATCCTGACCTTTCTAGCAGAGATACCCAGTGCTGGAGAGAACTTGGGGAGTGGATACTGCATTTTCATTGTATAACATCAAGAGCGCTGGAGTACAAAGTCCCAAGATGCCTCTGTTTGCTACCAACCTGCTTGGCTCATTTTCCTGCTGCATTGAGCTGTTTGAGATGCTTTGTGTATTTTCTTCCTTAATGTGTTGATTGAAAATTTGCAGTAACAAATTAAAATCCATCGAAATGACAAACCAACTGATGTGGAAACAATGCAAAACTCCAGACTTATACAAGTTAATGATGGCACTCACAATAAAGAGCTGAGGCATAAACACAAGCCCAAGTGGGCCATTTTGAGACTAGCTAACATTTGTTTTTTTGAGTAACAGGTTAAACAGGGGGCCTCTAAGCAGAGGGTTTTAAGAATCCCAGGGTACATTTCACAAGAATGGAAATTATAATCCTTACATCTTGGTCAAATCCCTTCTATGCTGTGCCTACACTTTGGCTTGCCAAAAATTTAACTCTGTCTTACAAAATGAACTAGAAGAAAGATCACTTTCATTCTTTCTTTTCCTCCTCTGTCTCTCCTCCCCATCAAAACATCCCTGACAATGAAGAGGGGGCACCATGGGGCACTGTCTTGGAACTTGTCCTGGGCAGTATGGTAACCCAGGTCTCATGGTAAAGAAGAACACCAGAACGGCCTTGATAATAGAAGTACCTATACCAAGTGATTATTCTGTGAATCGCGTGGAGAGGCAGAAGATCCTGAAGTACCAAGAAATGCAGTCAGAGACCAAGAAAATGTGGCAGAAAGATACAGAAATCTTTCCCATTGTATTGGGAGCCATAGGCTTGATAAAGACGAATTTCCAAGCACATATTGACAACCTACCCATACATTTTACAAACTCCAGCAGGAGGCTCTCTTTGGCACGATGCAAGTATTACACCGAACCTTAGTAGTAAATTTGAGAGATTAAGATCATACTCCCCATACCCTGGCTTAGAAGTGAGGTTCACGACTGTCATGGTATATGCAAAACTAACCCATTTGGAGAAACTGCCTTTGATCTATTTTTATACTTCTGTGTCGGCAGGACTATGACTATTCTACTTGAGTGCACCTGATCTAGGAAGCTAAGTAGCGTCAGGCCTGGTTACTATTTCTACTACTACTACTATTAAACATTTATAAAGTGCTACAAGGCATATGCAGATTCCCTACAGACATATATAAAGACGGTCGCTGCTTGTTAGCGCTTACAATCTAATTAAGACAGACAAGACAAAAGATAAGAATAAGGGGAACAGCGAAGGGTGAGGAGACATGAGAAATAAGGGGTCTGGATCCAAAAGCAGCTTCAAAGAGGTGAGCCTTCAGCATGGACTTGAAAAGGAGCAGAGATAAAGCCTCATGCACAGACTCAGGGAGCATGTTTTAGGCATAAGGAACAGCAAGATGAAAGGACCAAAGTCTGGCATTTGACAGTGGAAGAAAAGGGCAAAGAGAGAAGTAAGCCAGTAGAAAAGCGGAGTTCACGAGGAGGGGTATAGGGAGAGAGGAGAGAGAAAAGAAAAAAGGTAGTGAGGAGCAGAAGAGTGAATGCATGTATAGGTCAGAAGAAGAAGCCCAATTTGGATATGGAATTGGAAAGGAAGCCAGTGAAGTGATTTGAGAAGAGGGGTTATATGAGTATATCGAGGCTGGCGAAAGGTTAGTACTTGGATGGGAGACCACCTTGGAATACCAGGTGCTGTTGGCTCATTGGGCAAAAGAAAGGCTTGGCGATCTACTGCTATCACATCTTGCCAAAAAACACCAGAGGATAATCTCAACATCGACGACTTAACAGCACACAAAGAGCCCTGCTGAACTATGTTCCCTCTAATTTTCTTTAGGCTGTGTGCGCATAAAATATCAGCTGTGTGCAGCTTTTGAAGGAAGGTAAAATTTTTGTGCGCCACATAACGACACTCGGAGTTATATACTTTAAAATTTGACTACACGTCAGAATACAGTATGTACACCACACTGATTTTAATCAAATTAAATGAAAATAGACGATTACTAAATGAAGCGGGAAATTTCTAGTAATTACAATCATAATTTTGAAATTTTAAGACGTCTGTGTTGTTTTCTATCAGAATCAGAGCCGTAATTTTTGTGCGCTCTGTTGTAAAGTATGTGCGCTCTCTCAGCGAGGTGTGTGCACGCGCACACGTGCACAGCTTAGAGGGAACAGTGCTGCTGAAGCGTCAGACAATCATGTTATTTAATCTATGGGGTATGTTTACTAAACGGCGCTAACGGCGCAGCTGTGGCATTATCGCACGATAAGTGATGTTATCATGCGATAATGGCGCATTACTGTGCGAGAACGTCACGTATCGCGCGATAACGCCTGCTGTGGTGGTAAGGTGCACTGAGGGTGGAGCAAGGCCCCCCAGAAGGCGGAGGAAGGCTCCCCAGGGGCGGAGAGAAGGGGTCAATGGGAAGAGAGTGGGCGTGGAGTGGCTCCTTGCACACTAACGCCGTAAAATGAAGCTCAGAAAATTAGCACCAGTGAAAACCTGGTGCTAGGCACATTTGCAGGTCAGAGAAACCATTTCAGTCAGCAATGTACAGCAGGCAGGGAAACCCAAAAACGTGATAGTAGTGATACATGTGCAGGAGCCAAAAAAGCAAAGAAACAGATAAAATGACCAGAACCACATTTGAAATCCCAATAACCAAGCTGGCCAATAGTGATATTAATGAGAAACATAAAGCAATACTACTGACAAAGCATAAAAAAGAAGATATCATGTTTGGAAGGGTCTATTCTCAGTCCCCCTACAAAGTGAATGATCCCACATTGAAATACTGCTGATCAGGGTGTTTGTCATTTATATTGGGCAGGTTTGTTATGGCGTGCAAATGTGCAGCAACAGCAGAGTGGGCACGTAGGACAGGGCAACTGCACTAATGCTGGAAATGGGATACAGAGGGCTGCAGGCGGCACATGCTGTGGTCCCACTGGGGCACATTGCGGACTAGGCAGATGCCTAGGTGGCACATAGGAATACCGAAACTGTAAAGCAGCAAGACAGCAACTGACGAGGGTCCAACATGGGCAAGAGTGTGTTCCCCACAGTGTCACAGGGGATATTACCCAGCAGGTACCCCCAAGGGCACAGAACATTGGCAGGCGGTGCTGGGGGGAAGCGCGCATGTCCATGTAGGCCCCCCACCCGAGAACCCATACCATAGGCAGCTGCCTACCGGCACACTGGATGGCCTGGGACTGTGCAGCACCAGCACCACCGGCATAAGGGCATGTCAGCATGGTGGCGGAGGGGTGCTGGTGGGGGCAGTGGCGGCTGCCCCAGCAAACCACGGCCAAGCTCCATTTAGGTGTGTGCCGTGCACTGCAACAGACAAGATCTGTCTGACGAACAGTCATGGTATATGCAGGTATGCAGGGAATGATCTACCTCTGTGGCAATAGTGTGGTGCAGTACACACAGCCAGTGTGTTCAGGGGCAGAAGGTCACAGGTTCAAGTCCCAGCTGTGGCCACTGCAAACCTTGTCCCCACATTTTATGCAGTGTTAATAAAGACAGAACCTTTCTTGCAGAGAAATGAAACATGCCATAAACGCCTATATGTCACCCTACAGAGCACAGACACCATAAACATGTGCAATCCCTAGAGCAGAGTGTCCCATCTGTAGTCCTGGAGGGCCAAACACCATTCAGGTTGTCAGGATGTCCCTAATAAATATGCATGAGATGTATTTACATATACCACCACCATTGTATGCACATGTATCCATGCATATTCAGTAGGGACAGCATGAAGACTTGAACCGTGTTTGGCCCACCCGGACTGGAGTTGGGAACCTCTGCCCTAGAGCAGCAACACAAACACCCACACCCACAGGCTCCACTATCCAATGCCTCATGGAGAGTCAGGCCATTGGGCCCTGCGCAGACTAGCATCTCCCAATACTAGCAACTGGATACCTCAGCAATGCCGTTCTAAACTTGGGAACACGTTCCACATATATCAAAATGTCGCTATGATCAATGTCAGATAACACATCCTATGTTAAACACAATTTGTTGACAGAGATCCATCATAGCAACCTTTCTGATATCTGTGGAGTGTGGTTCAGTGTATGCTCCAGACAGTGTTTACCACCCCAGGGAGTGACCCCAACAGTACTGAGTACCATAGCAATGCCTGCACTGGGCCCAGGACTGGTGTGGCGGCCAGGGCTGCAAACCATCTCTATCCTTGCAGAATGCTGAAATAGGTGTGGGAGTGTGTGTATGTCTACCCAGTGTGTTGTAGCTGCCTACACCTTACTGAGCCCACAATGTTTGCACTTTTTCCAATGTTAGCCTGCCAATGTGCATAATGAGGAGCAAGGTACCGTGGGTATGGCCCGGACAGGGTGGCCTGGGCAGGATGCATCTGCACAGGGCTTAGGGCAATGGCTGGGACATTGTAGTGCCCGACCACCACCTGCAAGGACAGGGTGGCCACAGCATGTCATGCTGGGAGGTCACTCTCACCCTGACTGAACAGTGACCATGGCATGGCTAAGTTACCCCATAGTGCCATGCAGTATGTCTTTCAGGTGATATCTATGGGTTCGCTGTTCTGGGGTCCAATCACTGACATACCTGCTTGGTATTTGTGCTTATATCCCATATTGGGTGCACGCAGTTCCTCCAGGAACATGCATTATGTACTAGCTAGCAGACCGCCTGCAGTCTGCGTGTGTATGGCTGTAGCACATTGCAGGTGAAGTGTAGGGTGCATGTGTGGAGCCGTGTGCTGCACATGCGCAAGACGTGTACGTGTCTGCTCATATGTGGCACATGGCTCTGCTAACCCCTGCCACCTATGGGATGGCTGCGGAGCCATCTGCCGCACATGCACAGACACGTACACGTCTTGCACATGTATGGTGCATGCACAACGTGCACACACATGCGCAGACGTTCAATGGTCCATAAACCAATGCACACACATGGTACATGCTGAGGGGTTAGTGCTGGCGAGCGAGTTTGGTGGTGTGCGTTATTGGTGTTGAAGCGAAAGGGGGTTCAGAGACAGGTTAGGCGTGGAGTGTGGCAGGGTTGGCGAGCAGTGAGGGAGGTATGTAGCTGGGTTGGTGTGTGCGGGGGGAGGTAGGTGACACAGTTGGTGGGTGGTGGGTGTGCTGTGTGGCTGGGTCAGTGTTTGGGGGTGGAGGTGACTGGCAGGGCTAGCATCAGGTGGGGTGGTGAGGGGGTTTGGGTTAACAGTGTCCACTATGGCGGCCTTTTTGGTTGCTTCAGTTACACTGGGAGATATGGATGGCTTTCGGTTGCCTGACGGGGGAGATGGTGTCCATGGGGCTGGGGCATGGGGTGGGGGTGCAGGCCTGCTCCAACACCGACCTGCAGCTGTGGGGGCAGGCCAGGCAGGGGCTGTGCTGGCATGGCGCAGGAGGCGTGCCGAGTTGCAGGCCCGCCAGCCTTGCCTCTACAGGCCCAGGGCCCGGCTCCAGGGCATGCATGAGCACCAGGTCATCCAGGTCATCTCCCTCTACCGCCTGAGCACAGGGGCTATTATGGAGCTCTATGAGGATCTGAGACCTGACCTCGAGCCCCTGACTTGTCGGTCACATGCCATACCGGGTTTGGTCACGCTCCTTGGTGCCCTACATTTCTTTGCCTCTGTCTGTTTCCAGTCATCTGTGGCCGCAGTGGGTGGCATGAGCCGCCCCACCTTCTCACGCTGTCTCCACCAAGTACTGCGTGCCATGGTCAGCCATGTTGGAAATTACATTGCATTTCTCAATACTAGGCAACAGTGGGGGACCCTGCACCAGGCCTTTGAGGCATTTGCCGGGTTACCACACTTGATAGGAGCTACTGATTGCACAAATGTTGCCCTGGTCCCGCCCAAAGACAGGGAGGCAGTGTTCCGCAACCACAAACACTACCACTCCCTGAATGTTCAGGTTGTATGTGATGCAGGTATGCGTATTCTGAATGTGGTCCTACGGTTTGCAGGGTCCACCCATGATTCCTATATCCTGCGTCTCTCGGCACTGTTCAGACAATTTGAGGCAGGACAATTTGAGGACTGTGTCCTGCTGGGTGGGTATTTGTCATCTCTGACATGCACATCGTATACCCCTGGTATCCATCCACATACATGTCTGTCCTTGAGTGTGTCCTGAGTTGTGTGTGTGTGTCATCTGTGTGTGTGCGAGCTGCTGGGGCGGGGGGGGGGGGGGTTGACGCGAGGTCCTCTGTGCTGCGGTGCTGTGTGTTGGTGGCCCACTAACATTTGAAGTATAACGCCATTTGGCATTGTGTGTTTCGGTTGGCTCAGTACGACACACATGTATGCTTCCCGTTTACTAACAGTGTGGTGTTGTCTATGCCATCCTGCCTGCCACGGTGGGGTTACTGTTCCTGTCGCATCATCTGTCTGTGGGGAATAGCATGACCATCACATGCTTGCACATGTGTGCATCTCTATCCTTGTCCAGGGTGCATTGCATGTGTGTCTCTGATGTGTTCTGTACTGCCGCAAATACCTTTCGGCCTCTGGTGTCTGCCCATGTGTCTGCTGTGGTTCAGGTTACTGTTGTTTGCACTCCGTCTAACTCACCCGTGCTCTGTATCTCACACCTCCAGACACTGGCGCATAGTGGTTGTGTCCCATCATGTGTTCCCTTATGTTTCTGTCTGACCTGTAGGTGCTGTGGGTCTGCACGTACATTCATATGTGCATGTGTGCAGACATCAGGTACGGTTTTAACGTTAAACATTTCTTTCTGCAGGTGACGCAGGTTATGGGTGTCGGCCGTGGTTGCTAACCCCTGTGCGTCTACCATGGACATGTGCAGAGATGAGGTACAATGAGGCCCATGCCTCCAGTCACCGAGCACACCTTTTGACATTTTGAAAAGTCACTTCAGGTGTCTGGATAGGACCAGCGGGGCCTTACAATACCAACCCATGACAGTGGCAGAGATCATTATTGCCTGTTGCATCCTGCACAACATTGCTCTCAGGCACGATCTCAATGTCGAAATTAATGAGGATCTGGAAGACAATCCAACGTGCCCGCCTGTCCGTGGCCGTGGTGACACACGTGAGGGCACAGCACTCAGGCGCTAGCTGATTGAGGAGCTATTTGCATGTGAGTAATGGATGTTTCCGAATGACTCTTTTGTATAGATATCTGTACTACTACTAGTACTACTGAGAATTGGTATTGCACTACCCGTCATACACAGCACTGCACTGACATTGTTGACACAATGCCTGGCCATCTGAGCTTAGAATATGGTTCAACTGCTAACACAGATGGTGTGGGCAGGGGACAACAGCGGGAGGAGGTGATTAATGTGTGCAGGTTTGTTAGGTTTAGGTGATGTGGTAGGCTGACACACAGGATTTTGGATGGTTGTTTAGGGTGGTTGCCCTGCAGGTAGTTCGTTCCAGGCATTGGGTGCTGCAAGGTGACAGGTGTGTGGTCCCATATTAACAGTGGGTGAGCGGCCCATAGATAGGGCCAGCTGACTTGACGTGTGGGGATGACATTTGGGGGATATGAGGGGATTGAATGGATCGTATGCTCTGATGAGCAGGGACTGTGTGTTACAGGTGTCGGTATGGCAATGCATACAGGTGTTGGCACTGTTTACATGCTCAGTAGTAGTAGTAGTAGTATTTGTAGTACTTGGGTTATGCGGGTCAGGGTACAGGGCAACCACAGTGTGACTCCATGTATAGATCAGCAGGTGCATCTTGACCTCGCCTGGGGCCTGTGAGGTGTCGTGGCAGGTGGGGTTTTATTGTCATACTGTGCATGTCGGTAGCTTAGCCATGCAGCGCAGTGTTGCATACATTGCGACAGACATAGATGATTTCGAGGCAGACCAGCAAGGTGTAGGCTACAGTGACCAGGTTGGTGGGTGATGAAGGGGGTCATTAGTGCTTTATGTGTGTGTTCTGGGTGGACGGCAGGGACCTTGCTGATGTTCTCTAGGGGGACACGGTCCAACCAAGGAGCACTACACCACGTTATATGAAAGAACCCAGTCTATGATACGTGGTGATCAACCAAGGAACCTTTATTAATTACTCTAAACCTGAAAGCCCGACACAGGCCGTGTTTCGTATTACCACTTCTTCAGGGGATACAGGTTTGCTGCAAAAACACAAATACATAACACATATAATACTTCTAAAATAAAAAAGATAAAATTAATAATATAATTGATAATAAAAATGATAATAAAAATTGAAATACAATTTAAAATAATAATCTTGTAAAACCAATAAGATAATAAATATTATATAATACATAAATTAAAAAATTGTGAACAGGGTGTGTAATATCATTTATACATAATGCAAAAAACATGCATAAAACAAGTATATAAAGTATACAAAAATAATACTATCAAATATGTGAATTAAATATGTGACAATAAATTATAAAACCATTAAATATCAAAACCAAACAGATATGGAGACCTTGCTATTTGTAACCACTGTGTGCAAATACACCGGAGCAGGAAGTGAGGGAGTAGAACAACATACTAATATAGAACTGACCGTAATTTTAAAACCAGGGATATAGAAAAGACTCATTATATCGAAATTATGCATTTTTAATGCGTATGCAAAATATAGCCATACCCTTATCTATGTGCTATTGCGCACTATAGAGGCGTAAACTCTTCTCCACGGGTGAGTATGTACTTGCTTTCTATGAAGATAGGGAAATAAAATCTATTATGAAAATATCAAACGTGTGACATTATCTGAGAGTCTATCTATATATGTCTGAAACATGCCATACCCTTCTCTATGTATAGCTCATCGCCATTGAAATGTGGTCTATTCACAGGAATTGAATCTTGTGCGAAGAATTTAGACCGTCAAACCTATTATTAAAATATATCAGATGTATGACATTGGCTTAAACGAATATCTCTCAGTATGAAACCTCTCATTTAAAAACCTTTTGTTCACAACAACCTTTTCATTTGAAAAAAGCTTTTAAAATTAAAAAACAACTTTCCTTCCAAGATATTCTATCCCTATGTAAGTCTATGAATGCTTCTTCAATAAGCTGGGGCAATTTTATGACAACGCATGTTGTCCGTTACTAACTGATTGTCTCTCTGTTGTCGCTTCTTTACATAATGAATCTGTGAAGGAGTGATTACCTAGAATAAATCGTTCATATCTATGATGGCGGGCAACCGGTATGCTTCCCTATTACTAGATTGCAACCTTTTATTATCATTTTTATTATCAATTATATTATTAATTTTATCTTTTTTATTTTAGAAGTATTATATGTGTTATGTATTTGTGTTTTTGCAGCAAACCTGTATCCCCTGAAGAAGTGGTAATACGAAACACGGCCTGTGTCGGGCTTTCAGATTTAGAGTAATTAATAAAGGTTCCTTGGTTGATCACCACGTATCATAGACTGGGTTCTCTAGGGGGACACTGCAGGCCTTAGTTACATGATGGGTATGTGTGGGGATGGGGAGCGAGGAGTCATAGAGACCTGCTACCTTGATGACCACGTTGACAGAAGGTGTATCTAACCTATACACAGACACTGTAAGGGTTGGAGAGGGTTTAGGGGCGATGCCCAGATGTCTGGTCGTGGCCATGCTCAATTCATGCAGTGGGGGTACCTGCAGCCAGTAATGTCAGGGGGCAAACTGAGGTTGGGGTGTGGTCTGCCAAACATAGCTCATGTGTGGTGAGATATCTTTGGGTCACATCAACATACAGCTGCTAGGGATAGCCAGGGGATGTGCCTGCTGCACCAGGGAACTGGGTAAGGGGCCAGGGGAATGTAGCAGCCCCTGCATAGCTCCCTTTCATACAGCACCTGGGAGCGGGTTAGCAGGGGAGGTGGACCCACAGGAACACACACTGAGGGTGCTATGGGAGACATATTGGGGTGGCAAGCTTGTACCAAGACCTTTGGAATGAGCACGTACAGGGTAGCGCAGTGACGGTTGTGGTCAATGGTCTCGAGGACAGCAGACAGGTCCCAGAGGGGACGGACAGGCTACAGACCCTTGGACCTGGCCAGGAACATGTCAGTGGTGTGTTTGGGAGGGGACAATTAGGTACCGTGTCATGACGAACTGTCAGACTGTGATGGGTCTAGGGGGTTATGAGAGATGTTGACGTGATGCTGGTGTGTTTGTTGCACAGCTCTAACATCACATATGTATGTTTCCCTTGTGTTTCTTGATCCACAGGACATGCTTGGAGACGTTCCAGGTGCTGTAGTACAGTGTCAACTGTGTGTACCTCATTCAACATGCAGGACACTGGGGTAGGTGGACATACAAGTGATTTGTGTGTGTGGACAGTCAGGAGCAACACATGTCACAGGCTATCTGTCTACTGCACATATGTTGTGGGTGACCTATTTATTGGTCTCCCCGGTACCCCATATGTTGATGTTGGCCACACATATCCACATGTGTTCATGCGCAGTTTGTCTTCTCCGGCACTGTCTCTGGGACACATCCAATAGGGCTGTGTGTGTCTACAGGTCCTAGGTGTTCCAGTGGTGGGCCCCACTTTCACTCTTCCATGACATTGTAGCATCGGCCAACAGCAGAGTATCATAGCATTTGCCAGGCCTTTATCTCCACTATTCGCCCATTGTGCACATACAGGCCGTATGCTACTGGTGCCATGCTCACCTTCTCATACTGTGTGTGTGTGTGTGTGTGTGTGGCTCTGTTATGATACAGTGTGCAAATTAGGGTGGTCCATAAAAATGAATTCCTGAATTCCTTTGCTCCCTGGCCTGATTCTGGTTCCATTTAGATAGAAAACACTGTGTACAAAGTTTGAAGCCAATCAAATAATATTTAGGGGTGGCTCAACAAGTCTTGAGATTTCCCCCTGGGAGCAGATGATGAAATGTTGCATCATCTTGTATCATCCACTCAGTTCCACGCTGATTACATTTGATTGCGTCATATTTGAACTAATCTCGTCTCTGAGAGGTGGCAAAGACATTGTACTATTATCTTTGTATCTTTATTCTTTTCAGATGGCGAAAAAACGTGGTTTTTATCTCATTGAAGAAATGTCCACCACAATTCTGGGGGCCAAGCTCCCCAGCAAGGAGCAAGTGTTAAGTGTATTTTTACATCACCATATGACATTAAACAAAGGCGTTAGTGAAAGTGCATCTATTGTAACAAGTGAAGTAGAAGCTTGCTGGGAAAAGGCCAGGCTTCCTGTTCAAAGAAATGACAAAATTCAAGAAAAAGTAAAGAAATTGTTCAATCAGTGGAAACTTTTGAAGAAAAACAAAGGGAGAGGAGGGAAACAAGAGGCAAATGAAAAAGAATTCCAGGTTGCAATGAAAAACCTATTTGATGTGGCGCATGCCAATGCAATGTCTTTAATTCATATTCAAGAAGACAAAGAATTCTTAATAGCACAACGAGAACCAGGGCGCTGCGGCTCAATGTGCGCGATGGACAAGAAACTGGCCAACACGGAAGCAAGATCGCAACAGCGAGAAGAAGAACTGAAAAGGCGCAGACAAAAACATGTTGCCGAAGCCGAGGCAACTACAAGCCAAGTTCAGCTGGAAGGATCTTCTTCCTCAGCAGAGTCAGGTGAAGACTCGTCAACATCTGCGGATTCAGATAACCGAAAGAAGAAAGCAACTCCACAAACGAAGCAGTATCGACCTAACAATGTCTGGACCCCAGAGCTTACAGCAGCCCTGGATCGGACAGGGACAACGGATCGCAATGCTCTGTTTGTGGTAGCTGAAACCGCCAGAAGTCTGGGACATTATCCTGGGGAGCTCAATATCAGCCGCTCCAGCGTCAAGCGCCATAGAGAAAAGCACCGTCAGCAACAATGGACGGACCTGCACAACGCATTCAAAGCCGAAGGCAAAACATGCATTGTGCATTGGGATAGCAAGTTATTGCCATCTCTCCTCTGTTCAATCACATCCGTTGACCGCCTTCCAGTTTTGATAACGGCTGTCTCCACTGGAGAAACACAACTTCTTGGTGTACCAAAACTGACATCAGGAACAGGCGAGAATCAAGCTGCAGCAGTTTATGAACTGTTACAGGAATGGTGTTTGGATGAAAAGGTTGCAGGCTTCTGCTTTGATACAACTGCATCGAACACGGGACGTCGATCAGGAGCGTGCATTCTTCTAGAACAGAGACTCCGTCGCACAGTCCTTCATTTGGCATGCCGCCATCACATTTACAAAATAATTCTTGGTGCAGTATTCTCTACATGCTCTGGAGCTTCATCGGGTCCCGATGTCCAACTCTTTCGCCGGTTCCAAAAGAATTGGGGCTCCCTTGACAAGTCCAACTATCAAACTGGAAAAGACTTGGAGGTGCTGCAACCTGACAGAGATCGCATCATGAAGTTTGCGGAATCCAAGTTGGCACAGGGCAATCACCGAGATAATTACCTGGAATTCTTGGAGCTAACGATTGTCTGCCTTGGAGGGAATCTTCCTAGTTTCAATTTCAAGAAACCCGGAGCTTTCCATCATGCCAGATGGATGGCAAAAGTCTTGTACTGTCTCAAGATATGGATGTTCCGAGGACAACTCAAAGATCTTACCCAACGGGAGGAGTCTTGTGTTCGTGATGTGAGCATTTTCTCCATCCTGATTCATGTGGAAGCCTGGTTTTCTGCCCCTGATGCCGCAGTTGCTCCTCGAACAGATTTGGAGATGCTGAAGAAACTACACTCTTACCACAATGACCGTGTTGGAAGAGCGGCCAGAGACAAACTGCAACAGCATCTGTGGTATGTGTCAGAGGAGCTTGTGGCACTGTCACTGTTCGATGAAGCTGTTTCAGCACCGACAAAGCGGGCCATAGTGTCGGCCATGATCCCGGCAGAATCAGATGAAAGCGATGAGGATGATGACGAAGACGAAAATCCCCCAAAGCGGGTCGAATTGAAAAGTTCCATGATTCCACCACTTGAATCTTTTGCAACTCGCAAGTCAATCCGTTTCCTGAAACACCTCGACATCAACAGTGATTTTCTTAATGCAGACCCAGAAGACTGGGAAGAGAATGCATCATTCAAAGACGGTCTGAAGAAAGTTAAAAATCTTCCAGTGATCAACGATGTGGCTGAGCGAGGGGTCAAACTCATTGAGGAGTTCAACGGCCGACACACCACAAAAGAAGAGCAACTCCAGTTCCTTCTGGGTGTTGTCTCGCAACACCTGTGATAAGGAAGCTTATCATAGCTCAGGAAGGGGCTATAGAAAAGGTGAAGTGTCTCTGAACAAGCAACCTGTCAGTGCTGGTAGAAATGAGAAAACAGAATTTTGCCATAAAAGACTACCAGTCCCAGAATGCACCAGGTTTCCAACAGCCATGAGAGAAGCTGAAGTGAGAAAACGTGTGTTCAATCAAAAGGGCTATGAGGTAATCCCCAAGCACTCATTGCAAAGGGCAGGGCTTGATTCAGCACAGCTGCGCTGTGCTAGGATGGAACACTCATCTCAAAGGGCAAGGCCTGATTCAGCACAGCTGCGCTGTGTTAGGGAGGAACACTCATCTAAGCAGAATAAGAGTAGAGTTTATTCTACAGATGACCATCTTCATGATCACCTTGGATATCCAGAGAATTGTCCTCAGTATCCTGAGAATCAGCTTGAGTTTGATCATCAGTTTCATCTGAAGGATCATCAGAAGCAGAAGCCAAACCGGATGGACAGAGGGAGAAAGAGACCCTCTGGAAGAAAGAGGAGGAAAGCCTTTGAGAGGTCTAGAAGAGTCCAAAGCAGTACGTATACTGGGAGGTATTCCAAGGGCCAGCATACACCATTGGATTGGGGAAAGCCAGAGGAATGGTGCTGCAGAGCTAGGAATCTCCAGACGCTACCTGTGAGGGAGACGGCTGCACGTGTAAGGGACCCTAAGACCTGTGCCAGAAGGTATGTGAAGAGAGATCCAGTGTCCAGGGATCTGGATTGGAAGGCTGGACATAAGAACTGGACTACATACTGGCCAGGCTATAAAGAGAGTAACTCTAGCAGCAATGGAAGCTCAGGTATGAACACTGATCTATGCCCTAGCTATAACCTTGAAAGACAGCAGGGAAACAAGTATTCTCCTGAAAATGCTCCATTGAGAGATTCATCTGTGCCAATCCATGATATTGAACCCATGCTTGTTGAACAAGGGGGAATAATAGCAGATGAGGATCCTGTTTATATAGACTGCTCTCTATCTAAACTCCGTTGGTAACTTTCTGTTATAAAGTACAGCAACCATCACAAAGAAATACAAATTTGTTCTTTAATCTACTCAGAAAAGCTCCTGAAGCAGGATTTGACCCACACAGTGGAAGGCAAGCCAGCTAAGGGGTTTCAGCTGGTAACTGCTAGCAATTAAGCCTTACCTAATTGCTTGTGAGCTAGGAGAGAATCACTTCAGTATCTATGTGGGAAGTAATCAGAAGTTAACCTGAAAAGAACAGTTTGTTTCTTGCTTTGTAGCTTTTCATTTGTTGTTTTCCTGATTTTGACTTTGTTTTTCCAAGTTAACACTGAAAGCAAGTAACCTAATTTATGTGCTACCAAGCATATCTGTGTTGGGAGAAATAACCCCATAAATAAATATCTTATTGGCTTTACCCAAGAGCACAACTAAATTATTGTCAGCAGCTGTGTCTGGTGTGAATGAACTACATTGCCCACAATACCTTGCAAATCATATAGAAATATGCACTTGCCAAGAGTGTGAAGATTCTCACCCAGGCAGCCGTCTGACACACCGTAAGATGTTCCCCACATCGTCAAAGTCCTTACTAGCATCTGGACCACATTGAGTGCTTGGCAAGCATGATACCCCCGTCTATGAGCGGATAATACCCAGTGGTCTGACAAACCCTGGGGGGGACCCAGGGGCCTGATAGATAGGGACCTTGAGCCACCCCTAAATATTATTTGATTGGCTTCAAACTTTGCACACATTGTTTTCTACATAACTGGAACCAGAATCAGGCCAGGGAGCAAAGAAATTCCTACTTTTATTTTTTCCCCTATGGCAGTGGACCACCCTAGTGTGCATGCAGTTTGCACTATCATGTGGTGTGAGGGGTCTGTACAACTGGGGAGCGGTGGTGACTGTGCTATCTCTACCTTAGTGCTGTTTACCTTGTGGACATTGTGGACATGTGTTGTGTGTTGTGAGCTGACCTATCTCTTGTGTGCTGACAGACCACTGCGCAACAGCATTTTTGTATCCCAGATATCGCCATAATGTGGACATGCATCAACAGTGGCTGGACATGGGGACATAGTGACTCTACACATTTCGATGACACTGTGAAGTGTTGTGGCCTTTGAGCGCCTCAGGGGATCCCAAACATAACACTTGCTGCAAGCACATGGTAGGTTGCACCTTTGGTCTTTTGTGAATGACATCAGCCTTTACATGTTAATGATTTACTGTCTGTCTCATAGACATTTCCTGTTGGGTCTCTATACACGAACGCTGATGCACATGGGGTGGAGCTATGAAACACCTGTGTAACATGGGCATCGGCATGGACATGACCATATCCATGTAACACCCTCGTCTGCAGTTCCAATTCAAAATGTCCCCAACATGCAGTGTGTTCTGTGTTGTGATCATGTTATATTTGCCTGTGTGACGTTGCCTGTGTGACGTTTCCTTACATACATATTTATGTTTGACTCTGCAATTTGGGCTGATGTTGCAAGCAGCATATCAATACATTGTTTATCCTCTTCTGACACAGGACAGTGAACACACAAAGCACATCTACTACAGTGCATCCATCATCACCATCAACCACCTGTTGGAGGACACAACAACACCACGGAACTATCCCTGGGAAACGGTGCCATAGGATGTTTGACCTCTGCAAGTGGGACACATGCCTAGGATGGACAGTATTATTGTTGGACTGCTACTTTGGGCATGACAGGCCTGTCCAACACACCGTTGCTGCTGTGCTCTGGCTGGATATTGTGTTCATCGCAGGGGACACACATGACCTTTTCAGTACTATGGCATATTGGGATGTCACACTTGACTATGCATGCCCAGGGTTTCAAGGACAGTCGTAACATGACTTGTTCGATTGCAGATACCCTTTGCACTTTGGACACTGTGTACTGGTCCCCACGTGTGCAGCAAGGACTGACATTGTCGCTGTATGTTGTACATCCTTCTGACATTGTGTTGTTGTGTTTTGCCCATGTGTGTGACATGGAACGCAGGATACGCTCCTCTGTTTGTTTCAACACGAGCATACAGCCAAGCGTGTGGCACAGGGGGAGCAATGGAGAGGTCCTCTTGTCCATGTCCACCTAGCCTCCACTTGCAGATGACACAGTATTTGCCACGACACCACTTTACTGCACACCAGCATCTTGGATTGCTGTTTGCAATCACCAATGGTATCACAGTGCATGTGTGGCATCACTGTATCATGTTTCAACCTACATGGTGCATGTGCATGTGACTGACTATGTTGGTGCAACACAGCATGTTGCAATATGGCTTCTGTGTGGATTACTGTAACATGTTCAACCTTTCTTTCCATCTCTATATACAGGTTATTGTGTCTGTTTACTGTACAGACATGATGCTCTGCATTTATTTACAAACCTAGCATTGCATGTCTGTACAGTCCTATTTATCCTCTGAGGTAACGACACTCACATTGCCCCATTATATTTGGAGTGTGGCAGTGTGAGTGTCCATTTTGTTCCTTCATTTGTGCATTCCATGTATCGTGATATATGTGTAAGGACACTGTATCCACACCAACCAGTGCTGGGGGACCTTCTGCATATTATTATCTCTGCATGTTTCTGCGGATGGTTTCATTTGAATTCTCTGTGTTCATGCGCCTCTGCTACCTGTTAGCATATCCTCATTGTGCATTTGACGATTGTTTAGGGTTACATTGTTGCAGCTTTGATTCCTATATCAGGCATTATGTGACAGCTGTTTTAATATGTGTGTTTACACTTTCTTACATTTAACAGCATATGCTGTTTCATTTGTGTGCCTCCTGTGTTGTCAGACAGATATGTTTTAGGGAACAGATCATGATTGATGTGTGTTGGGCCCTCATCATGCACCGCCTACTGTCTACATGCACACATATGTAACTAACACATTTGGGGCATGCAGCAGCATGTGGGGGGTGTGGACCCAATGCATACTGCACACCATGCACCTGATGCACATTATCTCTCCTGCCCATCATCTGTGGATGGGCCAGTGACAATTCTGTAACATGTGGGTTGCTGCCCTGTAAAATGTGTTCTCAGATTTTCCTTGGGACCCAATCACCTTTATATTATGATAGGCGGTATCTACACTATCTCTGATGATTAACCAAAATACAAATATGTGCTGGACGTACGTTTGTCTCTGCTGCTGCTTGAACACACTGACACACGTATTTAGTGATTTCCTGGTCATGTACATGGCCCACCTGTGCTCACATCCTTGTACAGTGCCAGCTGTCTATCTGCCAGCCGTCTGCCACATCACTGGGTGTTACAGGTTCCCATACGCATATTTCCTTTGAGATAATATCTTTGCATTGTGCTTGGTGTGGTTGTTTGCGATAGTGGTTACAGACATGTGTTGTAGCACCATAGGTTGCAGATTTGATTCCCACATGGGGTGGTTTTTTTGGTGTTATGCTAACCTGACCATCACCTACCCACACACCCTTCCACCTCTTCAGTGTACACCAAAGTGTGCCCTCTGTGTTGCCTATCCATCACAAATTAGCTGTTACATATGTCTCTTTCTTTGTAGTGTCCACATAGGCAGTCTGTTTGGGGGATTGGCATTGCTGTGGTTTAGCTGGTCTGTGGCACACCTGTTTGCAGGTTCAATTCTCACATGCTTCTGTTCTGTTCCATATTTTGCCCTGCTCCACAGGGCATCCCCTGCCGCCCTTTGGGTTTAGGTTCTTTCCTCTTTTGCATGCTGTATCCACTGCATAACATTTCATTGTGTGTGTGCATGTAGTTAGATGTGGTTCTGGTCCCAATTACAGACTGTGATTTGAGCTGTACACACCAGATCTGCATATGCATTCCATCATGGTTACTGTTGGAGGTTTGCCTATCCTGGCAGCCAGCAGGCTTCTTGTGTGATGCCCTGCAGTATTCTTGTATGCAGCCTTTGCTAGTGACCTCATGTTGGTGGTGTAGCCTACCGGTTTGTGCACTCATATTTGTGCTAATGGTCAGAGGTTTGATTCCTCTCTGTTCTCTTTCATTTGTATGCCTGTCTTGCACAGCTACTTTTCATTCCTGTGACAGTCATATCTGTGCAGATCTGTGCTGTTAGCACATTGTACCCTTATCACAGTTGCCAGCCATCCTTCTGTTCTTCTATGTGTGTCTGGCAGCTGTGTGCCGTCCTGCCCTGATGTGCAAGCTCCTACCCCATGTCCTGCACTGGTACACGTTTCTGCATTGCAGCTGTTCCTGTTTGCCTCTCCTGTGTGTGCTGTGCATGGCACTGCTACTCCTCTGTCCTCTTGTCATTGCACCTATCCTGCCACCTCTACCTCCTCTGCTGGACACATCTTCCCATCCTCTGCCACACACTGTCATTGTTGCATGGTACTTTACCATCACCCTGTGTATCACTACAGCTGGCCCCGATATGTTTGTCCATTTTTCAAATTGCCACATTAGCTGAACGCAGATTTGTCTGATCCATCAGCTCAGATCTACTTCCTTCCATCACTTGTGCATTGTCTTTCCTTGGTGTTCTGTGCAATGTTGGGTTACATCTGTGTTTGGCCCATACCTTTCTTGCTTTTCAACTTGGGGAACCTTACTGCCCTTGGCCAACATTTCTTGAGTGCCCTATACATCCTTGGGGCATCTTTAGCCACACCTTAGATTCAGCCAGCTTATGGGGTGCCTAATATGGTGCCTTGGGGGTTGACAACCTTTAAATATGCCCTCTGGGGCACATTATAACCCACCTTGGCTGACGTGGTGCTTTAGGATGTGCCTTCTGGGGTGCCCTGAAAGGTGCATTAGTGTATGGCACTGGGGTGCGGGTATTTTTAGCTGGAATCACAGATTGTTGGGCTGTTACGAGCAGGAAAAGGAATTGCCTTGGTCACCCTTATTCATTAAGCCCACTGGGGGATTGACTTCATGACCCCTGTTTCAGCAGTCATTGTATTAACCAGTGTGATACACCTCTATTGCTTTGATTACAGCTCAGCATGCAAAGTTAAGGTTAACGCGCGGTAATGTGCGCAGCTCCCTCTATCGCGCGATAACGGACACGGCGCACTTTATCGCTCAATAACCCGCGATTGCTACCTTATGACCGGAATGCCCACTCCTTATATGGCATTCTTCACATTATCGCTGCTACTAGCGCCGGTGACATTAAGACGGTTTAGTAAACATACCCCTATGTCTGTGGAGTACAGCGGATGAGAGGGGAGATAAGACACAATTTGTTCCAGTGGCATATAGCAAGAAAGATAAAATGCATGATTCCAAGCAAGTTTGCTTTAATTTTACCAGAGGAAAGAAAGATATAATGCATTTCGTAAGCATGGTTTGATTACATGGCTACTTCCTGTCTTATAAACACTAAGAAGAGACGTGGGAGAACTGCCGCACCTTTTGTACGATGTGCCGAGGCTTACCTACATGTCAGGAATCTGACACCTGTCACTGCTAATGCAGGCACATTTTTTAAGTTAAACATTCCCAAAGGAGTCCTGCCAGCAAAATGGATGCCTCTAACTGGATGCAATAAATTTGGCTCCATTCGTCACATCAACGGATGTGCGTTTAGTATCATTAACTGTCAATTTTTTTTCCAAATGAACTGAAGATCCTCAGAGAGTAAAATAAAACCTGAAATATAAAGTATAGCAAGAGATCCCCTCCAGCGTAGTTCATAGTGCAAAGATTTAGGGCTCCTGTTTTATCGTAGCATAATGAACAGATTTGCAAGGGGTAAATTTATTTCTTATCTTTGCATTAATAGAAGTCCAACGGTTACATTTTGCAAGGGTATAAGCAGAGCAGAAAAGCTTTAACAGTGTATTTAAAGGCTTCTGAATAAAGTCTCTCTGGCCCTGTCAGGTAATAAAATGGGAAAAGGCCCCATTTCTTGTGCATCTTCTGTTTAACATACTCATGCAAGATATATTTGCATTCCTAAAAAAGATTGGAGGGCATTTTCAAAGTGTTTTAGCTGGGTAGCAGACCAGCTAACTGGCTAAAGCATGGTCACCATGATATTCAGCAGAACTAGCTGGTTAGTGCCACTGATTATCCCAACACACTGCTGAAAAAACGTCCAGTTAAAACCAGGAGGTCTGTGGGCAGAGATTCAGTGGCAGAACATATCCAGGCTGCCAGTCCCTGACTTCACTCTCCGGTTCGTGGTTGAATATTGCTGCTAATCGGATTGTGGTATCAGTAATTGGGCAACCCAGATATTCAATGGTGGAAGCCAGATATGTTCTGCTGCTAAATATCTGGTCTTAAAGCAGCGTGGTGAGGCATTTTATTTAGCCTAGTTGCCGCTGCTGAATATGTCCCCCATCGAATTCTATTCTTCGTAGTCATGTTTGAACTTTGTATCTTTTGACGTGAGTTTCTGATTCTCCTGTATTGATTGGCAGTATAAGCTCAAATTCTGCCCATTTGGCTTAGGTATTGAAAACTGGAGGGTGATGGGGTCTTGTCTGATCAATATATCATACATAGTAACATAGTATATGACGACAGATAAAGACCAATATGGTCAATCTACTCTGCCCAGCAAGGTGGCAAGAGTAAGTGCACCTGACACTCTGTGCAGGTCACCCTTCCCCATGCCTTTGTTTAGGGGTGTACCCACCACTCTGTGTAGGTCACCCCTATTTTTTGAGATATAAGAGATAGTTATGTTTGTTTTGATTTTATCCTGTTGCTATAAAGGGATCCACTGTGTCTGTCCCATGCCATTTTGAATTCTGTCACTGTGTTTGCCCCCACCACTTCCATCGGGAGGGCATTCCAAGCATCCACCACCCTTTCAGTGAAAAAGTATTTCCTGACGTTGCCTTTCAGTTTACCCCCTTGAAGCATCATTTTATGTCCTCTAGTTTTGCAGCTTCCCTGTCTTTGAAAAAGGTTTGATTGTTCATTAATACTCTTTAAGTATTTAAAGGTCTGTATCTTATCTCCCTTGTCCCTCCTCTCCTCTAGAGTATACACATTTAGGATTTCTGGTGCAGGCACCAATCATTTTGGTCACCTTCCTCTGAACTGTTTCTAGTCTTTTCATATTTCTTGCGAGATATGGTCTCCAAAACGGAACACAATATTCCAAGTGAGGCCTCACCAGTGACTTGTATAGTGGCATTAGTACCTTCTCCTTTCTGCTGGTAATTCCTCTCTGTATGCGAATTAAACAGGGACATTGATAACTTGGATTTTTTTTCTGAGACAATGGAGGGTTAAGTGGCTTGCTCAAGGCCACAAGGAGTGCTAGTGGGAATCGAATGCTGGTCTCAAGCCAGGGCTCTAACCCTTAGGCTACTCCTCCACTCTGTTGAGTCTTGCTATGCCATCTGCTAATTGTATAATTAGGAAGGGGGCAAATGGCCAGTTTGGCCTTTCTCTGGGGCTTGGTCTTGGGCCGGATGACTGCTTGGTACTTAAAGCAGCTGCAAGCTGTAAATCAGTGAGCATGTACTCGTAGTCCCTGTGGTGGGACGGTGGCCTTGATCTCTACATGGATTTCCTTTCCAAAGATGAAACCTGCTCCTGGGGTGGACTTGACCTGGGCCAATGTGGGATCTGTAAGAATGCACTTCTTCAAAGGCCCTATACTAACTGACAATTTGTTGGCACCATCACTGCTATTATCAATACCACTGCCACTCACAGCATGTTTTCTTAGCAGCTGGGACAAGAAATGGCCTCAGCAGCTTCAAGAAAGCTTGCGTAGAGAGGAAGTGGGTCCTTTCTTTGACCTGTCTCTCTTTTCCTACCATTGGCCTATATGAGAAACTCATCTTTTTCCTTATTTCTTTAAACTTGTCCTGTATGTTCAATGTTTGGATATCTATACCTATGGGTATATTTTTTCATCTTTGTGATGTTTTTTTTTTTAAATCTCGGAATGCCCTATTGTTATAGCGATGTCAAGGGTTCTTGATATATACTATGGTATATGTTACCAAAATAAAATAAAATAAAACTCATCTTTCAGCATGTGTGCAGCGTAGTCATTATGGTGCACCGCCAGCTACAGGGCTTCTTTTGCACCTGTCTTTTAAAGCCTGCTGTAAGTGGAGGAGTAGCCTAGTAGTTAGAAGAACAGCTTAACACCCAAGAGACCCAGGTTTTATTTGGGCAAGTCCCTTTCCCTCCATTCTTCTACAACAGGGATTCTCAACCCAGTCCTCAGGATACATCTAGCCAGTCAGCTTTTCTGGAAAACCATAATAAATATGCATGGGAGAGATTTGCATACACTGTCTCTTTCCTGTTTTGCCGCTGCTAGTTTCCTCTCTCCAAAATGGCATTTTACTTTTTGATTCCTATATCACAAATGCACACGTTCTCAAATCCTGGTCCCTAAATCCAATCAGAAGGAATCATTGTTGCAGAGGCTGTGAGTACATCCTCTACAGCCCTGGCTGGTCCAGGCAGTAGAAGACCTTACCTAGGAACCAAACCCATCTTCTCTGAACTGGGGTGGTCCCAGGTTGAAACATTTTTATTAATTAACTTTACTTCTGGTTATGCAGTTAAATTATGATTTGCACATATAGCAAAAGATTAACATATCTGGCAACTTTTGAGCTCGACTCTTCTAGAGTTTAGTATAGAATGACAAGATGATGGAGGGTGTAGACTTTCTTTCCTTTTACCCCTACCCTCCTATATTTTTATGCATTTTTAATACAAATTCCATGTCTAAAACTACCACATCATTCACCCCCACACGCACATTTATTCCCTCTCAGATCACCAGTATTGACCCCTCCTTACCTCTTCCTCAGCCTCCAATGTATTTGTATGCTTCCTAGAATTCAGCTCACACTCACCATCCTCACCTCCCCTCAGCATTCATCCCCCAAACATTCCACCTTCTCCTTATGCAACCCAATATTCACCCCATTTCACTCTGCTGATCCCAAACATTAGTTCCTCTCTTACATTGCCAGGAATTCACTCCTACTCATGTTGATCCCCTTTCAATATTCACCTCTTCTGTCCTTTCAAAATCACTCTGTAATATTCTTGAAGTTCAAACACAGCCTCTTAGTCACAAATAATGCAGCAAATTTGAACTTTGTGCAGTGCAGTGGAATAGGGGGTCTTTGGCTTCTTTCTTTTCTCTGTGCTCCCTGGACCCCCAAGGACCATTTTTGGATACCTGAATGCCTCAGTTTGGTTTTCACTTTCATCTCATTTTCTTTGTTAGATCCTATGTCAGAAATGGATTCTTGGACTCCCGAGTCAGCACTGGATGGGCAGCTGCTCCTCTTTCCCTCCTTCTAGAATGGAGCTTGAACACTTCAGATATCAGGACTGGAAGCAGGCATCTCTCACAGTCTTCTCTGCAGGTAGCCTCCCTCCTGGTACTCAGGGTCATCTGGGATCAGGGCCGGCCCAACCACTAGGCAAACTAGGTGGTCGTCTTAGGCAGCAAACTCCGGAGGGCAGCAAAAGCAGGTCATTCTATGCTAAATAATAGATTTGACAGCCAGAGGGGATGTAGAGCTTGAAGTTCGCCTAGGGCTCCGACACTTTTGACCAGCTCTAGGGCCAGCCCTGCCTGGGATGTGGGATCCAGGAAGGATCTTTCTCACCTGACTCCCGGTCCAGCAGCTGACTCCCACAGGTACAAGCAGGCTGGAACTGCTGACTACCCACATGCTTGACGTCCAGGAGCTGAAAGAAATCACATCTCTCTGCATCTCCTTAACAGGCTGCTGCTCTACCAGCAGTTTGATAGTAATAATAACACTTGCTATTTTTATTAGGAATGTATATTTGTTTGAAAGACATGGGAAATACCAATGAAATTTCCTATTTCATTTTGTATCATTTTTAATCTAAACACGGCACTGAAAATTCAAAATTCATCTCTATGGAAAATGCTAACTGGATTTTCTGCCTTGTGAATCTATTGACTCTTGCAGTAGAGATTTACTCCAAATATTTCTCTTTTGCCATATTCTTGTGCCAGAATTTCTGTGAAACCAGGTCTAAGTATGCTATCGGAGATATTTACCAATCCTAATCCAGATCACTGACAATTATCCCCCACCCACAAACCTCGTCAATTTTATGTAGCATCATCATGCAGGTATGGTAATACTATTCCATCACAGAAGCCATAAGATTCTATTGATTGGTTATAGGAAAAGAATTTCTAGAGTTACCACAAACTTTATAACCATGTCTGGAAACACCTCTAAATATAGCCATCTTTCGTTACCATCACCTAATCGGACTTGTCTAGAATTTACTAGATGAATAGCCTTTACTTATCAAGCACCAAACCTCAATTCCCTAGAAGTTAAAACTAATGTAAATTGCTCTCAATTTCGTAAAAAGCTTGGCTTTTTATTCAAGCTTTTGGTCATCACTATTTATAAAGCCCTCTCTAACTTCTATTATATTTAGAATCTGCACAGGCCCTTGTTTTTTTGTGTTTTCTGCTATGTTGTGTGTTTTCTTAAACTTTTCTCTTGAAATTGCAACATTTTATGTCATACATTTATTTGTAGTAGATTGATTGTAGATGTTATTTGTGATATTGTTGTTTTATTATAGATGTTATTGTTTTACTGCTTTTTCTTTTATCTTATCTTATTTTACCTTATTGTAAACCACTTGGTTGCTTTAACTAAAGGCAGTATATCAAGTAATTAAATTCCAATTCAAACTCACTATAAATGGTTAGGGCAGATGTTGCAGATGTCCAGAGAAGGAGACATTTCTGGAGTCCTTTTAGAAAGCAATTTCAAAGACTTCCCCAGCAAGAGGTTGTCCATATCAAAATGAGGGCATGGTGTAGGGTGTGGAGAAGGTATACTCATTTCCCCTCTTTTTTCCATGTTGACAATGAACACGGATGGCAAATGAGGGCACTTGTTTTCATCTTTCCATGCTGATGGACATACCTGTATGGAAGATAGCATGAGAAAGATGTTCCATGGGATGATGTTCCAAGGGCTGCAGAGCAGAGATGGCGTCCATCTGTCCAAGAAGGGTCAAAGTGTCTTCAGCAGCAGACTGGCTAACCTACTGAAGAGGGCTTTAAACTAGATTCATTGGGGATGGGTAAAGAAAGCTCCCAGGTAAGTGAAAGCCCCCAGGTAGGTGAAACGCTAAATACCTCTATAGAAATGGGTAAAAGGGGCAACATCTGGAAAGCGGTGTGTATAAATGCCCGTAGCATGGGAAATAAGATCCTAGATGTTAAGGCTTTAATGGAGGAGGCTGACTTGGATTTAGTGGCAGTTACGGAGACATGATTCATGAACATCCATGACTGGGATGTAATTATACCGGATTGCTGACTACCCACATGAGGTAAGTGCAGGCAGTGCTGAAAGTAGGTGTGGATGCTGCTGTGTGCAAGTATGCCTTATCCCCATGAGACCATTATCTACTGTCAGCAACACTTCCCTGGTGGCCAGTGGATGCCAGGGCAGGCGGGACACAAAAATATAAGGTTAAGATTGGAGAGTCTTTTAAAGGCCCAAATGGCTCTTGGTCCTTGTAGTTGCTTTAGCTCCAATCTTCAATGAAACAATCAAGCTGAGTGGTGGGAATTAATAAGGCTTTTATTTCCCTTTTCACAGTGGTTCTAAATAGTGGGTTACAACTTTAAAGCAAATGTCCTTAATGCAGGTTGAAAACAAACTCAGGGTTCAAAGCAAAAACTGTTATATGTCACAGGAATGGAGGTGCTCAAACAAATAAAGAATGCTCTGCTGGCAATTCACCCAATCACAAGTCTGGCAGAGACTCTAAACTTTCAGAAATGCAAAGTGTACAGTCTATCTCTTGGTCAGATAAATCTCCTGCCAGTTCCACTTGCATTGGCACGGTATCAGAAAGCTCTGATTCTGTATCCCTGGTTTCTTGTAAAACACATTCAGGGGTTTTGTATATTTTCTGTAAGCAGCTCCAAATGTCCTGGGCCTAGCCTAGGGCATCGGCCACTTGCTGTGTTAGGCTTTAAAGTACCCTCTTTCCTTAGAGGCTTTACAGCAGCTTTATCATAGCTTTTACCATTCACAACTTTCTTATTAGGCATACATTTCTCATACCTTGTATGGCAGCAATCCTCAAGTAACCGGCTTTCTTCCACTGCCTGCCTTTCCCAGGCAGCAGCTTGGTGAAATTCTTTTCTATGACGGTTAGGCTTACCCTGTAGCCTTTGACTTCCTTCTCCTGGTGAAGGCCTGCCTCTGTACAAGCCCAGCTTCTGGCTTTCTGACTCAGTGTGGCTTGGCTTCTCCAGCTGATTCTTGTTTGGCTTAAGGTTGCAGTTACAGCAGGGCTTTTGCCTCTGAGGGCAAACAGCTCTCGGTTTGCCTTGAGCTGACACCTCCTTAGGTCCTTCCTCAGCTCCTGAGAAATCACCTCTCCTTCCTGGGAATCCTCTAGCACTAGAGTAGTCAAGTTTCCACTTCTACCTCTCTCTCTCGGTGCTGCCAGTGATTCTCCCCTTGCTTCTGCTTGGGCTGCTGCTTCTGCTGGTGCTTCTATCTCCGAGGCTGCCGGTACTCCTTCTGCCTGTTCTCCTTCCTCTCTTCCAGTCTTCCACACTCCCCTTATGAAGCCCTCCTGCTTTTGAGGATTGGAAGCTGGTTGGCATTTCCTCGTGACCAGCTGGGCGTGGCTCTTCAGTCTCCCTGAAGACACTCTTGCTCCCTCTAGCTGGTTCCTGGGAATATTGCAAGTCTTTTTCTCTGTGAAAAACACCTTCTTTTCTCTCAACTGGGCTCTCTTCAGCCCTCGCTGCATGACACATCCCCCTTCTTAAAATATTACAGGCTGGGGAAGCCTCTTCCGCGCAGCACGTAATACGCGATACCGCATCCTTCTGCAGCTGACTTTCTTTTCGCTTCAACCGACTGTTGTCTGCTTGTATCATTTTAGGGTTGGATATGTTTTCCGCAGATGCTAGCAAAACTAACCGTTCATGCCATGGCCGGAGTATGTTTACATGATAGACCTGGCTATGTCCCTTTTTATCTTGAATCAGGTAGGAAGCTGGACCGACGGGCTTGATAACCTTGTAAAGTCCCTTCCACTGGGCTTCAAACTTGGGAGTAGTGCCAGATACTAAGACTATCACCTTCTCTCCCACGTCCAGTTGTCTGGGTTTTGCATGACGATCATAATATTGCTTTTGCTTTTGTTGGCTCTCTTTCAGTTTCTCTTCAGCGAACCGCGAGGTTCGTTCCAGGTGAGTCCTTAGGCTCTTCAAAAATAGGGGTATTCCTATTTCATCCCCGACGGGTTCTGTCCATTGTTCTCGCAAGACATCCAATATGCCTCTTGGTGCTCTTCCATACATAAGTTCATAGGGCGAGGTACCCGGGAAACTCTGTGTTCTCTCCCTACAAGCGTATAGAACAAATGGTAGCATGGTGTCCCATTCGGTCATTTGGCCGTCCAAAGCTCATCGAAGCACTTGCTTTATGCTTTGGTTTAAACGCTCAACCAAGCCATTGCATTGGGGGTGGTAAGCCGCAGTCTTTATATGGTGGATGCCAAAGGCGTCCCACACCTGGGCTAGGTATTTGGATAAAAAGTTGCTGCCCCTGTCAGTTAATACCTCCTGCGGGAACCCCACCTCACAGAATACCTTGATTAACTCCACAGCAATGGACTTTGCTGAAATATTTCTCAGAGGCACCGCCCACGGGAAACTTGTGGCCTGGTCAATAATCACGAGAATATACTGAAATCCTCTTGGCGTTTTTACCAGAGGTCCTACTATATCGATGGCCAGTCTCCTTACTGGGTCTGAGATTATTGGCATCGGGATTAGAGGTACTTCTGGCGGCCGCCTATGAGTTACCCGTTGACACGATGCACAGGACTCGCAGAAGCGAGTAGTTTCTCTGAAGACTCCCGGCCAATAAAATCTGGCTAAGATTTGATCAAGGGTGCCTTGTGCTCCCTTATGGCCCCCTACTGGATGATCATGGGCCAGATGTAAAACAAGGGACTTGAAAGTATTCGGGACCACTAACTGCTTCCGAATGTTTCCTGTTCGGAGGTCCTTACTTTCTCGATATAGTATGTCTTCCTCCATAATAAATCTGGAGAAAGTATCCTTTTCTTCTTGAGCATGCTCAAACGCACGAGCCAGAGCAGGGTCTGCCCTTTGTTCCGTCTTGAAGGAGGGGAACTTCTCCATCAATTCCGCAGGTACCCAAGGCATCCCTTTCCCAGCTTCCAGCTCGGCTCTTCCCTGAGAGCGACATTTTCTTTCTTTCCGCCTCTCAACCTTGGATTTTCTTTCCCTCTCCAAGGGGTCACCTATTAAACCTTCGTGGGAAGGAAGGTCTCCTAAAGTGGTGTCTCTGGAACACGAGGGACTTTCAGAAGTTTGGGCGTGCGAGCGCGTTGAAACTAGAGCCTCCTTGGGATCTGTAGTCTTCTTTGTTTTTCCCAGAAGAGGACTGAGAATCACAGTATCCCTATGGCGAATGCAAGTGGAAGCTTGAGCTTCTTGTGGAGATAAGCCCTCTTTTAGACTTCTTTTGAACTGTGGCCAATCATGGCCCAGTACCAGCTCTTGGTGTAACTTAGGTACAACGGCTATTAACCTTTCTTTTTCAATGCCTAGCCCTTTAACCCACAATTTGTACACGGGATAGCAGGTAGCATTTTATTCTCACCTTACTCTCTGGCTGATCTGGAACTGCCACGCCCTGATCCCTGACCACAGACCATAATTTTTGCGAAATCATAGTTTGGTCAGCTCCAGAATCTAAAAGTGCTTTTGCATTTACTCCTTGAATCTTCACATTCAAGACAAAACCTTCACGGATTGCTTTTGGTTTCTCTCCCACAAGAGCAATACGTGAATAACATTCTTGTTTCAGATGCCCTTTCTTGCCACATGCAAAACATCTTTTAATCATTTCTTTTGACACCACATTAGAACTTTTTAAACCACTATGTAGAGGTCGTGAGACGCTTTCTAACCTCTGCGCCTCCATACCGACTGCCAATTTGGAAGTCCCCACCTTTTTCTGGGTGACCATCTCTGCTTCCAAATACCGCTCAGTGAGAGCTATTGCGTCAGCAGTGGTATGGCAACTCTGCAGGATGAGAAAGTTCTGCACTCTGTTTGGCACTGCAGACATATATTGTTCAAGTATTATCTCATCCATTAGTGTATCTACTGTCTTCCCCTCAGGCTTTAGCCATTTGGTCGCTAGACCGCGTATTCTATGGCCAAGGGCCTTAGGCGTTTCATCTGCCCTGAGAGAAGTGGCTCTAAACATCTTATTGTACAATAAAGTTGTAAGGCCTAGTCGATCCCTAATAGCACCAGCTACTTCCTCGTAATTATTAGCAAGAGCAGGTGGCATTGCCCTGTACGCAGCGAACGCCTCCCCCGTGAGGGACGCTGCAAGGCGAATGGCCCATTGCTCGGGTGGCCAATTTGCGGAACATGCAATTCTACCAAAGGAATCTAAAAAGTCATCTACGTCATCAGTAGGGCTTAACTTTCCTACAGTTAGGTCATTGCATGTCCATTGTCCATCCCTTGGATTGCCTGATCCAGCCTCCTGTAGCTTCTCTGTGTTGGCCTTAGCCAGCGCCTCCCGCTGCTGAGCCAACCAGGTTTCCATAACCTGCAGGACCGGCTGTTGCTGTGCTTGCAAAGCCTGGAGGGCCTGCGCTTGGCTTTGCCGCGCAAACTCAGCTTGTCTGTCAAACTGTAGCGCCATCCACGCACAAAGCTCCTTTTGCTCCATGCTGCACCTGTAAAAAAAGAACACAAGAAAAAAAAAACAAGTGTGGCTCCACTAACAAATGAGCTCCTTTTTTTTTTTTTTTTTTTTTTCCTTCCCTATGCTATCCAACACAGATCAGGCTTAATTACATGTTACCTGACATCCGTGTTGTATCAGCTTTGGAATAATCGTTGCTGTCCCACTCTGCAGCTCTCCGCCTCTGGTGTCAGCAACAGGATTTTCAGCTCACTGGTCCAGGTGTCCCCCTTCAGGATTTTCACCATCTGATCCGGTTTCTGGTTACTCCATCCCAGGTTTTACCCTCCGATCCAGTTTCCAGCTAATCCGTTCCGGTTTTTACTTTTTCAATCCGGTTTTTCATACGCTCCACTCCGGGTTTTATTTTTTTAAACCTAGGAGTTTATTTTTTTTTCCTTTGCAGTTGTAAGCACCCAATAAAACATCCAACAACTACACCATTTATGTCAGCAACACTTTCCTGTTGGCCAGTGGACGCCAGGGCAGGTGGGACACAAAAATATAAGGTTAAGATTGGAGAGTCTTCTAAAGGCCCAAATGGCTCTTGGTCCTTGTAATTACTTTAGCTCCAGTCTTCAATGAAACAATCAAGCTGAGTGGTGGGAATTAATAAGGCTTTTATTTCCCTTTTCACAGTGGTTCTAAATAGTGGGTTACAACTTTAAAGCAAATGTCCTTAATGCAGGTAGAAAACAAACTCAGGGTTCAAAGCAAAAACTGTTATACGTCACAGGAATGGAGGTGCTCAAACAAATAAAAAATGCTCTGCTGGCAATTCACCCAATCACAAGTCTGGCAGTGACTCTAAACTTTCAGAAATGCAAAGTGTACAGTCCATCTCTTGGTCAGATAAATCTCCTGCCAGTTCCACTTGCATTGGCACGGTATCAGAAAGCTCTGATTCTATATCCCTGGTTTCTTGTAAAACACATTCAGGGGTTTTGTATATTTTCTGTAGCAGCTCCCAATGTCCTTGGCCTACCTAGGGCGTCGGCCACTTGCTGTGTTAGGCTTTAAAGTACCCTCTTTCCTTAGAGGCTTTACAGCAGCTTTATCATAGCTTTTACCATTCACAACTTTCTTATTAGGCATACATTTCTCATACCTTGTATGGCAGCAATCCCCAAGTAACCAGCTTTCTTCCACTGCCTGCCTTTCCCAGGCAGCAGCTTGGTGAAATTCTTTTCTATGACGGTTAGGCATACCCTGTAGCCTTTGAGTTCCTTCTCCTGGTGAAGGCCTGCCTCTGTACAAGCCCAGCTTCTGACTTTCTGACTCAGTGTGGCTTGGCTTCTCCAGCTGATTCTTGTTTGGCTTAAGGTTGCAGTTACAGCAGGACTTTTGCCTCTGAGGGCAAACAGCTCTCGGTTTGCCTTGAGCTGACACCTCCTTCGGTCCTTCCTCAGCTCCTGAGAAATCACCTCTCCCTCCTGGGAATCCTCTAGCACTAGAGTAGTCAGGTTTCCACTTCTACCTCTCTCTCTCGGTGCTGCCAGTGATTCTCCCCTTGCTTCTGCTTGGGCTGCTGCTTCTGCTGGTGCTTCTATCTCCAAGGCTGCCGGTACTCCTTCTGCCTCTTCTCCTTCCTCTCTTCCAGTCTTCCACACTCCCCTTATGAAGCCCTCCTGCTTTTGAGGATTGGAAGCTGGTTGGCCTTTTCTCGTGACCAGCTGGGCGTGGCTCTTCAGTCTCCCTGAAGACACTCTTGCTCCGTCTAGCTGGTTCCTGGGAATATTGCAAGTCTTTTTCTCTGTGAAAAACACCTTCTTTTATCTCAACTGGGCTCTCTTCAGCCCTCGCTGCATGACACTACTCACAAAGGTCGGGCTTAAATCCTGCAGGTATGGAAGTTGCTACTGTTCATGTGTTTTTATCCACCCTACCCCCAGGTGGCCTTGATCTGATTACAGAGGTCACTTATACATCCTGTTGGTATGGTACTTGCTGCTGTTAATGTGTTTATATCCACCCTACCCCCAGGAGGCGTTGATCTGATTACAGAGGTCACTTATACATCCTGTTGGTACGGTACTTGCTGCTGTTCATGTGTTTATATCCACCCTACCCCCAGGAGGCCTTGATCTGATTACAGAGGTCAGCTATACATCCTGTTGGTATGGTAGGTGCTACAGTTCATGTGTTTATTACAGAAGTCAGTTGAGGGAGGAGTAGCCTAGTGGTTGGGGCAAGGTACTTCAGGCCGGAAGGTCGGGGGTTCAAATCCCACTAGAGGACAGCAACCTTGGGCCGGAAGGACTGGGGTTTCTAGTCCCACAGATGCTCCTTGTGGTCATGGGCAAGCCACTTAATCCTCCATTGCCCATGTTCCCTGTAAGTATTAGTGTATGTGTCTCATATCCCCACATGTTAAATGTATTCCCCAATTGTGTTGTGACCGCTTTGATTGAAGGATAAGGCGGTATACAAAACTGTCTAAATAAATAAATAAATAAAGTTATACATCCTGTTGGTACGGTACTTGCTGCTGTTCATGTGTTTACATCCACCCTACCTCCAGGAGAGCCAGACATGATTGCTGTGGTCTGTTTGATATCCTGGTGTCAGGGTACCTGCATCTGTTGTTGCGGCACTGCTGAGCCCAAACACCAGGAGACCCACACCTGATCATAGAGGTCTGTTAAAGCTGCTGGTGTCTGCGTACCTGCAGTTGTTGGGGTGTTACTGCTCTGCCTGACCCCAGTGAGGGCCTAGACCAGATAACATAGGTCTATAGCTCAGCTATGTGGCTCTGTGCATACTCCGGTTGCATACGGCCACAACTGCCATATTCACAAGAGGCCTAAGTCCTGACCACAGAGGTAGGTCTGATGTCATGGTAGAGGCCCCTGCTGATGTGCCTGGCCCACCCAAACACTGGGCGAGGTCAGAACACATCGCACATGTTCCATAGAGAGCTCATGGTGCCACGGTGGTTGTGTCGGCTGATGTGTGTGGGTGAGGCAAATACACAGGTGTCTGCCGCAGCATACAGGGAGTTTGGAAATCCCACTTTTGGAGACCAACGTGACCACCACACACATGGCATGGTGCACCCATGTCATGCAAGGAGGGTGTGGGAACAGGGTAAGGGGACCAGGGGGCAGCACACAGTACACGTAGCTGGCACCCCACCCATGGGCAGACCCACAGCCACACATGTATGCGGCACAGCCAACAGGTAGTAGTGGAGCTACTGGCCAGAGCAGCAGCAACACTCAGCTGCCTGCAGTGATGTGTGATATGCAATGGCCACCCACCAGAGATATCCTCCCCCTGATGTTCCCACCCATTGCATTCCCCCCCCCCCCAGGTGGAGGACCTTCGGAAGAAGGGAAGGGAGTTGCGGCTGCACTGCCTGGATGTCCTGGAACGCCTACAAAGGAAGGCACAACAGGAACAGGACGGTGAGTGTTGTGGCCACTGCAGGGATGTACAGCATGCCACAGTGGGCCAACAGCCTGTGTGTGGCCACACAATGTGTATGTGATGTGGGAATGGCATGATGGTGTCCTAATGACTGTCTTCCCCAACAGAGACTGTTGCTGCCGGGGAATGAGCATCAACATCCGGGACCTACACAACAGGGCCCACAGCTCCAGCCCAGCCGATGGAGGAGGAGGAGGAGGAGGAGGGGGTGGAGCCGGAGGACGACTCTGCAGAAGTGAACTGGGCAGAGGGTGGTGTGGGGCAGGAAGGAGGGGAAGGTGAGGGTCACTCTGGTGCACCATTGGGTGGGTGGGAGGATGATATGCAGGAGGAGGTTGAGGAGGAGGAGAGTGTGGAGGGGGGAGGGTGATGTTGGGAGGGAGGTGTCAGAGGGGTGGAGAGGGGAGAGGGTGGCCCTGTGGGTGCAGTGACACCACCACATGCCACAGGCAGGTCCAACACACATGCCACCACACAGACTCCGGGCACCTGGGGCAGATGTGGTGGCAGGTGTGTCTGGGACCTGTCTGTGGCAGCGCTTGGTGTGCTGCAATGGCAGCAGGCACAGGACCTCACAATGCGGTGATTCAGTGGCTGGCTGATGAGATGCACATGCAGCGTGCAGCTGGTATGGGGGGTACATCTCAGCAGCCATCCCCTGATGGGCGGCCCCAGAGTGTCTGAGGGGCAGAGTGGAGGCCACACACATCCCCTGTGGTGCCATGTCACTCGTGCCACAGCATGGGTCTACATGTACATATCACCCATATCTGTAAATACACAGGTTTTGTTATATATCACACTGGTCACGTGTTTTCCTTATAGACAGTGTTAAAGTGAGCATGGGACATGTGTGTTCATCCCTATGTGTATGTGTATTAGACATTGGTAACATACATGGACCGTCCCCACACTCATGTGTGGTGTCTGACCATGCGCGTAGCCATCAGTGCCCCCTGGTGCCCCTGTGATGTACCGCACTGCTGTGTGTACCACCAGCTATGGACACATGCTTGCTGCCTGTCATGTGTAGGCAGCATATCTGATGCACCATGCTCATAGGGGAATAGGGGGGACGGCCAGCAGAAGGCATGTGGCAGGAAAGATAAGATGGACTGCTGTACCCAGGAGCAACCCAGGGGGATAGCTGGTGAGGCCAAGACAGGTGGATGTTGGTCTAGAGGGGGAGCAGAGGCTCAGTACAGGTGCAGGGGGAGAGTGAACAACTAACTGTAGCTAGTTACCTATGTCTGCCTGTGTCTTACACAAACATCTACAGCTAAACAGCCATGTAGGCCCTGGTGTGGGTCAGAGGGAATGGCACACATGTGGGTGGAGCAATGGAGAGGATATGGGGTGTAGAGAGTGACCGATCCGTAAAACATACATGTACCACCATAAACATATTACTGCTTAACTGGAGAGGTAGGGTATATCCTCACGCATAGGTAGAAGGGTGCACAGATGGCATAGTTCATGGCACACAGGGCATGGCATAAGGTCTGTGCGTTGATTGGTGGTAGTACATACACCACACCCTTAAGGGAAATGGGGAGGCACATGTGACCATGTTGACAATATGGGGGACAGGGTACTCAGGGGAGTACAGTGGCAAACACTGGAAACAGGCGCATAGGTATAATCAGGTTTTGTCATCTTTATTGGCACACAGTGACCTGTTCCCCGCAATCAAGACCTGCATGGCCGCCCACATCCACGGCAACCACGGCCCAAGAAACGCTGTTGTTCTGGTTCTGCTGGTGCTTCCTCTGGGGCTGGGGCTGGCTGCTGGGAACGCCCAGCCATGGCCTCTTGAGCATCTGCAATCTGCAATCCGCAATAGTGCTGCTGCCATCACCTCAGCTTTGGCACGCATCTGGCTCATCTTCTCCTGAATGCCCATCAGAACCTGATGAGTGGCTGTGGGTGAGACACAAGGTGAGAGACATGTGTTGTACCCCCCCCCCCCACCGTGACTCATGCACATGTCCGGCATATACCAACAGACCAGTCCGCAGGCCAATCATGTATGCAATGGCTAGCAACGCAGTACCATGTTTACATTTGTGTGTCCCATGATCCATCCACAGGCCAGGAAATGATCCTGATGGGGGTCGTGGTGATCACAGATATGACACATGATACTGTGTTGCACTTCAGTGTGTCACTGCTGTATCTGCGCACTGGTCATATGGGATAAGTTGGATAATGTGGGGATTCATGGCACACAGATAGATATCTGGGGGGCGCTGTTCACTCTAAACCTGATACACAGTACTGAGTACCCTGACTATCTTTGCTACGTACCACTTCCCAGGGAGAGGGGTCTGACGGGTAAACTGTATAGGTGATCTGGGGTAGGTGTGTAGCACTGTATATCTCCATGGGGTATTTTGTGGTGAATAGTAGGTGGATGTATGAGCTCATTAGCATGATGACACCAGATGGCACATGCTACAAGGGGGGGGGGGGAGTGCACATGGCACACACCCCCACTACAAATACAGAACTATGTGCTATGGTGTCATCATATTACGAGGCACATGGAATGTCATTGTGGATGTTACATCAACCCCCAGGGGGCTTGTTGTGTATTCTGTTACCCACCTGTTACCCACCTTCCACATCATGCTTTGCTGAGGCAGTATGAGCCCCACTTGTGCGTTGGCATCCACTGCCCTGTCCTCTGCCTTGGGCAGCACAACGTTTCCTGGGCTCTCCCCGCCATTACTGTCTGTGTCCCCAGACTCACCGGCCTTAGGCCCCTCGGAATCCTCTGGCGCCAGCACATCCCCCTCCTCATATGCCTCCATGGCCTGGATGTTACCTGGGTGTTAGAACAGGGTACACAGCAAGGATGAGTTAGCGCAGGTCAGATATCTACACCTGTGTGGTACATCCCCACCAACAGCAATGTGGTGTACGCCTGTACCTGCTGTTCCTGCATCTACAATGGGGACAGCACATGTGCGTACAGTTTGCTGTACCTGACAGGGGGGGAGGGGCGGCCTCTCGCACTGGTGGAGCTGTGTCACATTTTCTTTGATGTTGGGGGGAATGGGGCTGAGACTGGCAGCCCCACTATTTGCAGCACTAGGTATGCACTGTGCATGTGACCTTGGATGCAGGCTCAGCGTTACATGTGGCCAGGGTGTGTATGTGGGCCCTGAGTGGAATTGTGGCCTGTCATAGTGTTTGTGAGCGATGTGTATGCATTGGCCTGAGTGGTATTGATGGCAGGTGTTGCAGCATTTGTCCTGGTAAGCCAGATGTGTGTGGGGTCTGCCACTTTGGTAGCCACTGTGCGGTGTGTGTGGACAGCTATCACATACTCGGTGTGTGTGGTAGGTTAATTCAGGGGATGGGTGGAGTGATGCTGGGCATGTGGTTGCACCGTGGGTGGGGGTCATGGGAATGTGTCTGTGGCACTGCAGTACCTGTATAGATGATGGCCCCAGGTGGTGTGGGGTATTGGCTAGGTGAAGTTGATACAGCTGTGGCAATGTGCACCCCAATGTCATGTGAGGGTGGGTGGGGGATCCACACTGTATGTTGGTCAATGATGTGTTGGACATCTGTGTGATGTGGTCATTGGGGTTTGTTTGCATCTACCTTGCCCTCACAGTGTGATAGCCCTTCCTCTGTCACTGGTCTGGGATATGTCTTTGGACAGGTAATCTCATACACACGTCATAGCTGTTATAGGTGGTGTGTGTGGGTCCCCCCAGGTCAATGTTTTGTGGCCTAGTTGTATGTCCCTCCTGTCTGTGTCCCCCTGTCATATAGTGGTGTTTGCCTGGCTGCAGATTTATGCTGTTCTGTGTGACCTATATGCCAGGTACAAATAGCTGCTGCATGTGCTGGGTTCGTGGGGTGGAGTGTGTTGTGCCACCCTGTATGTACAGTCATCTGGCCCACCAATGCATAGTCAAGGGGGGTGGCTCTCTGTCTGGCTGGAGGATGCCCCCCCTGGATCTGTACACCTGTGCAATGCTCTACGATGTCCAGGACTGTGGCTGTTGTGCAAGCAGCCCCAGGTACCTGTCATACCCACCCTGTACCTGCACAGCCATGTTTTGCACACATGTTCTCAGGACATAGGCTCCCACCTTCCCATCCATGGCTGGCATGTACTGGGCCATGAGTTGTACATGTGTAATATATCTCTGACCTACCTGCCTGTGGATGGGCGGTGTCCAGCACTTCAGGCAGTCCACGCAGGTATATGGGTCCAAGACGGTCTGCGAGTTCCTGCTCCAGGGGTGTCAGGGTTGGGGCAAAAGGACCACCCCCTCCGGTGTCCATGGCATGTTGCCGCTCCGCCACCATGTGTGCATGGACACCATGCTTAATATCATTAAACCTTTTCCTAAGGCTATCCGGGTCCCTGGTTGGCCCCCCTGCCTGGGCTATAGCCTCCTGGATCTCCTCCCACATGAGTATCCGTTTGCCCACAGTGGTGCTTGTGCTCAGCCGGCCATAGAGCACCTCATACTGCTCCAAAACACTGGCCAGCAGGATGTTGTTTTCCTGCTGGCTGAATCTAACAGCCCTCCTCCGTTCCTCGGCTGGCACCGGTATACACCTACATTTTGCACTGGGTGGCCCCTGGATGGGCTGCGACACACACGATGGGCCTGCAGCCACCACCCCAGGCCCACCTCTCCTTGGCGGCTCTGGGTCCCGCTGAACATGTGTCTCACCCTCCTCCCCCCCTGCCATGTCCTACCACTCCATCTCACTGCCCTCTGTGCCCTCTCCCTCCCTGTCACACATCTTCACCCCTCCTGTTCTTCGCCTACTTCCCCCTCCCCTGCCCCTCGGGTCCTCTGCTCCACCTCACGCCTGCACCTCACCTCCCCTCCTCTCCCTTGCATTTGCTCCTCAGATCATCTCCTGTCTCTCTCTCTTGCTCCTAGCCTCCCCTCCTCAAACTCTATCTCGCCTGCTCCGCAACACACCTCTCCTCACCTGCTATAATCCTGATCTCACGCTTGCCTGCTCTACAATTCACCTCCTTTCTCCATCGCCTACACAAACCCCTCAGTGTGTACCACGTGTGCATGTATATTTATGTGTTTTCTTACATGTGAGCATCCTTGTGCAGCGGCACAAGCGTGGAGGCTGTGCATGTTGCACAGGCGCAGGGGATGATGTGGAAGGTGTGTGCCCAGGACCCATGTGACGAGTGCTGGCCGCATGCGCGTAATGGCATGCAGCACATGCGCACCTCTCACGTTCACACACGGAGCGCCTGCGCAACGTGGTGTCCCCGTGCATGCACCTACCGCATCACCCGTGCACGTACGCAACATGCGCTGCCTCCATGCTCGCACCACTGCACATGCGCAACATGCACAAGGATGCACACATGAAAAATACGCCGCTGCACATGCGCAATACGCGCAAGGACACGACCACATAAATACACATGCACACGTGGTAAACGCTGAGGGGTTTGTGTAGGCGAGGGAGATGAGGCGTGCGGTGTTGGTTGTTGGTGAAGCAAGGGAAGTGTCAGAGGCAGTTTTGGTGTGGAGAGTGGCTGGGTTGGTGAGTGCTGGTGGAGTTGTGTGGCTGGGTTGGTGACTGGTGGGTGAGGTGAGTGTCTGGGTTTGAGTGAGTTTGAGGAGTTGAGGGGGGTGGAGTTTATGGCGGGCTTTGTGGTTGCTGCATGTGCAGTGGGAGGTGATCAGGGGCTGCGGTTGCCTGACGGGGGAGATGGTGTCCATGGGGCTGAGGCACAGGGCATGGGTTTAGTCCCGCTGCAACACAGACCTGCAGCTGTGGGGGCAGGCCAGGCAGGGGCTGTACTGGCACAGCGCAGTAGGCGTGCAGAGTTGCAGGCTTACCAGCCTCGCCTCTACATGCCCAGGGCCCAGCTCCAGGGCATGCGTGAGGACCAGGTCATCTCCCTCTACTGCCTGAGCACGGGGGCTTTTAGGGAGCTCTATGAGGATCTAAGACTGACCTCGAGCCCCTGACTGGTTGGTCACATGCCATACCGGGTTTGGTCGAGCTCCTTGGTGCCCTACATTTCTTTGCCTCTGGCTGTTTCCAGTCATCTGTGGCCGCAGTGGGTGGCATAAGCCGCCCAACCTTCTCACACTGTCTCCACCAGGTACTGCGTGCCGGGTGGGGAATTACATTGCCATTCCCAACACTACGCAACAGTGGGGGACCCTGAACCAGGCCTTTGAGGTGTTTGCCGGGATACCACATGTGATGGGAGCTATTGATTGCACACATGTTGCCCTGGTCCCACCCAGAGACAGGGAGGTAGTGTTCTGCAACCGCAAACACTACCATTCCCTGAATGTTCAGGTTGTATGTGACGCAAATATGCATATTCTGAATGTGGTGCCAAGGTTTGCAGGGTCCACCCATGACTCCTATATCCTGCATCACTCGGCACTATTCAGACAATTTGAGACAGGACAGTATGAGGACTGTATACAGCTGGGTGTGTATTTCTCATCTCTGACATGCACATGGTGATCCTGTGACTAACCGTATGTGCACATGTCTGTCTTTGAGGTATATCCCTAGTTGTGTGTGTGTCTCATCTGTCTGGGTGTGATCTAATGTTGGGGGGGGGGGGTGCCCTCCAGCTCTACCTTGCTATGGTGCTGTGTGATGATGGTAGCATGAACACTAGCATTTGTGTCGTGTTTACAGATTATGTTGATTGCAATCCGTACACCTACTCCTTGTTTTGTGTGTCATAACTTCACACGCTGATGCATATTTGTGGTAACCCATCATGTGCTGTCATATGTTTCTGTCAGGGTGTTTTGTGTATTTGGTTTGCACGTACATAATTGTGTCCATTTGGGTGGACATCAGCTCCTGTTTTAACATTCCACATTTCTTTCTGCAGGTGATGCAGGATATGGATGTTGCCCGTGGTTGCTGACCCCTGTGCGTCAACCATGGAACGTGCAGAGAGGAGTTACAATGAGGCCCATGCCTCCAGCCACTCCGTCATAGAGCGCACCTTTGACATTTTAAAGAGTTGCTCCAGGTGTCTGGATAGGCGGGGCCTTACAATACAGACCACAGACTGTGGCAGAGATAATTATAGCCTGTTACATCCTGCACAACATTGCTCTCAGGCACCATATCTCTGTCCAAATTAATGAGGATCTGGAGGATGATCCGACGTGCCCTCCTGTACCTGCCCGTGGTGACACACGTGAGGGCACAGCAGTCAGGCGGCAGATGATTGAGGTGCTCTTCTCATGTAAGTACTGCATATGTTACCACATACATTTGTTTAGATATGTGTGTACTACTACTACTAGTAAACATTTCTATCCCAATGGCAGTAAGATGCAACACTGCACTGACATGTAACAGACACTGCCTGGCCATCCCAGCTTACAATCTAGTCATGACTGAAACGCAGAAGATGTGAGCAGGGCACAACAGCGAGTGGTGGTGGATTATGTGTGTCGGGAGTAGTAGGCTTGTGGGAGGTGTTAAGCTGTCATACCTGATTTGTGGCTGATTGGGATAGGGGCTGCTGTACAGCCACAGGTAGTTAGTTTGAGGCTTTGGATGCAGCAAGGTGAAAGGCGTGTAGTATGGGGTAAACAGTAGGAGAGCAGACCATAGATGGGACCAGTTGCCTAGATGTGTGTGTTTCACAGTTTTTAATTTGAGCTGATTGATTGGTTGATATGCTCTGATGAGCAGGGACTGTGTGTTAGTTGTTTCTGTATAGCGCTACATGTGATACGTAGCACTATATACATGCTGAGTAGTAGTTGGATTACTGGTATTTGAGATCAGTAAGGGAAGTTACTGCAACACCACAGTGTGCCTGTATGCATAGGTCAGCACGTAGCCTTGACATGGATGCGGAAACGGATAAGGAACCTGTGAGGTGTCCTGACAGGGGGAGTATTAGTGCCATTACGTGTGTGGCTGTAGAAAAGCCATGCAGTGCAGTGTTGCATATTTTCAGGCAGACAGAGATGATTCAAGGCCAGATCAGCAAGGTGTAGGTTACAGTAGGCAAATCAGGAGCTGATGGGGGGGGGGGGGAGGAGGGATTTGGGTTTTAGTTGTGTTTTTAGGGAGGACTGGGGAGATATAGCTGATGACAACTAGGCATAAACCACATGCCTCAACTACAAGCTGGGTATGTGTGTAGAGGAGGAGAGTGAAGTCCAAAACAACACCTACATTGCGGACCCTAGAGAGAGGAAGTTTTGGCCACACACACAAAGATGCTCTGATTGGAGGGGAGGGTTTAGGTGCACATATAGGATATCCATGCTTTGCCATTATCAATTTCACACAGTGGGATGACATGCAGCCATCAATGACAGGTGGCAACCAGACATTGGGGTGTGGTTTGGCAGACATAACTCAGGCGTGGAGAGATATATTTGCAACTCATCAGTACACAGCTGTTAATGTGAGTCAAGGTATGAGATATACACACCAAGAAAATGTATATGGACAGAGGATAAGGATGGAGCCCCTGCATATTTCCCTCTGTTACAAGAACTGACAGCGGTGTAGCAGACGACATTGAGACACCAGAACACACACTGAAGGGGCATTGGGAGCAATATGGGGGACACAGGATAGTACTGCGTGCTTAGAGCCAAGCAGGGACATGGTAGCGAGGAGATAATTCTGTTCCACATTTTTTACAGCAACAGAGAGGTGAGGAAGGGGACAGACAGAGTATGGACCCTTGTTGTTTGCCACACACACTTCAGTGATAACTTTAACATGAAACAAATCTGTACAGTGTGATGGGGAACAGTCAGTCTGTTAAGGATCTTGGGGGGTCTGCGAGCTGAGGATGTAAAGATGCAGTGTGTGTTGCACAGCTCCAACATGACATATGTATGTTTCTCTTGTGTTTCTCAATCCATAGGACATACCTGGTGACCCTCCTGGTGCTGTGGTGCATTGGCAGGTGACTGTACGTCATCCAACATGCAGTAGTCTGGGGTAGGTGGACCTACAGCTATTTTGTCTGTGATGACAGTCAGGGGGAGCACATGTCTGCAGTGATCTGTCATAAGGTACATATGTTGTTGTTCACCTCTTTTCCCTGCACCCCCATACCCCATATGTTGCTGTTGGTACACATATCCACAAGGGTTCCTGGCCAATTTGTCTTCTCCAACACTGTCTCTGGGACACGTCCAACAGAGCTGCGTGTGTGTGCAGGTCCTAGGTGTTTGGGTGGTGGAATGCACGTACACCCTTCCCTAACATTGTAGCATCAGCTAACAGCAGGGTATCATTGCATTTAACAGGCCTTAATCTTCACTAATCTCCAATTGTGCACATAAAGGCAATATGCTACTGCTGGCATGCTCACCTTAGCATGCTGTGTGGGTGTGTGTTTTTGGGTGGGCTGTGTGATGATACAGTGTGCATGCAGTTTGCACTGTCATGTGGTGTGAGGGGTCTGTACACCTGGGGAGCGGTGGTGACTGTGCAATCTCTACCTTACTGCTGTTTACATTGTGGACATTGTGGACATGTGTTGTGTGTTGTGAGCTGACCTATCTCTTGTGTGCTGACAGACCACTGCACAACAGCATTTGTGTATCACAGATATCGCCATAATGTGGACATGCATCAACAGTGTCTGGTCATGGGGACATGGTGACTCTACACATTTTGATGACATCTTCTTCCTTCACTGTGATGTGTTATGGCCTTTGAGAGCCTCAGGGGATCCCAAACATACACTTGCTGCAAACACATGGTAGGTTGCACCTTTGGTCTTTTGTGAATGACATCAGCCTTTACATGTTAATGATTTACTGTTTGTCTCATAGACATTTCCTATTGGGTCTCTGTACACAAACGCTGATGCACATGGGGTGTAGCTGTGAAATGCCTGTGTAACATGGGCATGGACATGACCATATCCATGTGACACCCTTGTCTGTGGTTCCAATTCAAAATGTCCCCAACATGCAGTGTATTCTGTGTTCTGATCATGTTATGTTTGCCTGTGTGACGTTTCCTTACGTACATATTGATGTTTTACTCTGCAATTTGGGCTGATGTTGCAAGCAGCATACCACTACATTGTTTATCCTCTTCTGACACAGGGCAGTGAACACACAAAGCAGATCTACTACAGTGCATCCGGTGTCACCATCAACCACCTGTTGGAGGACACAACAACACCATGGAACTATCCCTGGGAAATGGTGCCATAGGATATTTGACCTCTGCGAGTGGGACACATGCCTAGGATGGACAGTATTATTGTTGGACTGCTACTTTGGGCATGACAAGCCTGTCCAACACACCGTTGCAGCTGTGCTCTGGCTGGGTGTCATGTTCATCGCAGGAGACACACATGACCTTTCCAGTACTGTGGCATATTGGGATGTCACACTTGACTATGCATGCCCAGGGTTTCAAGGACAGTCGTAACATGACTTGTTGGATTGCAGACACCCTTTGCACTTTGGACACTGTGTACTGGTCCCCACATTTGCAGCAGGGACTGACATTGTCACTGTATGCTGTACATCCTTCTGACATTGTGTTGTTGTGTTTTGCCCATGTGTGTGACATGGAACGCAGGATAGGCTCATCTGTTTGTTTCAACATGAGCATACAGCCATGCGTGTGGCACAGGGGGAACAATGGAGAGGTCCTCTTGTCCATGTCCACCTAGCCTCCACTTGGACATGACACAGTATTTGCCATGTCAGCACTTTAATGCACACCAACATCTTGGATTGATGTTTGCAATCACCAAGGGTGTTACAGTGCATGTGTGGCATCACTGTATCATGTTTCAACGTACACGGTGCATGTGCATGTGACTGACTATGTTGGTGCAACACAGCATGTTGCAATATGGCTTCTGTTTGGGTTACTGTAACATGGTTGACCTTTCTTTCCATCTCTATATACAGGTTATTGTGTCTGTTTACTGTACAGATGTGACGCTCTGCATTGATTTAAAAACCTAAGATTGCATGTCTGTACAGTCCTATTTATCCCCTGAGGTAACGACACTCACATTGCCCCGTTATATTTGGAGTGTGGCAGTGTGAGTGTCCATTTTCTTCCTTCATTTGAGCATTCCATGTACCGTGATATAAGTGTAAGGACACTGTATCCATACCAACCAGTGCAGGGGGATCTTCTGCATAGTGTTATCTCTGCATGTTTCTGCAGATGGTTTCATTTGAATTCTCTGTGTTCATATGCCTCTGCTACTTGTTAGCATATCCTCATTGTGCATTTGACGATTGTTTAGGGTTACATTGTTGCAGCTTTGATTCCTATATCAGGCATTATGTGACAGCTGTAACATAAATTTCGATATCTGTGTTTACACTTTCTTACTTTTAACAACATATGCTGTTTCATTTGTGTGCCTCCTGTGTTGGCAGACAGGTATGTTTTAAGGAACAGATCATGATTGAGGTGTGTTGGGCCCTCATCATGCACCGCCTACTGTCTACATGCACACATATGTAACTAACACATTTGGGGCATGCAGCAGCATGTGGGGGGTGTGGACCCAATGCATACTGCACACCCTGCACCTGATGCACATTATCTCTCCTGCCCATCATCTGTAGATGGGCCAGTGACTTTTCTGTAACATGTGGGTTGCTGCCCTGCAAAATGTGTTTTCAGATTTTCACCTGGGATCCACTCACCTTGATATTATGATAGGCGGTATCTACACTATCTGTGATGATTAACCAAAATAAAAATATGTGTTTGACGTACATTTGTCTCTGCTGCTGCTTGATCACACTGACACTTGTATTTAGTGATTTCCTGGTCCTGCACATGGCCCGCCTGTGCTCACATCCTTGTACGGTGCCAGCTGTCTATCTGCCAGCCATTTGCCACATCACTGGGAGTTACAGGTTCCCAGACACTCCTTCCCTTTGAGGTACTATTTTTGCATTGTACTTTGTCTGGTTGTTTGGGATAGTGGTTACAGACATGTGTTGTAGCTCCATAGGTTGCAGGTTTGATCCCCACCTAACCAGGTTCATCACCTATGCACACACCCTTCTATCTCTTCATTGTACACCAAAGTGTGCCCTCTGTACTGCCTATCCATCACTTATTAGCTGTTACATATGTCTCTTTCTTTATAGCATTTACATGGCAGTCCACTTGGGGGATTGGCATTGCTGTGGTTCAGCTGGTCTGTGGCACACCTGTTTGCAGGTTCAATTCTCTCCTGTTCTGTTCCATATTTTGCCCGGCTCCACAGAGCATCCCCTGCCGCCTTTTGGGTTTAGGTTCTTTCCTCTTTTGCATGCTGTATCCACTGCATAACATTTCATTGTGTGTGTGCATGTAGTTATATGTGGCTCTGGTCCCAATTACAGACTGTGATCTGATCTGTACACACCAGATCTGCATGTGCATTTCTTCATGGTTTCTGTTGGAGGTTTGCCTATCCTGGCAGACAGCAGGCTTCTTGTGTGATGCCCTGCAGTATTCTTGTATGCATCCTTTGCTAATGACCTCATGTTGGTGGTGTGGCCTACCGGTATGTGCATCAACATTTGTGCTAATGGTCAGAGGTTTGATTCCTCTCTGTTCTCTTTCATTTGTATGCCTGTCTTGCACAGCTACTTTTCATTCCTGTGGCAGTCATATCTGTGCAGATCTGTGCTGTTAGCACATTGTACCCTTATCACAGTTGCCAACTATCCTTCTGTCCATATATGTGTGTCTGCCAGCTGTGTGCCATCCTACCCTGATGTGCATGCTGCTACCCCACATCCTGCGCTGCTACCCCACGTCCTGTACTGCTACACATTTCTTCATTGCAGCTCTTCCTGGTTGCCTCTCCTGTGTGTGCTCTGCATGGCACTGCTACTCCTCTGTCCTCCTGTCATTATACCTACCCTGCCACCTGTACCTCCTCTGCTGGACACGTCTTCCCATCCTCTGCCACACACTGTCATTGTTACATGGTACATTACCATCACCCTGTGCATCGCTACAGCTGCCCCCGATATGTTTGTCCATTTTTCCAGCTGCCACATGGGCTGGACGCAGATTTGTCTGGTCCATCAGCTCAGATCTACTTCCTTCCATTACTTGTGCATTGTCTTTCCTTGTTGCTCTGTGCAGTGTTAGGGTTACATCTGTGTTTGGCCCATACCTTTCTTGCTTTTCAACTTGGGGGACCTTACTGCCCTTGGCCAACATTTTTTGTCACCTATACATCCTTGGGGTATCTTAAGCCACACTTTAGAATCAGCCAGCTTATGGGGTGCCTACTATGGTGCCTTGGGAGTTGTCAACCTTTCGACATGGCCTCTGGGGCACATTATAACCCACCTTGGCTGACGTGGTGGTTTAGGATGTGCCTTCTGATGCACCCTAAAAGGTGCATTAGTTTATGGCACTGGGGTGCGGGTATTTTTAGCTGGCAGCACAGATTGTTGGACTGTTTCAAGCAGGAAAAGGAATTGCCTTGGCCAACCTTATTCATTAAAGCCACTGAGGGATTGAACTCATGACCCCTGTTTCAGCAGTCATTGTATTAACAAGTGTGCTACACCTCTATTGCTGTGATTGTAGGTCAGCACGCGATGTTAGGTTTAACACGCGGTAACGTGCGCGGCTCCCTCTATCGCACGATAATGGGTATGGTGCACTTTATCGCGCGATAACCCATGATTGCTACCTTAAGACCGGAACGCCCACTCCTTATATGGCATCCTTCACATTATCGCTGCAACTAGTGCCGGGAACATTAAGACGGTTTAGTAAACATACCCTTAGAGAAGCTTGCAAAGTAGTCAGGACAGCAAAGATACAAAAGAAGATGAAATAGCAAATGCAATAAGATGGGGGGATAAGACATTTTTCAGATATGTTAGTGAGAGGAGGAAGGGCAAAAGTAGTATTGTCAGATTCAAGAGTGAAGGAGAGGAATATGTAGAAACTGATGAGAATAAAGAGGAATTGCTTAACAAATATTTCTGTTCTGTGTTCACAGATGAAGGGCCAGGAGCAGAACCTCAGAAAGCACCCACAAATAGGAATGGAATTGCCAGGGAGCTCGAACGATTTTCAGAAGACTGTGTTTGTGAGAAACTAGCTATACTAAAATTAGATAAAGCGATGGGACCAGATGGGATACATCCAAGAATACTGAAGGAACTTGAGGACATTCTAGCTGCTCCACTGATTGACCTTTTCAATGCTTCTTTGGAGTCAGAGACCTGGAGAAAGGCACATGTGGTACCTTTACACAAAAGAGGAATAAGGATGAGGTTGAAAACTACAGGCCGGTTAGTCTGTGGTGAGTACATTATTGGAAACACTGCTAAACGAGAGAATAGTGAGGTTTCTGGAGTCCAATGTATTTCAGGATCCAAGTCAGCATGGGTATTACAGAAGCAGGTCTTGTCAGACAAATCTGATTGATTTCTTTGACTGGGTGGCCAGGGAGTTGGAGCAAGGGAGAGCCCTATATGTGATGTACTTAGATTTCAGTACAGGCTTTGACACCATTCAGCACAGGTGACTTATATACAAACAGCATCCTAAGGATTGACCTTAAAGTTACAGATTGGGATAGAAATTGTTTGTGTGGAAGGTGGCAAAAGGTACAGGTAAATGCAGCTCAGCCTGAGGAGAAGGAGGTTACAAGTTGTGTGCCGCAGGGATCTGTCCTTGGTCCGATTCTTTTTTAACATCTTTGTTAGTGATATTTTGGAAGGGCTATCGGGTAAGGTTTGCCTCTTTGTGGATGATACTAAAATCTGCAATAGAGTAGACACCCAGGAAGAAGTAGATAACATGAGGAAGGCTCTAGCTAAGCCTAAAGAATGGTTGAGAATTTGGGAGCTGAGGTTTAATGCTAAAAATACAAGGTTATACATTTGGGCTGGAAAAATCTAAGGGAACGGTATAGTGTAGGGGGTGAAGTACTTCTGTCCACAAAAGAAGAGTGGGACCTGGGCATGATTGTGTCTTACGATCTTAAAGTAGCTAAACAGGTAGAAAAGGCAACAGAGAAAGTCAGAAGGATGTTTGGTTGCATAGGGAGAGGAATAGCCAGCAGAAAAAAGGAGGTGATGGTGTCTCTGTATAAGTCACTGGTGCGGCCTCATTTGGAGTATTGTGTGCAGTTCTGGAGACCGCACCTTCAAAAGGATATAAATAGGTTGGAGTCTGTACAGAGAGTGGTACTAAAATGGTTAGTGGTCTTCATTATAAAGCATATGGGGACAGACTTAAGGATCTTAATATGTACGCTTTAGAGAAAAGGCGGGATAGAGGAGATATAATAGAGATGTTTAAATACCTCCATGGCATAAATGCACAGGAGGAGTCTCTTTCAATTGAAAGCAAGCTCTGCTACAAGGGAACATAGGATGAGGACTCAGGAGTAATATGCGGAAATATTTCTTTATGGAAAGAATGGTATATGCGTGGAATAGTCTCCCAGTGGAGGTAGTAGAGACGAGGACAGTATCTGAATTAAAAAAAATATGGGATAAACACAGAGGATCTCTAAAGGTAGAAATGGGACTTTTGTAATTGATATGGAAGGGCAGACTAGATAGGCCATGTGGTCTTTTTCTACCATCATGTTTCTGTGTTTCTAGACATCTCCGCCCCAAGATTTTGTAACAGAGGAGTCTATGTGGATGCCGAGGCAGGCATTTATGTTTCTAAAATCAGGATGAACTGTAGATGTCCCCAGCATTTTCCTGTACATTTTGCCTTGGACATCCCAGATTGTACTTGGACACCTTTTCTAAAATTACACTTTACAGTACATTGTTCACTCTGGTGGTTGTTTTGTTCAAACTTGAGTAAAACAACCTTTCTATACCCTGAAAGGGTATCTTAAGAATAAGTGCAGGAGTATATAGTTCTTCTTGATCTTTTAAGGTAATTATAGTTTCCCCTTCCTTTCTACACAACCCATGATAAGCACCTTTACGTTTCTCAACCTGACCTAGAATAAAATGTGTCTAATCTCATAATAAATGACATTTCTTGGTGGTCAGCTGAGGATATAATCATTAAATCAGTTTGAAGCTGGAAATGTTAGGGTCTCTATCTTATTGCAAGGAATTCAGAAAGCTTTCTTTACCTCATTCATGGAGAATCTAATAAGCTATATTTATGCCCTTAATCATATTTTGGAGAGAGAACACAAGAAGATCAGCTGAGGCGATTAGTTCCAGAACATTACCCTAGACTGACAGCTGTTAAATAATTTTCCAGATCATTTTTGAAAATTCTTTTTGCTTCCTAGATTTTGATGGGAGGAGGGGATTTTCCTTATGGTAAATGACGTCATTGGCCATCCAGTAGCTTTGCTCTATTCTTCTCGTACATGTCCACTGCTAGCAGAGAACATGCCAGGGTACAATCCTTGACACACATTCCTATCAGACATTGCATGATTCCCTGTATTTAGCTATACTGCAAACCAAAACAAGCAGAAATGGAGGAGACACAAGGCAGAGCGAAGTCCAACCAAGCATTTTATTGCAAAGAGACCTGACTCAGCTGAGTTTCGGCAAACTAGCTTGCATCAGGGGTCAATGAGGGAAATCATGGGATTTTCGTTAGCATCTTACTGCAGCCTATCAACATCGATCCCATTCAGGTTATAGGTGTGAGATATTCACATTTCTAAGAGAAACATGTGGGTTCATGCATGGGTAGCCTAAAAGCCCCATGTGTTGTTGTTGTTAAGTGCCGTCGAGTCGGAGTCGACTCATGGCGACCCTCTGGATAGCTATCCTAAATTGTGTTCGGTCTTCAGTCAGGCGGCTCATTGTTGACAGACTGGTACCCGTAGCTGCTGTTATTGTATCAATCCATCTCATTGCTGGCCTTCCTCTTTTGCGTTGACCTTCTATCTTGCCAAGCATGATGTCTTTCTCTAATGATCTCTCTCTTCGCATGATGTGTCCAAAGTATGAAAGTCAAAGTCATCTGAGCTTCTAAAGAAAGCTTAGGTTTGATCTCCTCTAGTACCGACTGGTTTGTTCTTCGGGCAGTCCATGGTATACACAGTATTCGCCGCCAGCACCATAATTCAAAGGCATCAATTTTCTTCCTGTCTGTCTTTTTCACTGTCCAGCTTTCACATCCATATGATGTTATTGAAAATACCATGGCTTGAACAAGTCAAATCTTTGTATGGAGAGAGACATCTCTGCTCTTGAGAATCTTATCTAGGTCTTTCATAGCCATTCTGCCAAGAGCAATGCGTCATTTGATTTCTTGACTGCTTGTTGCTTCTTTATTGATAGTTGATCCAAGTAGGTTAAAGTTGTTCACAATTTCAATTTCTTCTCCTTCAACGATGAACCTGTTGATTATGCCAGTTGTCATGATCTTTGTCTTCTTTACATTAAGGTGCAGGCCCATTCTGAGACTATGTTCTTTGATTGTGAGAAGCAAATGTTTCAGATCATCTTCACTTTCAGCCACTAATGTAGTATCATCAGCATAGCGAAGGTTGTTGATGAGTCTTCCACCAATCTTCATACCTCTGTTGTCTTCATACAATCCTGCTTCTCTGATGATTTGTTCTGCATATAAATTAAACAGGTACATAAGAACATAAGATATGCCATACTGGGTCAGACCAAGGTCCATCAAGCCCAGTATTCTGTTTCCAACAGTGGCCAATCTAGGTCATATGTACCTAGCAGTTTCCCCAAGGGACACAGGTTCCACAATGCTTGTATTGGTTCAAGCATTGATATCCTGGGTCCCTTCTTAATAATGGCTTATGGACCTTTCCTCCAGGAACTTGTCCAAACCTTTTTTAAACCCAGCTACACTAACAGCCTTTACTACATCCTCCGGTAGGGGGAAAGTATGCAGCCTTGTCTTACACCTTTGCTTATTTTAAACCATTCTGTTTCTCCTTGTTCCGTTCGAACTGCTGCTTCTTGATCAATGTACAGATTGCGCAAGAGAACAATCAGGTGTTCTGGTATACCCATGCTTCTTAATGTGGCCCAGAGTTTCTCATGGATAACACAGTCAAAAGCCTTGCTATAGTCGATAAAGCACAAATAGATATCCTTTTGGTATTCTTTAGTCTTTTCAAGGATCCATCTCACATCTGCAATGATGTCTCTCGTTCCTCACCCTTTCCTAAACCCTGCTTGCACTTCAGGTAGTTCTTCTTCCAGGTATGGTTGTAGTCTCTTTTGAATAATCTTCAGTAGAATCTTGCTGGCATGTGGGATCAGAGCGATTGTTCAATAATTTCCACAGTCAGTTGGATCACCTTTCTTTAGTATTGGTATAAACACAGATCTTTTCCAGTCAGTTGGCCATGATGTTGTCTTCCATATTTATTGGCAGAGCCTTGTAAGTATGGTAACAGCTGCATCAGATTGCTGCAATACTTCTATAGGAATGCTATCAATGCCTGGTGCTTTGTTCTTTGATAAGGCTTTCAATGCTGCTTCAACTTCTTCTTTCATCACCAATGGTTCCTGATCATAAGGTACAGATTGAAACGGCTGTTGGTCCACTTGATCTTTATCATATAAAAACTCTGTATATTCCTTCCACCTTTTCTTGATCTTCTCAGCATCATTCAACATAGAACCTTGAGCATCTTGTAACATTCCAATTCAAGGCTGGAACTTTTTCTTTAACTCTTGTAGCTTTAGGAAAGCTGATCTTGTTCTTCCTCTAATAGTTTCTGCTTCTATTTCCTTGCAAGTGTCATTGTAGTACTTTTCCTTGTCCTGTCTTGCTGCACGTTGGAAATCTCTCTTGAGTACTGCGATTGTCTTTCTTTCTCCTCTGGCTTTAGCTTCTCTGCGTTTCTGGGCAATTTTCAGAGTTTCTTCCGTCATCCATTTTGGCCGTTTTTGCTTTTTCACCTTTTGTAGAGACTTCCGCTTTCTTCCAACACAACCTTCTTGATGTCATTCCATAACTCTTCTGGAGCTCTGTCATTTGTATCTAAAGCAGCAAATCGATTTTGCAGGCAGTCTTTAAATTCCAGTGGTATATTCTCAAGGTCATATTTTGCTGCATTCATGAGTGGTTTGCTCTTTTTCAACTTTAGCTTGAGTTTGCATACTAGTAGTTGATGATCTGAACCACAGTCAGCTCCAGGTTTTGTCTTTGTTGATGTTATAGAACTTTTCCATCGTTGACTTCCACAGATGTAGTCAATTTGATTTTTATACAATCCATTGGGTGAAGTCCATGTGTACAGTCGCCGCTTGTGTTGCTGGAAGAAGGTGTTTGAGATGAATAGATCATTGGTCTTGCAGAATTCTATCAGTCTTTCTCCAGCTTCATTTCTGTTGCCAAGTCCATATTTTCCAACTACTTTGCCTTCTTCTTTGTTGCCAACTTTTGCGTTCCAGTCACCCATGACTATCAGGATATCCTGTTCGCATGTTCTGTCAATTTCAGCTTGTACTTGTTCATAGAACTCTTCAATTTCATTCTCTTCTGCAGCTGTTGTTGAGGCATATACTTGAATTATAGTTGTGTTGATAGGCAATCCTTGTAGACGAATAGAGATTAAGCGTTCGCTGACTGCATTGTATTTCATTACAGTTCTTGCAAGTTTCTTCTTTATTATAAATGCAACATCATTTCTTCTTTGTCTTTCATTTCCAGCATAGGAGACCATGTGATCATCTGATGCAAAGTGCCCGATGCCAGTCCATTTCAGCTCGCTGACACCCAACAGATCAAGTTGTACACGTTCCATTTCATTCTTGACCACCTCCAACTTCCCTTGGTTCATGCTTCGTACGTTCCATGTTCCAATGTGTAAGACATCTTTACAGCTTCTGACTCTCATTTCATGCGCAGCTACATCAGCAGTCAGACTTCCCGAGGGCTTTGATCCAACCATATCATAAATGCTGGCTTTACTCTGAAAAGTCTTCAGCTCTTCCCCAGGAGCTAGTTGAGTGCCTTCCGACCTGGGTGTCTCATCTTCCAGCACCATAGCACAATTTGTTTTGTTGTAACTATCCATTGGGTTTTCATGGCAAGATACAGAAGTAGATTGCCGGGCCTTTCTTCCGCGCAGTTTAAGTTTGGTGTTGTTGCCGTTGTCACAAAAATGTGATCCTCCGCCGTCAACACTATCCCATTCTGCTGCAGCCCCATGTACGGCACTATATTTCTGGAGAACCTCTGACTAGTCGGAGTTGAGGTTCTATCCTGCCTTGCCCCCAGCCCCTCTGTGTTGAGGTGCAAAAAGAGTCCTTTATCCTGAGCTGGGAGTAATAACACAGTCTATGTATTCTGAAACCAGAATGCCTGGCAGACAAAGGGGAAAATGGCTATTATTCAGATTGTCTTTCCAGAGCTGATCATGATGGAAAAGCCCATTAAGAGCCCACATTTCTCTTTGAGCATTACAGTCAGAAAGACACCCAGGCATTGTTAAGCACATGAATTCTTATAGCTGGGCTAGGCCTTCCAGCAGCTAGCTGAGGCTTTCTAATGTTCGTATGTATGTAAGTGTGTGTGTGTGCGTGTGTGTGTATGTGTGGCAGGGGGGAGGGGGGTGCAGGGTTGTCTAGCCAAGGAGAACAGAAGATATCTCAGCCAATCAATTTGCATGGCACTCAATTAATGAAGAGATTCACACTCAAAGCATTGGATGCAAGCATCTGATTGGCTGATCTCAGTGCCAGAAATTTGTAGATGAAATAATTCTCTTGGTAAACAGTAACAGAAAATCTATGACTGAGATCCAGCATAACCCTTAATGCTTCTCACTTTAGACAATAATTGTATAGCCAGCTGCATAAAGTTACATGCCAACACACGTAAGTCACCTATTTTCAATCATTTCTGTGTGGAGATGGCAGCTATGCACGTAGTTTAGGTGGGTACTATTTTGTAAATAGGCATGTCAGGGCGATGGTTCATACTTTCAGAGTGGGTGAGCACAGGGGCTGAGCTTAGGCAGAGATTTAATAGTTATATAATATAATTATAAAATATAACATGCATGTATTCTACAGATCTATTTGCGGGCATTTATGCCAAGTCTAGGGCTGATGTAAGAGGTCAAACCTATATTTGGTACACACATCCTACCACTTATAAAACAGGTGCAAAATACATGACAACGTGTGACCCTTATAAAAATTACCTTCATAATGATTTTTGCCTCACAGTGTTAAAAGTCACATGACCCCCATAGAAATGCCCAGGTTTCCATCCTGTAACAACATCTGCAAGGGAGATAACAAAATTGTAATAAATTAAACAAAACTTCTTGCCAAGGCTATGGAGACTTTATAATATTTTTTTTTTAGCATTTTGATAGGTAGGAAAATCTGTGTGTGTATATAATATATATAAATATGGATACAGGCAAGAGAGACATGGAGCCTGATCCCAAAAAGGGAACGTCCAGGCTTTCTAGATGCCCCCAAGCAGGACGGGCCAATTAGGACCCAATTCTGCATCGCGGGTGCAGGATCGAGCCCTGACATGGCCCAGTGTGTCCCTGAATCCTTGTGGAGACATCCTCCCCACATGGCATCCTGGACACCACAGCGCTGACCCGTTTCACCGCTGGCCAACCTTCAGCGGGGCAGCCAGGGCCCAGATCGAGCAGCGGGGACCTACTTGCCTCCAATCTCGGCCCTGACAGTAGTTCCCAGGCCCATTCCCTGACATTTACGCTGCTTATTCCACCTCCAGCGTGGAATAAGCAGGATGTCCATCCACCCGCAGGACGTACAGGGCTGTGACCTGAATTGGCTCTATATGTCCTGCTGCCTCGGCCCACCCCCACGCTGCCCACTCTCCATCCCCTCCCGCCCCCTCCGTCTCTGCATGCACTGCAGCTCTGACCGTGCAGGACAGGTGTGTGGCTGAATTCGGGAAGGACGACTAGCAGGGCTGCACGTCCCACTGAGACATACAGCCCCGCTAGTCATCTTGCAGAATTGGGCCCATAAAGGGCTTAGGTTTAATGGAAGAAAAGTTAATTTAAACCTTTGAAACTTCAAAGTAGTAGTATTGGCCAACTGTTAAGTTATCAGCACTGGTTACCATCCATTCAACCATCTTTCATGTAAATTCATATAGTTCAAATACCTTAAAGGGAATATTAAAAAATATGAAAAAATGAAGGTGAGTCTTAAATATGTTCACCTTGTGCATAGCTGTAAAATGGCCTGATGCACTGATTTAGAGAATGAAATTGGGGAGTTTAAATATCAATGGGAAATGGAGGGCTACTGGGGAATCTGGTCTATCCAAGGAGGGAAAGATGAAGCATGAAGCACATTTTAGGGAGAAGAAGGGAAAAGAATATAGTTGGGAAGCCGACTTGAGAGGAAACAATCTAAGATAGCAGAAATAAAGCAAAAATTCAAGAATTCACATTGCCGAATATGTGAAAAAATCTCTGGCGGAATAATTAGGCCAAAAGTAGGTCTCTTGCTCTACTTATAAATCCCACTGGGCTGTCTGCTTTACACCATTTTATATATAAACACTTTATGGTAACCAAATTAAGTGGCATTTCTTCAAAATAAAGAGCCTGGAAGCAATGACTTAGAATCTGATGGCTCAATATTTAAATCCTGGGGACAATATTTTTTTAAAACACCAACTGCAGCATTTAAATCATTTATGCATATGAATAGTCAGCAGTGCTGAATAAATGTATGACCGTCGAGCTATATGTATAGTGGGCATATTCAGTTGCTATCCATATCTGTTTAATTGAGAGATGTCTCATCGCTGGCCTAAATTAAACTGTTTAGCTGAATATCGCTGGCTATCCATATAGTTAGAAACATAGAAAAATGATGACAGAAAAAGACCACATGGCCTATCTAGTCTGTCCTTCCATATCAACAACTACAACAGTCCCCTTTTTACCTTTACAGATCCTCTGTGTTTGTCCCATGCTTTTTTGAATCAGTTACTGTCCTCATCTCTACCACCTCCACTGGGAGACTATTCCATGGATCCACCACTCTTTCCGTAAAGAAATATTTCCGCATATCACTCCTGAATCTATCCCCTTTCACCCTCATCCCATGTCCCCTCGTAGCAGAACTTGCTTTCAATCGAAAGAGGCTCTCCACCTGTGCATTTATGCCATGGAGGTATTTAAACATCTCAATCATATCATCCCGCCTTTCCTCTAGGGTGTACATATTAAGATCCTTAAGTCTGTCCTCATATGCTTTATAATGAAGACCACTAACCATTTTAGTAGCCACCCTCTGTACTGACTCCATCCTGTTTATATCCTTTTGAAGGTGCGGTCTCTAGAATTACACACTATACTCCAAATGAGGTCGCACCAAAGACTTATACAGAGGCAATATCACCTCCTTTTTTCTGCTAGCCATTCCTCTCCCTATGCACCCAAGCATCCTTCTAGATTTTGCTGTCGCCTTTTCTACCTGTTTAGCTACTTTAAGATCATCAGAAACAACCACGCCTAGGCTCCTCTTTTCTTTAATGGATTTAAAGTACTACACTCGCTATACTTTATTGCTCCCTTGGATTGCTGCAACCCAAATACATGATCTTGCATTTTTTAACATTAAATCGCAGCTGCCAAATTCTAGCCCATTCTTCAAGCTTAGCTAGATCCCTCCTCATGTTATCTACACCTTCCTGGGTTTCTTCTCTATTGAAGATGTTAGTATCATCGACAAAGAGGCAAACCTTACCCGACAGCCCTTCCGCTATATCACTAACAAAGATGTTGAAAAGAATCGGACCAAGGGCAGATCCCTGGGGTACACCACTGATAACTTTCTTCTCCTCGGAGTGAGCTCCATTTATTTATTTATTTTATTTTATTTACATTCTCTTATATACCGTGCTATTCTGCATCAGTGCGGTTTACATTGAACAAACTGAAATTACATTGAACAGGGCATTATAACTTGGAGATAACTATTTTACAGGGAACATGGGCTATGGAGGGTTAAGTGGCTTGCCCAAGACCACAAGGAGCATTTACCTGTACTCTTTGTCGCCTCCCACACAGCCAATTTCTAACCCAAGCAGTAACTTTAGGGTCCATCCCTAGGGTGCTCAGTTTGTTTATAAGTCACCTGTGATGGACTGTGTCAAAGGGTTTACTGAAATCTACATACACCACATCTAGGGCTTTCCCTCAGTACAACTCCCTGGTCACCCAGTCAAAGAAATCAATCAGATTTGGGTGGGATAATGTCAGGGCACTACCCAGATAATGTCAGGGCAGTCTGTAAGAATTTTCAGCAGTTCTATGTATATAATGCCACTGAAAACTCACAGAAGAACTGCTACTAGCCTTGGAATCGCTTCTGCATATTGACTCGTGAATTCTTTAGCAAGTAGTACACATGATGCAAGGTTCCACATTAGGAACCTTCACCCAGGAAAAGGATTTGGATATCATCGTGGATAATACGTTGAAACCCTCTGCCAAGTGTACAGCGGCAGGCAAGAAAGCAAATAGAATGCTGGCAATCATAAGGAAAGGAAAAGAGAATAAAACAAAGGACATTATAATGCCTTGTATTGTTCCATGATCCGACCACACCTTGAATATTGTGTGCAATTCTGGTCACCATATCTTAAAGAAGAATATAGCAGAACTAGAAAAGGTTCAGAGAAGAGTTACCAAAATGGTAAAGGGGATGGAGGGACACCCTTATGAGGAAAGGCTTAAAACATTAGGCAATTTAGCAAAAAGACAGCTGAGGGGAGATAGCATAGAGGTCTATAAAATAATGAATAGAGTGGAACGGGCAGTGCCGTCTTGTTCACTAGGCGAACCCAGGTGATCACCTAGGGCGACAGACCTCCGTGGATGGCACAGCACGTATGGTCTGCTGCCCAATGCTGAGCCGAGCCATGCTGTACTGCTGCCCCCTCCCCCGCTACCACCGATTCCGGTGGCAGGGTCGGCTTGGTAGCAGTGGCAGACCATGTGCTTTGGCACACATGGCCTGCCGCTTCTGACCCCCTTGAAGTTGTGTTGGAGAGTCAAAAGCGGCAGGCCATGTGTGCCAAAGCGCATGGCATGCTGCAGCCACTGAGCTTCCCTCCTGACCTTGCCACCAGTATCAGCAGCAGCGTGGCTCAGCACGGGGAAGTGGGGGAGGGTGGCACATGGGGGGGGGGAAGGAAAGGTGGCATGTGGGGGGTGGGGGGGCAGCATGCCAGGGCTTCTACCTAGGGCAGTAGAAACCCTTGGGCCAACCCTGGGAATCGGTAAATGTAGATCAGTTGTTTACTGCTTCAAAAAGTAGAAAGACTAGGGAAAATGCAATGAAGCTACAATATAGCCCATTTAAGACAGAAAATATTTTTTACTCAATGCATAATCAAACTCTGGAATTTGTTACTAGAGGATGTCATAAAAGCTGTTAGTGTAGCTGGGTTTAGGAAAGGTTTGGATAAGTTCCTGGAGGAAAAATCCATAAACCATTATTAAAGAGGACCAGGAAAATCCATTGCTTACCCCTGGGATAAGCAGCATGGAATATGCATATCTTTTTGACAGGTACTTGTGACCTTGATTGGCTGCTGTTGGAAACAGGATACTGGACTTGATGGACCTTTAGTCTGACCCAGTATGGCATCTCTTATGTTATGTTCTTAAGATTTCCTTTGCTGAAGTTGACCCAGGTTTGCTGTGATCAACAGGTAGGAAGAAGGGAATGGACAGTTTTACAAACAAATTATCCAAAACGTCACAGTACGAACTCCAGAAGGAGGATCTCTTTGACATGAGGCATGTATTATGCCAAGCATTAGTAGCACATTTGAGACACTGATATCTTATTCCACGAACCCTGGCTTCGTAGTGAGATCCATGACTGTTGTGGTATGTGCAAAACTAACCCATTTGGAGAAATTGCCTCAGAAGATAATAAGAGCAAACGTACTTTAATGCAGACTGTAGCTGGAGGTGTAGTTTGTGTGGAAGAGGGATGGAATTTCCCCATGCTTGCACATGGCAAACACAGAAAGTTCCACCTGCTTTGTAGCATATATAATTTTTCTGGGAGTCTATTTTATAAGGACAGACATATGCGTCTGTTGACTTTATAAAATAAGTATAAAATAGGAGCCTTTCTTTAAAATGTACCTGGGTGCCCTGTTTTAAAATTGTGACCTTAGGAGGAGTGGCCTGGTAGGTAGAACACTGGCTTGGTAGCCAAGCAACCAGGGTTCAATTCCCACTAGCACCCCTTGTGGCCCTGGGCAAGTCACTCAAACCTACATTGCCTCTGAAGAAAGGCCTGGCAATCTACCTCCAGTAGATGACATGCCAAAAAACCCCAGGAGCCTCTGGGTCACCAGTAGTCAGGACTGACTCAAAGGTGCACATTGCAGGATGATGAGTTGGGCCATGGGATTGCTTTCACCTTGGCAACATTATGTCATTTGCTTGTATCTCAGAGCCTGTTTCGGATTTCATTCTTTTCAGTGTTCTAAATAGAGCATCTTTTGTTTGCTCACAGCATGCAATTATGGTAATTAAAGTAATTTAATTTCTATGATATTTCCCAACATTGTACATAACAATTTTTTACTATGTACAAAAACACCAGCAAGATGTTTTACAGGAAATTCAATTAAACACTTGTTATATATTAACTAAACTGGCTTCTGCGACTGGTCTCCAAGTCTTCTCATAACCGTTAGGTGCCAGATCTCTGGTTACAGTGAGCACCCAGGGCCGGCCGGTCCATTGAGCAAGAATGTTGTTTGCACAGGGCCCCCGCGCAAACAACATTCTGCCCATCAGTCACTTTAAAAGAAAAAAGAAACTTGCTGCCGCCGTGGCAGCGGCAGAATGAAGTGTCTCCCGCGATCAAGTGTCTCCCGCGGGGCCCCTCCCCCACCTCCGGCTGCCCAGTAGAGCCCACCTCAATCACTCTCCTCGGCGCGGCTTTCAGAGCCGCGAAGGGAGAGTTTCCCTCTCCTCGCAGCTCTGTTTGTTAAGCTCTCTGGGGCTGATGGGAATTTTCATGTAGAAGGGAGCGGATGCTGGGTGGGGCTGGAAGTAGAAGGGAGCTGATGTTGGGAGAGGATTAGAATGGGATGGAGCTGGGAGAGTGAAATGGAGAGGAGAAAATTATTTTGTGTGGGAGGGAAGGAAAATCTACAATTGGCCGGGTAATGGGAGAGTAAGTGGGGATTGAGGATGGAGGGGTAAAATTTGAGTGGATGAAAAAGGAATAAAGAAAGAGATGGAGGAAAGAGCAAAAGGTGAAAGATTAGTATGTTAAAGCAGATGTAGAGAGAGAATGGAAAAAAACTAGAAGAGAGAAGAAAGGATAAATGGACAGCAGATGATGGAGAGTTAGCAGAAGACATGAAGAAACCAGAAGAAAGTGGCTGGAGCAATTGCAACTGAAAAAGAAGTGCACAAAAGGTAGAAAAATATCTCTTTATTTTGAATTTATTAACTGGAATATGTCAGCTCTGGGAAATGTGTATCATTGACGTCTGCGCTTTGTTTAGTACAAGAGGAAATTAATTTATAGTTTTATTTCTACAGTGTTGTTGTACATTCCAAGTTTGTCTTTTGGAGTTCCCAGTTTAATTATTGTCTTCCTGTTTCTAAATTGTGATTCCTTGTTTGATGATGGTCTGTGTTCTGCAGGTGTAACTGAGCTGAGGTATTCTGTTTATGTAATTCCTATTTGACATTGCCATTTGTTCTCTTTCCCCATTGGGTCATGTATTGTTATTCTCTGAAATGTATTGGTTTAATATTTGCAGTGTTGCCTTTTGATAGGTAGAGTATGGTGCTTTGTGAGTCCTGGTGGTGCTGTTACGATACGGCGGGTTTGCTATGGGTTCTAAATGTATCCAACCCAAACTTGATTCCCCCACCAGTTTATCACCACAACCAGTATACCCACTTAGTAATAGCCCTTCAATGACTGCTCCTTGTTTATCTAATTTTTTTGTCGGATCATTCACCTCGGTCTCTCGTCTTGGGAGGAGTCTCATTGGCGTTTCCATCTGGTGTCAGGCTGTTGCTGAAGAGATAGAAGATCTCAGCCTAGAGCATAGGGCAGAGGAACTGATAATATGGGGCGCCTCCTTTATTCATCCATCCAGCTAAGTCTTTTTGAATCTTTTTGAATGTTTTTGTGAGGACTGTTATGTTGGAAGGGTGTTTCTTTTTTAGCCCTATGACCTGCGGCAATTTTGATATTTTCACTTAATACTGACGGCAGCAAGTGCTGTTTTGTCGGTCTTTTAGGCCGTCATTAGGCCATGTTAAAAAATTGATTAAAATGGAGGGTTCACTTCGAGAAAGGAAAAGTTTCTTTTCACAGTGAACGATTTGACAAAAAATTAGATAAACAAAGAGCAGTCATTGAAGGGCTATTACTAAGTGGGTATACTGATTGTGGTGATAAATTGGTGGGGGAATCAAGTTTGGGTTGGATACATTGGGGTTGATTTCCATGGGTGTATTATTGTAGGATGGGTTCTAAATGGGCAGTGTTTGTAATAGTTCCTAATGTGCCTGGCGGTTGGCATTGGATTATAGTAATGTAGAAATCTTTTAGTCTTTCATACACTCATTAAGAGGCATGTTTACTAAAAGTTAGTGTATGGTAACATTATGTAAATATTTATGCAAATGAGGCCCCTTATGCAAAAGAGGCCCCGCGCCAAGTCGCCGTACATGGCCCCGCACCCCCCCTTGGGCCACCCCTTTGAGCACCCCCAATATCGAGTTGACTCCTATGCTCATCACCCCGTTCTGTTGTGAAACCCTCTCCCCCCAAGCCAGGGACTAGCACTTTGAATAGCAAAGGAATCTGCAGCGAATTAGAAACCAGGGAAGGGGACTGGGAGACTCCAAATCCCTGGTTTTACACAGCAAATGCGGCCAGTCAGGGCTTAGAATCAAATCAAAGCTGCTAAGGTCATAGACTGGAAGATCAAAAATCTTCCAGGTGCTGAGCTGTTCTGATGCATTTCGAGGTTGAAATTGCTTTGTGTTCGGTGAAACGTAGTGAATGCAGCAATGAATTTCTTACATGCCTTATCTTATTGTTATTCACTCTCTGAGAACGAGAAGATTTCATTGGCTAATAACCATAAAACAGTGAGGTCAGTAAGCACAGTGTGACCCTTGTATGATATGATTATTATGAACTCAAAAGCTGTAACTCTTTTCATGTTTATTTCGGTTTTCATCTGTAATCTCTATTCTGATGAAACCAAACGGTATCATGCACCCGATACTCCAGAGAATTTGGGTCATTGCTGTCTCTATCATTAACAAAACCATCAAAATGCTACCTATGACTTGGCACCTTCCTTACCTCTAGGGGTGATTTTAAAGCATTAGATGGTTCGGCTTTCTAGAGGTTTTTCTTTATAATTTACCTGCAGGGTGTGAAGATCTCTATAGTGAGAGCTACAGCCTAGGAATATTTGCCTTGCATTTCCCTGGAGTCTCTTCTGCTCTCGGAATGAGAGATTCGAGAGAAATCTCTAGGATGGAGATAGTCAGCTACGCTTTGTGGGATTCACAGAAGCTAACAGAAAGCGCTGCTGTAATCTTTGCATTTAATGTACGTTTTGCAAGGGGTTTATGATCCGACACTCCTCCCTATGCTGTATGTGCATCTCACCGAAGAAGATTACGACACTCGGGAGAAAAAGATGAAGAGCGAAATGATGTATTTTGCATATTTCAAGAGAACTTCCATTTGCTGCTACTTAACACACACCTTTGTGTTGAACTAGGAACTTTGGGCCTGATATACGTATATTCAACGATTTTATGCTTCTGACTTTGAGAGTTAGGCTCCTAAATTAGCCTCTGAAATCTTACTAAGGTTGAGTGCCTAAATTTATAATCAAAATTTCACTCAGCACCTAAATTTAAGAGCATAATAAGTCAGCGGCAATAAGGAAGGATTTAAGGGGGGGGGGGGAAATAAGTTTGGTGCTTAGCATTGATTTTCACCACTAAGGGCCTGATTTTCAACTGGCCGGTGCTATGCAACGCGTCGACGCATAGCCTGCCCCCCTTCTGCCTAACCGGGATTTTCAATGCCGGAGTCATATGCGTCCCAAGCTTTGAAAAGCCGTGTCTTGCCACATAACCTGGAAGCCGCAGGAGCTAGCCGGCTAGCACCAATTTTCGATGCTCCCTGCTTAGCCCCTGTGCCTGAAAGATAGGCAAGGAAAAACCTCGCCTATCTTTAATGCGCAGAGGGCTAAGTGGGTAGCATCGAAAATCGCTGCTACGTGATTATCCTTTTCCTCTGCCCCCGCTCCACCCTGGAACGCCCCTAACATGCCTCGATGCTAACTGCATAGCACCTGGACGCGTTAGGCACATATCCGGGATTTTCGAAGGGCACTGCCTGTGTAGATGCCCTTCGAAAATCCCGGATAAGGTATTTACATGGGTTACTATGGCAGTTGCAAGTGTAAATGTCTTCGAAAATCGGGCCCTGAGCTCATAAATCTAGGCAAATGATTGGCAGTCTATGTTTAGGAGCTCAACCTTTTTGAATATCAGGTCCTATGTTTTCCTCATAACCTAACACTAATTTTTGTTTGATATTGCATCAGAGCCAGATTTAACCTTTGGTGCCATAGGCTTTTCTATGTGTCCACTACAAATGAGTCCTGCTTGTACTGTAGAGTTGAGGGGTCAGCTGTAGTGAGACCACAGCACTGTTACAGATACTACTTTAAGAGGCACATACTCTGTTCAGGTGCGTTCCTGCTTTGCTAGAGAAAGTAGAAGTGCAGGGCTTCCCATGCCTACCTTGGTGACCCTACAGCTGGTTGGGGTTCAGGCTAGACATGTTGAATATGCATGAGATAAATCCGCATGCATAAGAGATCTGGTACATGCAAATTTATCTCATGAAAATCATATTGGTTATGGGGCTGCCGGGGAAAGGCTTGGGAAGCCCTGGTGTAAATGTACCTGTTCCATTTTATTTTGATTTGATTGACATGTTTTCATTTTTTTCTTTAATATCACACAGCATATATATGTATGAATGGAAAAGGAAATGTTTTGTTGTGATACAATTTCCTGGGTGTCATCACAACAGCATAACTCCGAATTATTTGAAGCTTTTTTTAATTGCTAAAAATCACACTATGCAAATGAGAAGCTGGGTGGTGTGCGTGTGACTCTGGGCTGGATGTATTCACCTCTTTTCCCCAGAGGCATAAAATGAGAAAAACCCCTTTGGTACAACTGAACCATAATGTGGCTTTTAAGTCAGACTTACTCAGTTTTCTAAATAAAATTCTCTCTTTGGTACTCAGTTCCTGCAAAGAAATCGGGGTTACTTACCTGTAACAGGAGTTCTCCGTGGACAGCAGGATAAGTCAGCCATACCAGGTGATGTCATCCGACGGCGCCGAGGACGGAAGTACTCTCTCTGTAGCCCAGAAGGAATTTACCTTCTGGGCATGCTCCACCTGGCCCTACCCCCAGGCCCGCCCCTAGCCAGCCACTGTGTCCCGAGCTGAGCCAGATGCTAGGGGTGTTGAGGGCCAGGAGTAGGGCCTCTTGCAGGGACCCTCGCAGGGGAGGAAGGGTGGGAAAGTGTGGTTGACTTATCCTGCTGTCCACGGAGAACTCCCGTTACAGGTAAGTAACCCCGATTTCTCTTAGGACAAGCAGGATGAAGTCAGCCACACCAGGTGCCTCCCTAGCTGCGAAGGGCTGAGGTGGCCCTGTCAGGACATATCATAAACCAGAGGATGAGGACAAGGCTTTATTACTGTTGGTGTAACGCAACCGTGCAAGGTCGCGCAAACATGTGCAGATGGCAGAAACCGGTGCAAAACATATGCATAAACAACACAGTCTGCAGCTTTAACATGTGCAATCAAAATGTGCAATAGTGAAAATCAAACATGTGCAAATAGTGCAACTTTAACATATGTAATCAAGCATTTGTAAACAGGTCTAGGGTATGTCGAATGGCACACCAGAGTGCAAAAACAGCAGCGGATCAGGTGGGTGAGATGGGCGGTCCACTGGTGGCCGCCAGGACTGCCCTCCCGAAGGAGCCCGTCTGCAGGTCAAGGCAGTAGTGCCTTTGGAAGGTCTGGAGGGAGGACCAGGTGGCTGCTTTGCATATATCAGTTACCGGTACCGAACGCAGTTTAGCAATGGAAGTGGCCAGGGCCCTCAGCTGGTGCGTGTTTGCTGGAGTTGAGGACCCAGTGCCGGCTTGGTCCAGACAGAAAGAGATGCATGAGGAAATCCAGAGGGATAGGGTACGCTTAGTGACCGGGCAGCCCAGCTTGTTCTGGTCGTAAGAGACAAAAAGTTGTATGCCCCGCCTCTGGGTTGCAGTCCTGAGGAGATAGAGGTGTAGGGCCCTGATGCAGTCAAGTTTGTGCAGCCGCTTTTCCTCCGGGGAAGCGTGGGGCTCCGGGTGGAAGGTAGGAAGTTCGATAGTTTGGTTGATGTGGAAGGCAGAGGCTACCTTCGGAACAAATTTCGGATGCATCCGGAGGGAGGCGCAATCCTCGGAAAGCTGCATGTACGGTGGGTGCGCCACCAGGGCCTGGAGTTCGCTGATATGCCTGGCCGAAGTGATATTGACCAGAAATAGGGTCTTCCAGGAGATGAGCTTGATGTCAGCCGACTGAATGGGCTCGAAGGGGGCAAGGGTAAGCTGATTGAGAACCGCATTGAGGTCCCAGAGCGGTACAGGCTTCCTGATTGAAGGGTGAAGGTTAGTCAGGCCTTTCATAAAGTGTGTGACGATGGGCAGCTGTGCGATGGAGATGTCCCCTGGGTGGTCGTGGAAGGCCGCGATGGCTGCTAGGTGGACTCGGACGGACTGCATCTGCAGGCCTTGTTGAGATAAGGAAGTCAGGTACTGCAGGATTGGCAGTACTGGGCAGGAGAATGGGTCCAGTCCTTGAGAGGAGCACCAGGAAGTGAAGCGGCGCCACTTTAGGCTGTATGATTTTGTGGTTGCAGGGGGCGAGCCGTGAGGACCACTTGTTCGACCTCATGCGGGAGGCAGAGTGGGGATAAGGCTACCCGCTCAGCCTCCAGGCTCTTAAAGCCAGGGTTCGTAGGTTGGGGTGGAGAGTATTTCCGTCATCCTGTGAGAGCAGGTCCGGCACCAGGGGGAGCCGGATTGGGGGGCTCAATGCCAGGCGGTGGAGGAGCAGGAACCACCCCTGGTGTGGCCAGTGAAGGACTACTAGTATGGCCTGCACCTTGTCGGAGATGATGCGCTGGACGATCATGGAGATCAGAGGGATGGGGGAAAGGCATACACTAGAGACCACTCCCCCCTTGACATGTCGAATGCATCTGCTGCGTGGCTCCGAGTGAAGGGACGTTTTGAGAAGAAGGTATTGCATTTCCTAATCCCTTCCGTGGCGAAGAGGTCGACCTCCAGGTGACCACAATATTGGAAGAGAGAGTGGCCACTTGTGGATTGAGGGACCACTTGTGCGGGTTGAGCTGTCAGCTGAGTCTGTCCACTAGCTCGTTCTGCAGTCCGGGGAGGTAGGAGGCCCAGAGGGTGCAGTGCTGTGAGATTGCGAAGGCCCAGATCCGAAGGCTTCCCTGCAGAGGGTCCATGAACCCGTGCCACCCTGTTTGTTGATGTAAAACATGGCCACTTGGTTGTCCGTTTGTAGCAGGACTGTTCTGTCATTGATCAGGCCTTGGAAGGTCTCCAGGGCATACCTCATGGCTCTGAGTTTGAGGAAGTTTATATGATACTGTTGCTCCTGCGCACCAACCAGAGTCCTTGAGTACGGAGGTGGAGACAGTATGCCCCCCAGTCCACTGGGGAGGCATCGATAGTGATGGTCAGTTGATGCACAGCTTGGCGTGATAGGTTCCTCCCACGGGTCCACCAAAGGAGGGAGGAGATTACTGTCTTGTCCAAGGGAATGGTGACGTTTAGGGGTTGTGAGTGTTGGGACCAGTGCATCCATAGATGCCACTGGAGGCAGCGCATGTGGAGCTTCGCTAGAGGCACTGTCTGGGAGGTCAAAGCCATGTGACCCAGGAGGAGGAGGAGTATCCCTGCAGTGAGGAGCTGCCCAGCTTGTACATGCTGTAGTAGGTCCATGATGGCTCTTACTCTTTGTAGGGGGAGGAAGGCTTTGGAGCAGGTGGTGTCTATGAGGGCTCCGATGAACTCCAGCTGCTGTGAGGGGTAGAGGTGCGATTTCAGATAGTTCACCAGAAACCCCAGGGATGACAGCAGGGAGATGGTTGCTTGAGATGCGTGCGTGGCTTCCTTCGAAGAGGGAGCAGAGATAAGCCAGTTGTCCAGGTAGGGGAAAACGCAGATCTCTTGTTTGCAGAGATGTGCCGCCGCCACTGCAACAGACTTTTTAAACACCCGTGGAGCGGGTGAGAGGCCGAACGGGAGAACATTGTACTGAAAATGCATCCCTGCGGCTTAAAAGCGTAGGTACTGCCTGTGGTCCCTGTGTATTGGGACATGTGTGTATGCTTCCAGAAGGTCCAGGGACATTAGCCACTCTTTGGGTTGAATGAGGGGCAGGATGGACCCGAGGGAGTGCATCCTGAATTTCTCCTTGACGATGAATAAGTTGAGCTTCCGGAGGGCGAGGATGGATCACATGCTGCCTGATTTTTTATGAACTAGGAAGTACCTGGAGTAGAAGCCAGTGTTCCGTTCTGCCTCCGGGATGGGTTTGATGGCATTGGAGACTAGGAGGGACAAAATCTCTGTCTCCAAGGAAGAGGCAGATTCCTTGCAGGGTGAAATCACACGCCTCAGTGGGGGCGACAGGAACTTTATTCGGTATCCATCGGAGATGATTGCAACGACCCACTTGTCTGTAGTGATAGATTTCCAGGCCAGTAGGAACATGGCCAAGCGTCCTCCCGTAGGGAGGTTGGCCCCGGGCTTCACGTCAAAAGGCCTGGTTGGTCTTCCCTGTTCCTGGTTGTGAGGTTTTCTGCTGCTTCCTATCGTGCAGGCGGGGCTTTTGCCTGTAGGATGATTGTGAAGGCTGTGGCTGTGATTTGTAGCGGGGTTGCTGCCATTTTCGGTAGGACCTGTATTGGCGCTTGGATGAAGAAAAGGAGTAGGGCTTCTGTTGATAGGAGCTTTTGTGGTTGGGCCATTCTAGGCCTTTGTCCGCGAGAGTCTGTAGCATCGTGCAATGGTCTTTCAGGGCATTGACGGTGTCGTTGACTTTTTTGCCGAACAAGGTATCCCTGGTGCAGGGGGCATCTGCGATGCGGTTGTGGGTGTCCTCCCACAGGCCTGACGCCCTGAGCCAGGCTAGGTGGTGAGTGGAAATAGAGGTAGCCGCAGTGCGAGCCGCTGCATCAAATGCATCAAACGCGGCCCACACCTGGTGTTTTGTGCACTCCTGCAGGTCTTCGATGGTGGTTGAGGAGGTGGCCATCTGCGTCTCCTGGCTGGAGGTGGAGAGGGTTGATTTTAGCTGTTCCACCAGAATGTCCTGGTATAGGGCATGTTGCAACTGGTGGGTGGAGACTCTGGAGCAGAGCAATGCTCCCTGGAATGTCTTTCTGCCGATGTCATCAAGGAGTTTGAGGTCCTTACCAGGGGGGCAGTTGGTGTGGTTCCGGTTGGACTTAGAGCACTTGAGCGCAGACTCCACCACTATGGAGTTGTGAGAGAGCTGGGCTTTGTCGAAACCTGGAGAGGCTTGTACCTGGTACTTGACGTCCAGTTTCCCTGAGATGGGTGCCCCTGAGGTAGGATTCTGCCATAAGGAGAGGAGGTTCTCCCTCAGTAGAGGGTGCACAGGGATATGTGCTGAGGGTCGAGGGACCTCTAGGAAGTTTCTTGCAGCCTGAGTCTCCAGGCGCTGGTTGGATGTGTCATAGGTGCTGGAGAAGTTGAGGGAGGTGGTGACCTTCCTGAGGAACCTGGAGTAGGTTAAGTCCTCTGGGTTGCCTGGCGGGGCGTCCGCTGGGGCGTCAGCCGACGGGGCGGATGTCTCAAGGTCTGCGGATGGAGGTTTGTCTCCTTTGGATTCTTGAGCCGCGTTTCATCTGTGTCGTTGTGGGGTACAGAGGCCAAGGCAGAGATCTTGGGTAATGCTGGAGCGGGAAGCTGAGTGCTGGAGCAGTGTGAAACTCCTGAGGTAGGGATCTGTGCTGTGGCAGTCCATTGCGCAAACAGGTCAGATAAAATGAAAAGAATTGTGCGCGTGGTTTGTGCGCTCCAGGGGGGTCCAGAAGCAGTGCTGGCAGGCTCCGTTGCTTCCAGGAGGTCTTCAGATTGTCCTCGGGTCCCTGGGCAGGGAGCTGGGGCAAGAAGGTAGGAGAGGTCCCGCTGGAGACTGGGGGGGGGGGGGGGGAGGCATACCTGCTGCTGGTGTCAAGGTCACTGCTGTCAGCTGAAGAGTATTCGGCACGGCTGCTCCTGTTGGTTCAGCATTGTTTCTTGCATCTGTGATAGAAACTGTCCAAGCTGCTGCTGCTGCTTCTCCATGTGTGCTGGTGGTCGGAGCGTTGGCGCGGGTCGGAGCGATGCCTCCGTGCCGAGTGCGATTGTCGGCGGTGGGTGTGCCTGTGATGAGAGCGACTCCTCCTCCTCCTGTGATGCCTGCTTTGGCACCGGCCAATGGCACCATGGGGGGAGGAGCCTGGAGCAGTGACATCATCAAAGATGGCCACCGCCATGGGAGCCTCATGGCTGGCTAGGAGCAGAGCTGTTTGGGGCTGCCGGTCAGGAAGAAGCGGTTCCTCCGAAGGGGAGATGGTGTCCTGAGCCGGGTGGCTGTGGGTGGAGACCCCTGAGGGCACACCCAGAGCCACTGGAGGTGTCTGGAGAGGCAGCAACACTGCCAGTAAGGTCACAAGGCCCAAGACGCTGACAAGGGCTCCAGAGCAGGAAGGAACAACAGGGGAAGCTTGAAAAAGTTCTTTGAGAGCATTTCTACAGGATTTCCTCGCTCGTGGGGACATCCTGGCACAGTGGGCACATTCTTCGACTTTGTGGGAGATACCCAGGCATCGGAGGCACCAATCATGCAAGTCAGTAGAGTTCATTTTCCTAGCGCAGCCTGGGCATTTCTTGAATCCCGGTTTGAGCATTTTGAAGGTCTTGATGTTGTTGTAGTCTTGATGTTGTTGTAGTCTTTGCTTTAAAATTGTTGGAGAGAAGAAGTATCCATCTTGCTGGCAAGGCAGAAGAGGTAAAAGTGGCTGGCTAGGGGAGGGGCTGGGGGTAGGGCCAGGTGGAGCATGCCCAGAAGGTAAATTCCTTCTGAGCTAGAGAGAGAGTACTTCCGTCCTCGGTGCCATCAGATGACGTCACCTGGTGTGGCTGACTTCATCCTGCTTGTCCTAGGAGAAAAGTACTTTCCCCAATCTGTGTTCCCCCTTGCTCACTGCATTAATGGACAACGGGCTGGACACTGTCTGACAATGTCACGGGAAGGAGGCAAACGGCTCATTTTCAAATCCTGACTCTGTAAGATTATATTGAGAAAACATTCCAGACACACACATCTGAGCTGAAATCTGTTTCCATTGCTATGCAGCTTTGAATTGGGAGGTGTGTGAAGAATTAAGCCTGAATCGCAAAGTATCCCTGACTGCCTTCTTATCACGGCATAATTGGTGTGGTGTTCTCCAGGGCAGCATGTGTATTTCAGGGTAATTTGCCTGTTCACAAAATGGGAATGCATCCGTCTGTTATACCGACCAGAGCCTGGCACACTGGTACAATGGGGAGCTCTCAATATCTTATCAATGTTTCAAACAGTCTGTTTAACTCTCTGAAAAGAATCTGTGCCCCTCAGAGACAAAGCATGCTTTCTGAGTTTATTGCTATTAATATTTTCTATTTAATGGCAAGCCCATGTTCCTTGCAGGCTTCCAGAGAGATTTTGTAATTTTTTTTTTTTTAAAGAATGGCTCTTTCTTCTTTGAGGGTTCTTGTCTGCTGGAACTTCTTGTCAAGATTGTGGAAAAGCTATTAAGAAATAAAAGCAATTCCAATATTTCTTTTTTTCTTAATGCTCGCTATGCTTATTTGCTTTTTACAAAAGCTTTTTAAAGAAGCAAGCTGGGATAGAACTCAAGAGCTGGCAAAGCAATTTAATCTGGGGGCTATTGAAAGAGAAGGTGCTTTTTCCTTACAAGTTTTCAGATCTGGCCCGCGCAGGAGATTTGTGTTTTTGCCATGGAAATAATACTTTAACATAGTCCGCAGGAGACTTTATAAAAATGTATTGTTGGTCCAACTCAACTCCTTTCTTGAGATGAAACTAATGAAACCCATCTTGCAAAGCAGAAAACTCTAAGTTATATACTAACAGCGTGGCTTCCCTCAATTTCCCGGTGACAATTAAGAATGTAAGATGTGCCAAGCTGGGGCAAAGCAGAGATCTATTGAACACAGCATCCTGTTTCTGGCAATGGATAATGCAGTTTACTAGAAAGTAACCAGAAATCCCAAATTCCTTCCTTATTGCTTATTCTCAGAGATAAGTGATGACGTTCCCAAACCCGGCTAATGGTTTATGGGCTTTTTCTCCAGTAATTTCTCCAAACCCCCTTTAAATCCAGTCTGCTAGATGCATTGGCCACATCCTACAGCTACAAAGTTCGCAGCTTGATTGTGCATTGAGTGAAAAAAAATACTGTCACCAAATTCTTTTATATCTGTTACCTCTTAGGGCCCTTCTATTAAAGCATGGTGTGCCATCAACCTGTGTTTTATCCTGTGGAAGCCATGAGCATAGGGGCAATGGTAACCATTACCGAGCTGCCATGGCAACTACTGCCTGCTAAAACGTGACTAAGCTGCAGGGTATGGGTGGAGAGCACCCAGAGTAGTTAGCGCAAGGCTACATATTGCGTGCTTACCGTTAGGTTCACTCAAGTTAATTACATATGCCACAGACAGGCATTAGAGTACAGTTGTGGGTGTTAACTGCTGGGGACCTGCTGGGCATGCCCCTAATAGTGCAGAATTGGTGCACTTACTGCGCATTACGTTTTGTGCTAAAAATGCAGTAAAAGGGTCCCTTAGTTTCGTGGCATGCCTTCCCCTCTTTTTAATCTGTTCACCCCACGCATGCATTTAAAAACCTCTATCATTTCCTCTCTCAGTCATCTCGTCTCCACGTTTAAGAGCCCTAGCTTGTTAGACCTTTACTCATAAGGAGGACATTCCATCCCCTTTTGTAAGGGCATCCTGCCTGGCGTCAGTGCATCCGCGCAGGGATCTCATTGTGCTCTCTCCGTTTGGAAGGGTGACACGAGTCAGGAATGGTCTAGATTCTGAACCCTGCTGTGCTCTGAGGCAGACCGTCTGAAGGATGGTGATAAGGCCTTGGTGACCCGGTTATGTGTTGGCATGTTTGCTCCTATCGTGGTTCCACATTTATTGCAGAGACATTCCGATACCTCAAAGACATGAATAACAGATAAGCATCAAGCCTTTTTCAGTGGACAGGATATTTTAAAATTTGAGGCCATAGGATGAAGTTACAAGAGAGGGAGAGGCAGGAGTAAATTCAGAAAGCATTTCTTTACAGAATAAGTGATAGATTCATGGATCAGTTTCCCAGGGAACATGGTAGAGATAAGGCCAGTATCAGAATTCAGCAGTAGTAGGAGTAGAACAGAAATGTCTGGGAAAAGCACAGAGGATCTCTAGTTATGGGGAAGTGAGGGGAGAAGCCAGAGATCAATTGGGTTGTGTGGTACTGAACACAGACAAGAGGGGCATATGGTCATTACCTGTCATCTTAGTTTATATTTATGTCCTTCTTACTTTGCAAGGTCAAATAGGCGTAGTCATAGGACCCGCCACTTTCCATGTATACTGCAATGCCCAACCCCCGCTATTTGCAGGGAAGGAATTGTCATCACCAGGCTCCCCCCATATAAGCGGTGTTGTGCGAGGAGCTTTGGATGGGGGCAGGAGGGAGAGCGCCAGAGGAGGAGCGTGGGCAGGGCGGAGGCAGGCCATGACCCCAGATGTATAGGGCCGATTCCAGTCACGGCCCTATATGAATGGAGTTGAGGAGTTAGATGGGGGACTTATTCAAATTTGGAGGTGGAATAAGTCCCCCCCGAGGGTGCAGAGTGGCAGCGGAGGACTTCCCTAACCCAGGTTAGTGGCAGTGGGAGGTTCTCTGCAGCCTGACCCCATCCTTGGCAGCCTCCTCCTTGTCTTGGGCAGCGGGGAACAGCTTTATTGAACTTCTGCGGGGAATCAGGACTCCTGCATGGCATCCCAATGCCATGGCGACAGGATGCCATGGCTTCGGGGTTCCATGCAGGAGCATTGGGAGGGTGTATGGGGAGGGAGCCGGATGTGCAGCGGCACAGAATTGGGGCATGTCCTGCCAGTCCAGGCCCTTTGCACCCGATTCTGCTCCTGTGGGAGCTCGCATGGATGCAAAATCGGGTGCAATCCGGCTTGTCCAGATGTGCCCCTTTCTGAATTGGGCCCTATCGGGGCTATTTTGAAAGACCTATTTGTGCTTTGGATGCTTCAAAATGGGCAAAGAGGCATCCAAAGCACAGACCCATTTTATAAGCTGGGTCTGTGGACGGCCCCAGTGTGAGGATGTCCTAGCTTGAACAGGGGCTTGGTGGAGGTATGGCTTTGGCCTTCCCAGGAACCTGGACATTACTGCTGGATCTCAGAAATATCCTGGACGTTTGGAGTTGTGTCTAAGTTTAGACCTGATACAGGCAGGAATAACCATTGGGAAAGTGCTAATTTTGTCTAAAAAACATCTAGAGGGTGTAAAGAAAGTACCCCATCATCCTCAGCACTATGCACATTCGCAATGATAGCAGCAGTGGGATTTGATCCCTGGCTTCCTTTTTCCAAGCCCACTACTCTAACCATTAGGTTATTCCTAGATGTCTAGCTTCTGAAATACTATTCTGAGGATGTCTATGTAGACATTCCCACAAACGTCCATATCGGACACATACACATTTGTGAAATCGTGTCTGCAGCTAGATGTGTCTGCTTTTCTTTCAGACCTTCTGGCTTAGATGTCCCAGATTGCACTTGGATGCTCTTTCTAAATGCCCCTCCACATGTCAGGATCCCACATTCACCACAGTGCTCCCCAGTACTTTACTCATATGTGCTCCTCACAGTGATCCCCTCTATTCATTTTTGAGGATCCCATGCTCATTGCAGTGCTCCTCAGTACTCCATTCATATGTGAAAATCCCACACTCACCTCAATGCTCCCCAGTACTCCATTCATATGTGAAAATCCCACACTCACCTCAATGCTCCCCAGTACTCCATTCATATGTGAAGATCCCACACTCACCTCAATGCTCCCTAGTACTCCATTCATATGTGAAGATCCCACACTCACCTCAATGCTCCCTAGTACTCCATTCATATGTGAAGATCCCACACTCACCTCAATGCTCCCCAGTACTCCATTCATATGTGAAAATCCCACACTCACCTCAATGCTCCCCAGTACTCCATTCATATGTGAAGATCCCACACTCACCTCAATGCTCCCTAGTACTCCATTCATATGTGAAGATCCCACACTCACCTCAATGCTCCCTAGTACTCCATTCATATGTGAAGATCCCACACTCACCTCAATGCTCCCCAGTACTCCATTCATATGTGAAAATCCCACACTCACCTCAATGCTCCCCAGTACTCCATTCATATGTGAAAATCCCACACTCACCTCAATGCTCCCCAGTACTCCATTCATATGTGAAGATCCCACACTCACCTCAATGCTCCCTAGTACTCCATTCATATGTGAAGATCCCACACTCACCTCAATGCTCCCCAGTACTCCATTCATATGTGAAAATCCCGCACTCACCTCAATGCTCCCCAGTACTCCATTCATATGTGAAAATCCCGCACTCACCTCAATGCTCCCCAGTACTCCATTCATATGTGAAAATCCCACACTCACCTCAATGCTCCCCAGTACTCCATTCATATGTGAAGATCCCACACTCACCTCAATGCTCCCCAGTACTTCATTCATATGTGAAAATCCCACACTCACCTCAATGCTCATACGTGAGGATCATACACTTGCCACAGTGCTCCCCAGTACTCCATTCATATGTGAAAATCCCACACTCACCTCAATGCTCCCCAGTACTCCATTCATATGTGAAGATCCCACACTCACCTCAATGCTCCCTAGTACTCCATTCATATGTGAAGATCCCACACTCACCTCAATGCTCCCCAGTACTCCATTCATATGTGAAAATCCCATACTCACCTCAATGCTCCCCAGTACTCCATTCATATGTGAAATTCCCACACTCACCTCAATGCTCCCCAGTACTCCATTCATATGTGAAGATCCCACACTCACTTCAATGCTCCCCAGTACTCCATTCATATGTGAAAATCCCACACTCACCTCAATGCTCCCCAGTACTCCATTCATATGTGAAGATCCCACACTCACTTCAATGCTCCCCAGTACTCCATTCATATGTGAAAATCCCACACTCACCTCAATGCTCCCCAGTACTCCATTCATATGTGAAAATCCCACACTCACCTCAATGCTCCCCAGTACTCCATTCATATGTGAAGATCCCACACTCACCTCAATGCTCCCCAGTACTCCATTCATATGTGAAAATCCCACACTCACCTCAATGCTCCCCAGTACTCCATTCATATGTGAAAATCCCACACTCACCTCAATGCTCCCCAGTACTCCATTCATATGTGAAAATCCAACAGTCACCTCAATGCTCCCCAGTACTCCATTCAAAATGTGAAGATCCCATACTCAATGCAGTACTCTCCAGTGCTACACTCATACGTGAGGATCATACACTTGCCACAGTGCTCCCCAGTACTCCATTCATATGTGAAAATCCCACACTCACCTCAATGCTCCCCAGTACTCCATTCATATGTGAAAATCCCACACTCACCTCAATGCTCCCTAGCACTCCATTCATATGTGAAGATCCCACACTCACCTCAATGCTCCTCAGTACTCCATTCATATGTGAAAATCCCACACTCACCTCAATGCTCCCAGTACTCCATTCATATGTGAAAATCCCACACTCACCTCAATGCTCCCTAGTACTCCATTCATATGTGAAGATCCCACACTCACCTCAATGCTCCCCAGTACTCCATTCATATGTGAAAATCCCACACTCACCTCAATGCTCCCTAGTACTCCATTCATATGTGAAAATCCCACACTCACCTCAATGCTCCCCAGTACTCCATTCATATGTGAAAATCCCACACTCACCTCAATGCTCCCTAGTACTCCATTCATATGTGAAGATCCCACACTCACCTCAATGCTCCCCAGAACTCCATTCAAAATGTGAAGATCCCATATTTACTGCAGTACTCTCCAGTGCTACACTCATAAGTGAGGATCATACACTTGCCACAGTGCTCCCCAGTACTCAATTCACATGTGAAAATCCCACATTCACCTCAATGCTCCCCAGTACTCCATTCATATGTGAAGATGCCATACTCACCACAGTGCTCCCCAGTACTCCATTCATATGTGAAGATCCCACACTCACCTCAATGCTCCCCAGTACTCCATTCATATGTGAAAATCCCACACTCATCTCAATGCTCCCCAGTACTCCATTCATATGTGTCACCAGTAGTCAGCCCGTAGCCTCAGCGTACGGGGTAGATAGCCTGGAGACCCTTTATTGAAAGGTTGGAGTCAATGCTTTATGGTTGCATTGCCTCCTGGGAGTTGTAGTTGTGTCCCTTTTCAATAAGATGTAGTTGTGAAACGAGTGTTCAGGCAAAGACAGGCTTTTAATTCCCCTCCCGGGGCGGATTCAAACACAATGTAACTTAGGATCAGAAAGCCATACACTCTGGCACAAGGTAAGAAAAAGAACTAATAACAGCTTCCAAACTTAACTCAAAAATGACACGGTATTCACAGCATACAGTCACTTCTTATAAGCAAAATAAACTCCTGTGCTTCTCAATTGCCAGTTAAACAGCTTCCTCAGATTATCTGGCTCAGCACAATGAAATCACATCATCAGTAACCGTTAATGTACAATCCATTTGGTTATTAGACAATTCTTCCTCTGGAGGATCAATTAGCATTGACTCATGCTGGTTCTCAGCTGAATACAACTTCTGCTTTGTATATAACGTTTCCAGACTTTCCTGCTCTGCCTGTTCCTGAGGCTTCCCTATTACTGCCTCTGGGAGATAGGGTTCAGCCTTACCGTATATCCTGGTATAGCCTAGAGGAGAGTCATACCCTTTAGGGTTTCTAGGAGAGAAATTCTTGCAACCACTTTTATAGTAATTAGACAGCCTACCTTCTGGCTTTGAGGCAGGGGAAAGTCTGTGCACAGCTCTATCAGGACGGGGTTTAAACCTCAGAGGTTTTTCTCTGTATTCTGGCTGCTCACCTTCTTCCTCTGACATACAAATGTCTTGCACCGTATACTTTTCACTCCTTGGAGCTTGTAAGTGCTTCCCAGCTATCCTTACTGGTAACTTTTCCCTCTGTGTGCCTTCACCATAGGATAAATGCCTGGAGTTCTGGCCAAAGGGTTTTTGTGCCCTGCTCCTCCAGTTATTCCTGCCAGTTACTTTCTGTCTTTCTCTCTCACACTCAGAATCAGAATCCACTGAGTCATTCACATACGTTTTCCTTTCACACCGAGACAGACGCTGTTTCCAAGACCCAGACTTCAGCTCACACAATCCTTCCAGCTGGTTCTGCTCTCTTCCGTCTTTCTCTTGCTTCTGCTCTCTGTTCTCTCCGTCCTTCCTGTTCTCCCTTTCAAACTCTAATGACCGTTTCTTATACGTTTGCTTGGGAGCTAATCTAGCCCTTCCCCCTCCCAGGTGAAAGCTATTAGGCCCTGGAGATGGGGATTGTTTGCCAGCTCTGCGGGGTTCCTGCCCTCGTGGCTGGGATTGTTTATGTTGCTCCTGGCAACTGGGAGTCCTGAGCTTTTCCTTCCTGCCAGCAATAGACCTACTGCTCTCAGGTTCCTCTGTTTCCGTAGCACAGGATGTCTCTTCCCCATTACATATCCACCCCCTTAAGATATTACGGGCTGCAGCTTCCCGAGTCTGCCAGCCTGTAATCCTGCTTAATGCATCAGCGTTGCCATGTAATCTTCCTGGCCTATGCTGTACCTCAAAGTTGAAGGCTTGCAGGGCTAAATGCCACCTTGTCAAACGAGCATTGTTATTTTTCATCTGGCTAAGCCATTTTAATGGAGCGTGGTCCGTGACCAGGAGAAGTCTACGCCCTGTGAGGTAGAACCTCAATGCCTCCACAGCCCATTTTATAGCCAGGCATTCTCGTTCCACTGTGGAATACTTTCTTTCAGCACCAGATAATTTCCGGCTAAGATAGGTGACCGGATGCTCTATCCCTTCAAACTTTTGGGACATGACTGCCCCCAACCCGGTCTCCGAGGCATCAGTCTGGACTATGAAAGGTAACAAAGTCAACTCCTTTTAGGACCAGAGCTCTACAAAGCTTCCCCTTAAGGGATACAAAAGCTTCCTCCGCCTCCGGGGTCCATTTCACAGAGTTGGGCGCATTCTTTTTAAGCATTTCTGTGAATATTGCGCTTTCTTCCGCAAACTTGGGAATAAACCTGCGGAAATAACCTATGAGGCCTAAAAAGCTACGTACATGTTTTTTGTCAGATGGTCTGGGGAAATTCCGGACGCTATCGATTTTACTCGCCAGAGGCTTTACCAGACCATTCCCCACTACATGTCCTAAATACTTGGCCTCCCTGCTGGCAAATAGACATTTTCCAGGGTTTAGGGTTAACCCGGCTTTCCGTATGGCCCTTAAAACCGCCTCTACCCTGGATAGGTGTTCTGTCCACGTGCTGCTATATATGACAATGTCATCCATATAGGCTAACGCATAGTCCTGGTGAGGTCTTAATACCTGGTCCACCAGTCGCTGGCATGTAGCCGCTGCACCGTGCAAACCAAACGGCATACTGCAGAATTGATATAGCCCCACTGGCGTGCTAAACGCTGTCTTGGGTTTCGAGTCCCTGGTTAATGGTATTTGCCAATACCCTTTTGTTAAATCCAGCGTGGTTATATATTGCGCCTGGCCCAAGCGATCCAGCAAGTCATCAATTCTGGGCATTGGGTATGTGTCAAATTGCGATATGTTATTGACTTGTCTGAAATCGATACAAAAACGGAGGGTACCATCGGGTTTTGGGACTAACACAATGGGACTCGACCAGGGGCTTCTGGACTCCTCCACTATTCCCATCTCCACCATTTCTTTTACTTGTGCTAAAAGGAGTGGAGGAGTGGCCTAGTGGTTGAGGCAAGGTACTTCGGGCCGGAAGGTCGGGGGTTCAAATCCCACTAGAGGACAGCAACCTTGGGCCGGAAGGACTGGGGTTTCTAGTCCCACAGGTGCTCCTTGTGGTCTTGGGCAAGCCACTTAACCCTCCATAGCCCATGTTCCCTGTAAAATAGTTCTCTGTGTGCTGTGCTTTCCTGTCTAATCAATGTGTTTATACCTCAAAAATTTCCTGTCTTGATTTGACAATCTCCAATCTGTAATCAAAACCGCTGCTGATCGCTGGAAGTAGCGGTATACAAATGTATACTAAATAAATAAATAAATAACTTCCTTCTTTTTGGCCTCGGGTAACCTATACGGCCGCTGTCTCACTACTTTCCCCGGTGTTGTGACAATCTCATGCACCACAATATGCGTCTCCCCTGGCACCGTCGTTAAGACGTCCGAGAACCTTGCCAACACCGTAGCTAACTCTTTTTGCTGTTGTAGGGACAGATCCACGCCAATTATTGGCTTCGGATGTTCCTTTCAATCGGCTGGTTGCGGGCCTAGGTCTTCCTCTCTCTTTTCATCAGCCAAAACTGTCAGGCTTTTTACCTCCCCCACTCCGGTAGAACCGAAACCACTCGCTCCCCGACTTGTGGAAGTCAGCGAGGGTACCTCCACTACCACTGGAAAGCCTACTCGCTCGCAAATTAGTTGAGCGATCCTATCGCCTGTCTTCACTTTATAGTCCTCTTGACTGAAATTAAAAAGTAGGACTTTTAACCGGGCCTCGATAGTCGGGATCTATTACCCCGGCTCCAACATCCAAAAAGTGCTTAACCGCTAACCCCGACCGCGGTGCTATTCTCCCATAACATCCTTCAGGTATTTGTATTTGCAAACCAGTGTCAACTAATGCTCTCCCCCCCTTTGGGACTACAACATCCTTTATACTAAATAGGTTGTAGCCTGCGGAGGCTTCGAAAGCCCTCTGCGGACTTTGGGCCTGAGGAGATATCTTAGTAAATTGCAAAACAAACTTCTTCTGTGGTAAGGACTTATCACGTACCTGTGGCTGAGACTGGACACTACCTTTATTGGGTCTCTCAAATAAAAGACTTGAGATTTTCTTGGCCAGGGCTTCTATCTTAGGGATCCCGGGCTGCATGCTACCCATTCCTGGAGCTTCTATAAAGGCCGGGTCTGGTTTTTCCCTAAGGCCTTTCTCCATTTCCTTAACAAATGGAGGCCAATCACGCCCTAGAACAACATCGTAAGGGAGTTTCGGGACTACTGCCACCTGCACCTCTTCGTTAGTGCCTAGCCCCTGCACTTACACTTCATACAAAGGATAATACGAGGCTGCCCCATGTACACACCTCACTTTTACTCTTCCATCTGCTTGGCTCCGGGCGGATCGGTCATGGTCACTGATGGTCTTCCACAGCTTCTGGGAGACCATACTCTGGTCTGCTCCGGAGTCAAGCAGTGCCAGAGCCTCTACCCCTTCCACTCGGACCTTCAGCAGAAATCCCTCCCCTAGGGGTTTCTCTTTTCCTGACATCAAGGCAGTGCGTACTGTACAATCTCTGCGTATGTGTCCTACCTGACCACAGTTATAACATTTTCTCCTAGAAAATTTTTCTACATTTCTGTCAGTTACATTCCTGTTAGAGGTCTTTTCTAAGCTCCATAGCTTATCAATGCCAGCCACCTTTAAAACATTTTTCTTAGAGGTCCCGGCTAACTCCGCCTCAAAGTATCTTTCGGTGAGGTCAGCCGCTTCCTCGGTGGAACTGCATTTCTGGAGCACTAGGAAAGCTTTTACCTCGGGAGGTACGGCTTCAAGGAATTGCTCCATAATGATGGTGTCTATCAAAGATTCCACCGTCCTCCTTTCAGAAGCAAGTCATTTCATCGCTAGTCCCTTTAATCGCTGAAATAGTGCTTTTGGTGTTTCTGTAGGCCTAAGCCTAGCTTCCCTGAATAAGCGCCTGTAGTGCATGGGAGTCAAACCCAGCCTGTCTCTCACAGCATTTTTTACATTCAGGTAATTGGACGCCAGATCAGCAGGCATTGTTTTGTAGGCCGCTAGTGCCTCACCTGACAGAGACATAGCGAACCGAACAGCCCACTGGTCAGTCGGCCAGTTAGCTGACTCTGCTGTTCTTTCAAAAGCATCGGCAAAGTCATCAAAGTTATCATTTGCTTTAAACTGTCCCAGTGCTAGTGCACCGCAATTAGAAAGTCCTACCCCCACTTGTAATGAGGGAATAGTTTCCTCTTTGTCCACAGTTTTCTTCAGCAGAGCTCCCAGTAGCTCGAGAAGTGGCTGCTGTTGCGCATTCATTGCGGCTACAGTCTTTTCTTGGATCACCCTGGCCAGTTCGCTCTGCGCCTTCCACTGAGCCTCCATCCAGCTCTTTACGTCCTGGGGATCCATCTCGGGTTTCTGTACCTGCAGGGATAGAAAAACAACAGAGGCCCACCAAGTGCGGCACCAAAATAAAAAATTCTCTGCCTCCCACCTATAGCACAGATATTGACACTTTCTCACCAATCCTTCTACACCCGTGCCCCCTTACTTTTACCTGAGCACGGTGCAGGATATTGCCTTGAGAAAGATGTCTTTGGTGGCTCCAAGTCAGGTTGTATCCGAAGTCCGGTCCGGGCTTTTCCTCTTTTCCTCAGGATAGCCGAACTTCTCCTGATCCAAAGGTAATCCTTTTTCCTCTTTAACAAGCTGATATCCTTTTCTTTAATACTGTCCTTGTACTGTGTTTTAAAAATCCGTAAAACTACGCCATTTCCTGTCACCATTAGTCAGCCCGTAGCCTCAGCGTATGGGGTAGATAGCCTGGAGACCCTTTATTGAAAGGTTGGAGTCAATGCTTTATGGTTGCATTGCCTCCTGGGAGTTGTAGTTGTGTCCCTTTTCAATAAGATGTAGTTGTGAAATGAGTGTTCAGGCAAAGACAGGCTTTTAATTCCCCTCCCGGGGCGGATTCAAACACAATGTAACTTAGGATCAGAAAGCCATACACTCTGGCACAAGGTAAGAAAAAGAACTAATAACAGCTTCCAAACTTAACTCAAAAATGGCACGGTATTCACAGCATACAGTCACTTCTTATAAGCAAAATAAACTCCTGTGCTTCTCAATTGCCAGTTAAACAGCTTCCTCAGATTATCTGGCTCAGCACAATGAAATCACATCATCAGTAATCGTTAATGTACAATCCATTTGGTTATTAGACAATTCTTCCTCTGGAGGATCAATTAGCATTGACTCATGCTGGTTCTCAGCTGAATACAACTTCTGCTTTGTATATAACGTTTCCAGACTTTCCTCCTCTGCCTGTTCCTGAGGCTTCCCTATTACTGCCTCTGGGAGATAGGGTTCAGCCTTACCGTATATCCTGGTATAGCCTAGAGGAGAGTCATACCCTTTAGGGTTTCTAGGAGAGAAATTCTTGTAAACACTTTTATAGTAATTAGACAGCCTACCTTCTGGCTTTGAGGCAGGGGAAAGTCCGTGCACAGCTCTATTAGGACGGGGTTTAAACCTCAGAGGTTTTTCTCTGTATTCTGGCTGCTCACCTTCTTCCTCTGACATACAAATGTCTTGCACCGTATACTTTTCACTCCTTGGAGCTTGTAAGTGCTTCCCAGCTATCCTTACTGGTAACTTTTCCCTCTGTGTGCCTTCACCATAGGATAAATGCCTGGAGTTCTGGCCAAAGGGTTTTTGTGCCCTGCTCCTCCAGTTATTCCTGCCGCTTACTTTCTGTCTTTCTCTCTCACACTCAGAATCAGAATCCACTGAGTCATTCACATACGTTTTCCTTTCACACCGAGACAGACGTTGTTTCCAAGACCCAGACTTCAGCTCACACAATCCTTCCAGCTGGTTCTGCTCTCTTCCGTCTTTCTCTTGCTTCTGCTCTCTGTTCTCTCCGTCCTTCCTATTCTCCCTTTCAAACTCTAATGACCGTTACTTATACGTTTGCTTGGGAGCTAATCTAGCCCTTCCCCCTCCCAGGTGAAAGCTATTAGGCCCAGGAGATGGGGATTGTTTGCTAGCTGGGCGGGGTTCCTGCCCTCGTGGCTGGGATTGTTTATGTTGCTCCTGGCAACTGGGAGTCCTGAGCTTTTCCTTCCTGCCAGCAACAGACCTATTGCTCTCAGGTTCCTCTGTTTCCATAGCACAGGATGTCTCCTCCCCATTACATATGTGAAGATCCCACACTCACCTCAATACTCCTCAGTACTCCATTCATATGTGAAAACCCACAGTCACCTCAATGCTCCCCAGTACTCCATTCAAAATGTGAAGATCCCATACTCACTGCAGTACTCTCCAGTGCTACACTCATACGTGAGGATCATACACTTGCCACAGTGCTGCCCAGTACTCCATTCATATCTGAAAATCCCACACTCACCTCAATGCTCCCCAGTACTCCATTCAAAATGTGAAGATCCCACACTCACCTCAATGCTCCCCAGTACTCCATTCATATGTGAAGATCCCACACTAACCTCAATGCTCCCTAGTACTCCATTCATATGTGAAGATCCCACACTCACCTCAATGCTCCCCAGTACTCCATTCATATGTGAAAATCCCACACTCACCTCAATGCTCCCCAGAACTCCATTCAAAATGTGAAGATCCCATACTCACTGCAGTACTCTCCAGTGCTACACTCATAAGTGAGGATCATACACTTGCCACAGTGCTCCCCAGTACTCAATTCACATGTGAAAATCCCACATTCACCTCAATGCTCCCCAGTACTCCATTCATATGTGAAGATCCCACACTCACCTCAATGCTCCCCAGTACTCCATTCATATGTGAAAATCCCACACTCACCTCAATGCTCCCCAGTACTCCATTCATATGTGAAAATCCCACACTCACCTCAATGCTCCCCAGTACTCCATTCATATGTGAAAATCCAACAGTCACCTCAATGCTCCCCAGTACTCCATTCATATGTGAAGATCCCATACTCAATGCAGTACTCTCCAGTGCTACACTCATAAGTGAGGATCATACACTTGCCACAGTGCTCCCCAGTACTCCATTCATATGTGAAGATGCCACACTCACCTCAATGCTCCCCAGTACTCCATTCATATGTGAAGATCCCATACTCAATGCAGTACTCTCCAGTGCTACACTCATAAGTGAGGATCATACACTTGCCACAGTGCTCCCCAGTACTCCATTCATATGTGAAGATGCCATACTCACCATAGTGCTCCCCATAACTCCATTCATATGTGAAGATCCTAAACTCACTGCAGTACTCCCCAGTACTACACAGATATATGAAGGTTCTATGATCACCGCAGTGCTCCCCAGAACTCCATTCATATGTTTTTCTGCAATATGTTGTCAATCACAGCAGGTACAAGTTCACGTCTAGTGATTTAAAGCCCATGGCGTCTTTTTGCAACCTTCCATTGCATCAACACAGTGATCTTTTCAGTCACGACAAACCGTACTTGGTGTGCATTTAAGGTGATGAAAGTGCTATTCTTCAGTTCTCCCCTTGGCGTTGGTTGATTATAAAATAGTCATTTGTGGTTTGTTCATAAGAATGTTGTTTTACTTTAGGGTACTCTTTGGGATGCTGGCCAGCTCTGTTTTAGCATTTCACAGTGCATGTTTGATCATTGTACTATCGGTATGATTTTTCCTGGTAACATTTTAGTACACCTTAAGGTTCTTAATTTTGAAACCTGGCATTATTACTGCCTCCACACAATATCAGTTTCCTATATTTCCTGCATTTCTCATATCTTTTCTTTATTTTTTTATTGTTTTTTTTATTTTTATAGTCTTGACATATTTATTTTATATCCATTCCCATATATTTGTTTTTCATAGACATTCCTATGTATCTCTCACATCCACGGGATCAATATTCCAAAGGACTTATCCAGAAGAACCTGATAAGCAGATAAGTCCCTCTGAGAGAGATATTCAGAGGCACTATCTGGATAATGTTTGGGCAGTTTGTGGGCAGAGTTGAGGCACAGCCAGTACTTATTTGAATAGTGATGATTTTCAGCATCACTATGCAGATAACAATCCGCATAGCACTTAGGACAGCAAAAATGTTTTCCTAAGTACTATGCGGGTTGCTTATCTAGATAGTGGCTGAATATGACCACTATCTGCATAGTGCCAGTGCTGACTGTAGTATATGGATATTTGGCACCAGCCACTAGGTAACCATGGTGACTAGTGTTTAAAAAAATGCTGAGAACTATGGTTTCAATGTTACCCCTAGTATTCATATTTATTTTATTGTCTTATTTTATTAGTTGTTTGATGATTTTTTTATACTTTTCAATTTTTGCAAACCCCTTTTTATTTCTTTTCTTTTCTCTCAACTCTCTCCCCTTTCTGGTGGTTTTATGGTTTTTGTGAGCATGATTTCCGTTTGAGATGTGGGTTCTTTATTGACATATCTTCATTTTTCATTTTGTTATTTTATGTTGTTATTTTGTATGTCTTATGCAATAGATGGAATTACTTATGTTTCACATATTTTTGTATTTTTAAGTATTTTTTCTGACTTTAAAATATGGGGTCGATATATAGACTGTGGCAATCAGCACTGCTAAAGTGCCTGACTGTAGCGGCCACAAATAAAACCAGATAGTCTGTGTTGGAGCCTATCTGGCATCTGGTGCTGAGTATCCAGTCTCACCACTGACTGTAGTGGCTATCAGGGTTGGAAGCAGCGATAGTCATGCTGCTAACTGGATAGCAGAACTGCATAAAGTTAGGACAGCCATTGACCTGTTCTACCTTTATGAAGTTTGCCTATCCAGAAAGTGCCTGAATATCACCATTAAATGAATAGTTGCCGGCACCACTCCAGCTCCACATGGCCCACCCCGAAACTAACCAGACATTTTAGGGCAATCTGTGGGAATATTCAATGGCACTAACCAGCTGGTGTCACTGAATATTGGGCTAGCCATGGTTTATGCAGTTTGTAGATCCTGCAAACCACATAAACCTTTTTGAATATCAATCTCTATCTTTTAATGTCTGCAACCGCACAATTTTATGGTTGTGCATGTAAGTTTTTGAAACAATAGACACTCCTTACATAGGCAGATGTGCGCTGAAACACAACAGTGTTGGATTTATATATTTTGTGTATGTTTTAATAAATCTTTTTTTGGACAATCAATTCAATTGGAGTTTGTTTGCCCCCTTTGTTGTGGTGTGGCAAACCCAAGGCCGTTTTTGAGGGGGGACTTGGTGGTATTGAGTACCGGCACCTTTTTCATTGCCTGATAAAACTGACTCATGTCCTCAAAGAGCCCTGCATATGAGTACCAACACCTTTTTTGATAGGCAAAAAAACACTGAGCATACCTCTTTTGAATCCTGCCAAGTTTCTGGCCTTGACCATACTCTCTGGCAGCAGATTCCACAGCTTAATTATGGACTCTGTGAAAAAAAATACTTTTCACAATTTATTTTCAATGTGCTTGTTGTTAGTATGATGGATTGTTGTGTTGTTTAAAAGGTTCAACAACCATGATTTTGTAAACTTCTATCATATCCTGTCTCAGTCTTCTCTTTCTAAGCTGAATAGCCCAAAGCTGTTTAGCTTTTCTTTATCAGTCTTTTCTCCCCTTCCTTCATGTTTTGCCCTTCTCTGAACTTTTTCTAGTTCTGCTGTATCTTTTTTGAGATGGGGTGTCCAGAACTGCACACAATACTCAAGGCAGTATGAAAACATTGTCCCATACAGAGCCATAATGATATTCTCAGTGTTATTTCCCATTCCTTTTTGAATAATCCCTAAATTTGTTTGCATTTTGGCAGTCATGGTACACTAGGCTTGCATTATTTTTATACAGGGCTTCAAAGCCAGAAATCGGTGCCCAATACCCCGCTAGTCCTTCCACCCACAAAAAAACAGTGCAGCTGAGGTAGTGCCTGGTTCTGGAATTCTGTTTACACATGTCTAGAGTTTGTTTCATGCAGCCACTAGCTAAGATACACTTGTGGTTCATGAGCCATGTAATTGTGCAAGAAGGGAGGCAGGGTTCTGTAGGTGGCTAGCATTGCTCTATTATTCCTTTTAATTCCATTTCTTTTCAAGGTCAGCTGGGTTAACACTGCTTTTCTTTTGGCGGTTTTGAAAAATGGACTGAAGAACACAAGTTTGTTGCTAAGGCAACCGTTTCCCAATTCAAGTCTGCATTACAGACAGGAAGGGGTGGAAAGGGTAGGAAGACAGAGGGGAAGGAAGATGGAGAGAAAAGGAGAAAAGAGGAGAGAGACATAGATAATGGGGAGATAGCAGAGAATATCGGAGATGTGGAAAGAACAGAATAGAAGGAGTGGAGGACAAATGATAATAGAAGGAGGAAGAGGAGGTGGAGGAGGAAAAGAGAGAATAGTTCTCAGTGTAGATCGCTACCTAGCAAGTCACGAGAACATTTGGCCTTCGGCGGGCAGTATGCCATGAATGATTCCACTGCGTTAGCCATTCACCATTGGGAAGAGTATAGTAGTATTTCCTGCAAAGTCACTTCTCTGAAACCTCCCTTTCTAGGATTTCTTCATTTTGGAGGATGGCTGCAGGTCGTTTTCAGCAGCACGCAAACATTGGAGTACAAGACGACCCCAGAAAAGTAGAAGGTAGCTCATCTTCTACATCTTTTTACCTGTTTCTTATACGATTCCTAAACTACAACTGAGCATCAGTGAAATAGAGAGAACCTATTGCTGGTTGAAGCTTTATCGGCTGCTGCCTTATTGAGGCTCATGCAAGGCTGGGTTGAATTGCAGAAATGTGAACAGTGGTAGCAAACAAGCAAAGTGTAAAATACCCCCTTACTGGGATTATGAGACGGCTGCAGGTTATCAGTACAAGCCGAGCCAGTCTTGGTTATGTTTCCCATGCCTTCAATGGTCCGACAGATTGCCATGAGAATATGATACTGTTTTTGATGTTTTCATCCCAAACACTAGCACTTAGCAAGAGTGGTACAGCAGTCAGACACCTATAAATACACAGTCCAGACGTTTGCTAAGGTTTTACAATAATACCAGGCAACTTCATTTGTCTCTCTTTCTCCTGTGTTTTGTGGATACTAAACAGAGTTGATCTTAAGTTGGCCCCTGTCACAGAGGTTTAGTATCAAGACTGCTGCCAGAATCTAGATTTTAAGAGCGGTAGCCTATGTCTCTCCTGATTCCTCCAGGCCATGGGCACTAAGTTTGCTGCCAAAGGTTTTCCTGGTGCATAGAACAGCAGGGATTGATATTGTAATTGCTAGGCTTTGAGTGACAGCTCATCTCTCTATGGTACATAAAGGTCTTTAATTTGTCCTCTTTGCATCGCCATGACTGACAGTTTTTGAACTTGTCAACACACCACTCACAGGCCCTTATAATAGTAATTCTGATGAAGGAGACCACTCAAAGGCCACAGCACTGGGTGAATTTCAGAAATTAAAATGGCACATTAGTCCTGTCATCTGTTATTGTGTGAAAACCTAGAGTAGGAATCTGCTGAGTTCTATTTCAAGTAGATTATTGTGATATGGGGAACTGGCCTTGGACATCTCACAGATGTGGAAAAAAAAAGAGAGTTTGCTATGGCAGACAAGACATAAGAAAGAAGAGGTGTTGAGAAGGATAGGCAATTCTTCTTCACCATTTTTAAAAGGTTTAGATTAAGAGGAGAAGGTGCGTGAGAACTTTTTTGGGCCCGATATTCAAAAGGACTTAGCCAGTTAGCAAGACCTGCTAACCAGCTGAGTACCTCTGAGCCCAATATTCAGATAGTGTTGCTGAATATTTCTTCTGACCACTTCAGCGCTACCCAGATAGTGCCAGGGTGGTCTGTAGGCAGAGCTGAGGAGGTGCCAGCACTTATCCGGAGAGTGGCAATTTTCAACACTGTTGTTCAGCTAAATATCCACATAACTTAGGACAGGTACAAAGCTGTCCTAAGTCTATAAAGACTGGCATAGCAGTGGAATGTTGCTCCTATCTGGATAGCAATAGGCTTCATATCCTCACAAAAAAATGGATATTCAGTGGCAGCCACTGCTTGGGAATTGCTGCTCAATATCCGGTGTATTTTGCCTGTGGCAGCTGGTATTTGAAGTAACCACTGACTTTTGTGGGCTGCATATTGGCCCATTAAGGCCTATGAAGTATGTCTTCCATCACACCAGTAGGCATAGGTTTGGTTGGGCCACTTTATTTGAGCATCATCAATCATAGGTTCAGTTGGGTCTCGCTCTCTTTCTGCTCTCTCAGAAATCATGAGTTCTATTGAGCCAGTCTTTCTGCTGCGCTATCAGACATAGGTTTGCTTGGGTCTGCCTTTGTTTTCTTGGCAGTCATGGGGTCTGTTGGCAGAAAAAAAGAGCAGGGCTGCCAGAGTGGAAAGAAAATCCTTTATTTTATTTTTGGAAGACTTTGATGTCAGCAATCATGCCATACTGGTAGCTTAATGATTACTATATTGTGTTCAGACAAATCTGCCCCTACCATAGGCATTGTTCGCCGAAACACATCCATGTTGGGTATAATAAAGGACTTTCTTTCCGCTCTAGTACCCTGCTCTTTTTTCTGCTTGTCTTTATTGTGGGGGTGTCTCTTCACTTTCTTTGTTTTTGTTCATGGGTTCTGTTGGGCCAGTCTTTCTGCTGCATCATCAATCATAGATTCTCTTGGGCCTGTCTTTCTGCTTTCTTGGCAATCATAGTCTATTGGGTCAGTCTTTGTGTTTATATTTATGTTTTTGTTTATTATAAGTCTTCATATACCAACATTCAAAGCTTATCATAGGTGTTTACCTTTCTGCTGACCTCTGACATCACTGCCGTCCCCTGGACTTTAAAATCAAAGCACAGGAAGCTTCCGACTACTACCGACGAACTCTCAGGGACCGAGGGAGGGCATCTCCAGGCCACCACACCACCATTGAAGTCCACAGCCACAGGCCAATGGAAAGGTAAGCTGGCTCCACGCGACTACCCTTTCTGTCCATCTCCGACATCACTGCTGGCCCCCAGACCTTAAAATCAAAATGCTTAAAGCATGCCAGCACCTAAGGGCCATGCCAAAGGGACCTTTGGCATGACCCTTAGGAGCAGACCTTTAAAAAAGTCACAAAGAGAAAAAGTCATTCTTACCACAACTACATACCAGGAAGAGCATCACCCCACATACAAAAATGCAACTCAATGGGAAATGGCTCGCTATCCTATGCCCGCTTCACCTCTTCTTCAAAGGAAAAGCTGCACAGCTCTACCAACAATTCCCCATACCAATTACATACAACATCAGGCAAACAAGAATACACCATTACTATATCACACACCACTCCGACAGAAGACTAAGCCCCAATAATTTAGTAAAAATACAACCAGACGCTAACACCCACACAAGCACCTCCCTCATCAATAGAAGATCGGCACGTAAAAAAATTAAAATATACGACCTCATAGAGGATCATAGCATTGATATACTATGCATAACAAAAACATGGCTAACTTATTCTGACAATGTACTCAAACCAACTAAACACAACCACCACTAAAATACACAACTGCCCAAGAGCCTCCAGCAGAGGAGGGGGTATATATATTCTGAATAACAACCAACTAAAAGTCAACACCCTGGAAGCATCTTCCACACACAGTCTCGACATGATTATCATCACCAACAACCACTATACAATATGTTTAACATACAGAGCCCCCAAAGCCAGCACAATTGAAATCAAGAACATACTCAATGCAGTCTGCATACACTCCAACAAGAAAACCAGCTTCATACTCCTTGGAGATCTCAATCTCCCATCAGTGCCTAAAAAGCTATCTTCAGCCTTTGCCCAAGCCATGAACAACCTTCAACTCACACAAATCATCAACCACACAACCCACAACAAGGGAAGCATTCTAGACCTCAATTTCTTCCCAACCCACCTAGCAAACAATCCCGACCTACAGCCTTTCTCAATCCAACCTGTCCCCTGGTCTGATCACCACTTGATAGAATTTTCATTGCCATGTCCTAACAAAACCAACCACATATCAGACAATTACAACACTTTCAGAAAATTCCACTCATTCAATAGCGAAGCCTTCATCAAGCAGATTCTTCCAAGCCTAGAGTCCCTTGCAGAATGTGATCATTTAGAAACCAGCATAAACAAAACACACACAACTGTAGCGGAACAAGCACAAGCTCCTCCAAAAGCAAGCATCTGTAGCTGGCAGAAAAAGACCCCATGTTACTCAACCACATTAAAGGAACTGAAGCACAAACTAAGATGAATCGAACACAAGTGGTGAAAAACCATGGATCAAAAGACAAAAGCTACCTATCTAGAAATAGAGAAAAAATACCATGCCCTAACAAGGCAAAACAGGAGTACCACAGCAACCTAATAAAAGCGGCAATCAACAAACGCAGGGAACTCTTCAACATTGTAAAATTCCTGACAAAAAATAACCTACTATACACAGCAAGTGCCCCCTCACCCCCCCCAGCTGATGGCAGCTTACCTGCAATCTAAATACAACTCCAGCAGCTACTGCAAAACAGATCTCCCCTCATAAAAAAACCAAAACAACATAGTCCCTTGGTCCACATTCAAACCCATTAACCATGAGCAGCTGTAAAAAATCATCACTTCCATAAACACTACCACATCTCCCCTAGACCCATGCCTGGTTTCCTGGATAAAAATAAGATCACAACTCATCCCAATTATTACAAACATAGTCAATGAATCACTCAAACAAGATCTTCTCCCAGCCCCACTCAAGCAATCTTCTATCCTTCCCATCTTAAAGAACCAGAACCTCGACCCATGTACCCCAGCCTCATAAAAACTAATATCCAGCATCCCCTTCTTAGCAAAGTTTATAGAAAAGACAGTACAGACACAACTGCAAAATCACTTGACAAGCATGCACCCCTTGACCTACACCAATATGGGTTCCGGCCAAAACATGGAGCAGAAACCTTACTCACTTCTCTTCTCAATATCATAATCATAGGCACCGAACAGACCTCATAAGGGTACATACTACTATTCCTTGACATATCACCAGCATTTGACACCGTCTCCCACTAACTCCTCCTCAACAGACTACATGACATTGGAATTCAAGGCAACTTCATAAAAAGGTTCCAACCCTAACTATCAGAACAAATGCAACAAGTAAAAATTGGACTTCAGAAATCACTATCAATCATCCTACACCAAGGAGTACCACAAGGTTCAGCAATCTCAATCTTATTCAACATATACATACAACATCATACAAAGCCACAACGTCAAATATCAAATATACACAGATGGCAATCATGATTTACACCCCCCTTCTGTACAACTACAGCAACCTACTTTACCATAAACATTCATTGTGGATACCCTGAAACCTGACTGGCCTGGGGGTACCTGAGGACTTAGGTTGGGAACCGCTGTATTAGGGTTTAGCTAAGGTACTGGTGAAGCGGCTTCAGTTCTTCAGAATATAGCAGCATATATTATGGTAGGTACTACAGCTTTCGATCATATAAAACCAATCTTAGAAGAGTTACATTGGTTGGCCTGTTGAATGGCAGCTTAAATTTAATCACTTTTTACTTTTTTTTAAGTACTGCCAAAAGCTTACAGAAGTTTACCTTTTACACTTAATGCAAAATAGCATAAATCAAACCAAACTGTTTGCTCCTTTGACCAACAGCTATTGCTAATATTTTCAGTATCTAAAGTGAAGTTGTCATCTACCGGAAATTTGTCATTCTGTGTTCGATGCCGTTGTTACGGAGCTAATTATCAGTGGAGATGTGGCGTGATACTAACCTGTTGTCTTTCTGCTATGAAAACTGGGTTATTTACCCCAAGTCTACCTGGATTAATTCAGAGAGGGTGGATTATTCCATTAATTGCAGTTGGTTAATATTTTATTTATTTATTGAGACGCCTATTTATTAATGCTTTGTGGACATGTTTACTAGAGTGCGTTACCTGGTAATAGGGTATCTCCAGGAACAAGCAGGAACGTAGTCTTTACATATGGGTATCGTCGGTACCGATGAAGCCCGCGCGGGAACACTCCCCAGCGTCCAATAGGAAAGCTTTTAGGAGCATCCCACAGCGCCTGCGTGCTGCCTTCCCGCCTTTCCCAACTGTCCCTCTCCAGTTCTTCGTTTTCCACGGAGCCGACAGGTCACACATCCTGTCACCGCAGAAAAAAATCCCTTCTATCCTTCTTTTTTGTGGTCGCGTCTGCCTTCCCTCGACGCTACACCGGTACCGCCAGTTCTTCTTTCTTTTTGTCTTAAAAAAAAAAAAAAAGAAACTTTCTTTCTGGAGTCTGTCCAGTAATTTTCTCTTCAGGTGCCACGCGCCATTTTGAGCACTAGGCCCAACTTTTTCCTTCAAAATGGAAAAACCCGCTTCGGTTTTTAAAAAGTGTTCTAAGTGTGGCGGTACCATCTCCGTCACCGACACCCATGAGTGGTGCCTTAAATGTTTAGGTCCTGACCACTCTATTTCAGAGTGTGTTGCCTGTGGGATGATGTCGAAAAGGGGCCGGCAAAACCGAGCTGCTAAACTTAGCATCCTTTTTCCCTCCGATGCAGCCTCCGTGGCATCGACGTCTTCCAGGGCTTCGTCTTCCTCCCATGGATCTCAGGTAACTAAACATAAATCTAGCCGGTCCTCAAAGGGTAGATCTCCTTCTAGACATCGAGATGCCTCTGGCGTTGCCCTTGAGGGACTTTCACCGGCAAAATTGCCCCATCGGGAGGCTTTGGCTTTCAAAGCACTAACGGGGCTCCAGGATGTTCTCAAGGCTTCAACCTCAGCAGAACTACTGGTGCCATGCTCTGGGGTGTCGGCTGCTTCATCCGGTACCGATACCCAAGCATCGGCAGCATCGATAGACCAGAGATTCTTCGCTATTGAACGCAGTCTGGCGGCTCGTCTCACGGCCTCGATGCCCCTGAAACTGCTTCAGACAATTCAACCGGTACCGGCACCGACTCCGGTGCCAGCACCAACTGCATCAACATCAGCAGGTATTCTACCGGGACCAAGTCACGCGTCTCTATCCAGCATTGACAAGTCGATACCAGACCACTTTAATGCCGACTTCAATCGGTACCGGTACTGTGCCTTGCACAATCACCCGGATCGGAGATACTTTGAATCCTCGGATGAGTCTGAAGACTCTGAAAGCTCTGCCGATACCAGAGTACTTCTTCTCCTCAGCGTAGGATGTCTCCACCAGAGGATATGTCCTTTCAGGACTTTATCCGAGATGTGGCCCGAGGTCTTTCCATCACAGTGGCTCCTGAAAAAGAGCCTAGAGCAAAGGAATTAGAAATCCTACAATACCCTAAAGCTCCCAAGGAGGCAGCCACTTTACCTATTCATGAGATCTTGCGTGATCTCATGTTAAGGATGTGGGAAACACCTCTAACCACATCTCCTCACTCTCAAAGACTCGACACCATGTATCGAGTTCCTCCTCATCCTGGGTTTCAGAAGACTCAATTACCACACCTTTCCATGGTGGTGGAATCAGCTATGAGAAGGATAAAGAGTGCAAAAAGGCCTGTATCTAATCCTCCAGGACGTGAGTGTAGGACTCTTGACGCCTTTGAACGTCGAACCTTCCATGCTTTCTGCTAGGATCAGTTCTTATATCTTGTGTATGGGAATGTTCCTTAAAGAGGTCACAGGAGATTTAGAGCTTATGAGCCCTCTCCTTCCTGATCCCCATTCTCTGCATCTCAGGGCCTGGTTGCTGAAAGCCTAGAACTTCACGGTCTTAACCTTTCCCAGCAGGTAAAGGATATCCTTTGTGCTTCCAGGAAGCCTTCCACAAGATGCTCTTATGCATTTAAGTGGAAAAGGTTTACCATATGGTGCTCGCAGAAGGGTCTTAACCCTCTTGCGATACCTCTGGAATCATTACTGAAGTATCTCCTTCATTTATCAAATGCAGGGCTTAAGACCAATTTAGTGAGAGTTCATTTGAGTGCTATTGCAGCTTCTTTCAAGCCTCTAAATGGACAACCTATTTCCTCTCATCCTCTCATAGTGAGATTTATGAGAGGTCTTCTTTTAACTAAGCCTCCCATTAAGCCACCACCGGTGGCATGGGACTTAAATCTGGTTCTTGGGCAGCTCATAAAACCGCCCTTTGAACCATTAGCCACTACCTCTTTGAAATTCCTTTCCTGGAAGGTCATATTTCTTATTGCAATCACATCAGCACGTCGCATCAGTGAATTGCAAACGTTGGTGGCTGATCCTCCTTATACAAGATTCCATCATGATAAGGTAGTCCTTAGGACTCAGCCACACTTTATGCCAAAGTTGGTGTCACCTTTACATTTAATCCAAGCGGTTTACCTTCCTGTATTCTTCCCAAGGCCTCACACCTCAAATGCAGAAAGGAATCTTCATACTTTGGACTGTAAAAGGGCTTTGGCCTTTTACTTGCAAAGGACACAGCAACATAGAAAGTCCTCTCAACTCTTTGTTGCTTTTGATCCTAGTCATTTGGGACTTCCAGTCTCCAAAAGAACACTGTCCAGCTGGATTGCACAGTGTATATCTTTTGCCTATGAGAGTAAAAACCTTCCTCTTGAAGGCCATGTCACAGCTCACAATGTGAGAGCCATGGCAGCCTCTATGGCTCATTTTCACTCTGTGTCTATCGACGACATCTGTCGAGTAGCTACTTGGGCTTCGGTTCATACCTTCACAGCCCATTACTGCTTAGACAAGGACTCCCGCCGGGATGCCTTGTTTGATCAGGCTGTTCTTCAACACCTGTTCCATACTTAATCAACTCCTACCCACCATCCCTGGTAGGATGCCAGAGATCCATGGGGGGAAGCGGAGCCCTTTCACAGGGGCAAACAACTTATGGGGCCTTCTCCCTGGTATCTGCAGCTAGAGAGTCCCCATATGTGAAGACTACATTCCTGCTTGTTCCTGGAGATAGCAAAGTTACTCACCTGTAACAGGTGATCTCCGGGAACAGCAGGAATTTAGTCTTAACAGCCCACCCACCTCCCCTAGGAGTTGTAACTCTCTCTCTTTCTCTCTTTCCCTCTCTCTTTTGTCTCAGCTTTAAACTCAACTGGAGAGGAACAGTTGGGAAAGGCAGGAAAGCAGCACACAGGTGCTGTGGGAGCTCCCAAAGGCTTTCCTATTGGATGCTGGGGAGCGTTCCCTTGCGGGCTCCGTTGGTACCGATGATACCTATATGTGAAGACTAAATTTCTGCTGTTCCCAGAGATCACCTGTTACAGGTGAGTAACTATGCTTTAGTGCATGATTTGGGCCTCAAACTAAAATGTGGCACGGATGCCTGTGCTGAAATTCCTGCACTACCCGGATTGCACATGATGGGGTGAGGACTGGACAGACCAGTGACACAATGGAGGCATTAATGATAAGTCGCAGATCTCCCTTAGCATAGTGGATGGCATTAAGTGCACCCATTTGCTGACTTGCACATGCTCTGTCTTGGGCCCCCGCTAGCTGCAGGAGGATGGATGCACATGGCCCGTAAAGTTAGTGCGGACCCCCGCCCCCCCCCCCTCTGCTCTGGTAACATGGTCCACATGTGTGTTACTAGCACAGGCTTTAGTAAACATGTTTCAGTGTGCAAAAATGGGGACCTGATGCAATATGAGAAGGATTATGGAGGAAGGGCATTGTTTTATTTGTTTTCTAATTTTATTTATTTAACATTTTTTATATAGAAACATAGAAATATGACGACAGAAAAAGACCATATGGCCTGTATAGTCTGTCCTTCCATATCAACCACTACAACAGTCCCCACTTTTCCTTTAGAGATCCTCTGTGTTTGTCCCTATGCTTTTTTGCATTCAGATACTGTCCTCATCTCTACCACCTCCACCGGGAGACTATTCCACGGATCCACCACTCTTTCCGTAAAGAAATATTTCTGCATATCACTCCTGAATCTATCTCCCTTCACCCTCATCCCATGTCCCCTCATAGCAGAACTTGCTTTCAATTGAAAGAGGCTCTCCCCCTGTATATTTATGTCATGGAGGTATTTAAACATCTCAATCATATCACCTCTATCCCGCCTTTCCTCTAAGGTGTACATATACCGCCTTTCAGATTCTCAAGGCGGTTTACAGTGAACATAACTTTGCTTACATGGAACTTTTCCTCAGAACTATTTACAATGTCAAATATCAACAGTGCTTACAGATAACAGATAACTTTTTAACTATTTACACTGGAGCTTGTGCTCTTACAGAGGCTTAGGGTTTTACCAATTGTCTATATGCTGCAATAGCCGGTGCAATTACTTGAGTAGTATGGTATTGAAGTGCTCAGTAAATAGATGTGTTTTCAAGTATTTCCTGAAGTCTGTAATATCATTGGTTGCTCTGAGTTGGTGTGGACGGGAGTTCCATAGGGATGGTAAGCAGAGTTCGAACACTCTATGTAGTGCATTCTGGGAGGTGCCTGTAGGTATCATAGAGGTTGCAAGGTAGTTTTGGTGCTGTGTCCTCCTTGATCTGTTGTCTGGGACTCTTCTGATAAAGTTTTCTAAGCAGCCGGCAGATTGATTGTGCAGAATTTTGAATGCCATCATTATTGCCTTATATTTTATACGTGAACTTATGGGGAGCCAATGGAGAGATTCGAGTATGGGGGTGATGTGGGCGTGTTTATTAGTTCTGGTGATTAGTTGGGCTGCTGCGTTTTGTGCCGGTTGTAAGGCATGGATTGAGTATTTGGGTAAACCGTGCAGGATTAGACTGCAGTAGTCGAGATGCGGTGTAATTAGTGCCTCTAATGTATTTTATTATGCATGTTGTATATTTATTTCATTGTAATCTGCTTTGGGGTAAAAATATAACGCGGTGTGACAAATTGAAGTAAATATATGATGCAATAAATAAAATACAAACTTAACAGTGATATTTGTAAGCAAATGCCTGACGTGAAACTGGTTTCTTTTTGTTTTTTCTAATGAACATTGTCATGCAGCAGGAGCTGATGGAAGCAAAGATGCAAGAAAAGAAGCTGTTTTTCATAATATAAGCTTATCCTACAAATGATGGAGGCATGGCTGGCCCAGCAGAAAGAGTCGATGGACAGAGCCAACACTCAGCCTGGACCGAACCCGGAACTGAGTAACCGTCCGGTAGGACAATGGACATGTGACACCTTGTCCGTGGGAAAGTTAACTGCCACCGACGACATGGACGATTTCATTGATTCTTTTGATAGAATTGCACAGTCGGCAAACTGGCCGAAAGAGCAATGGGCAATTCGCCTGGCAGCCTCTCTCACAGGGGAGCTGCTGTCAGCATACAGGGCGATACCCCTCCTCTGGCCAATAATTATGAAGAGGTGGTCAAGGCCATCAGGGATCGTCTGGGCCTCACACCCTTTGTATACAATCGGTTATTGCGAGCCACTCGTCTTAAGGTAGGCGAGACGCCTAAGGCTCTAGGACATAGAATAAGCAGTTTGGCTACAAAATGGTTAAAACCTGACGAAAAAACAGTGAGTACTTTAATGGATCTGATAGTATTGGAACAATACATGTCTGCAGTTCCCAAAAGCATTTTATTTATTTATTTATTTATTTATTTACATTCTCTTATATACCGCGCTATTCTGCATCAGTGCGGTTTACATTGAACAAACTGAAATTACATTGAACAGGGCATTATAACTTGGAGATAACTATTTTACAGGGAACATGCAGAACTTCCTTATTTTGCAAAATTGTCACACCACTGCTGAAGCCATTGCGCTAACAGAGCGTTATTTGGAAGCAGAATTGGCCACCCAATCAAGGGTGGAGACTTCAAAGTTGGCAGTTGGTATGGAAAGGCAGACATCAGAAAGTCTCTCACGTTGTTCACATAAGGGTTTGAAAAATGTTACTGCTATGTTAAAGGAACCTTCTAAAAGATGTTTCTCGTGTGGGAAAAGGGGTCACTTAAAGAATGAATGTTACATCCTGCCCTGACCCGTGCTTTTGAGCACACTCAAGAAGAGAAGGATACCTACCCCAGATTCGTTATAAAGGAAGACATACTGTACAGGGAAAGTAGAGACCTTCGGTCCGGAAATATTCGGGAGCAGCTATTAGTACCAAATACCTTCAAATCGTTGGTTCTGCGCCTAGCCCATGATCACCTATTAGGAGGCCACAAGGGTGTACAAGGGACCCTTGATCAAATACTGGCACAATTTTATTGGCCAGGCGTCTTTAGGGAAACCACTCGCTTTTGCGAGTCTTGTCCCTCTTGTCAATGAGTAACTCTGGTACGACCACCTGAGGTACCCTTACTTCCAATGCCAGTAATTTCGGTACCGATTAAAAGGCTCGCCATGGATATAGTGGGACCTCTTATAAAAACACCAAGAGGATTTCAATATATACTTGTTATCATTGATCAAACCACACGTTTCCCGTGGGCTGTGCCCCTAAGGAACATCTCAGCGAAATCCATCGCTAGTGAATTGATAAAGCTGTTCTGTGAGGTGGGATTCCCTTGGGAAGTATTGACGGACCATGGCAGCAATTTCATGTCCAGATACTTGGCCCAGGTATGGGACGCCTTTGGCATTCACCATCTCAAGACGGCTGCCTATCATCCCCAATGCAATGGTTTGGTTGAGAGAATGAACCAAAGCATAAAGCAGATGCTTCAACGCACTTTGGACGGGGAAATGACGGAATGGGATACCATGCTACCCTTCATACTATATGCTTGTAGGAAATGAACACAAAGTTCCCTAGGCATCTCGCCCTATGAACTAATGTACGGACGAGCGCTGAGGGGAGTGCTGGACATCTTACGGGAACAGTGGACGGAACCAGTAGAAGCTGAAGTAGGAGTACCACAATTTTTGAGAAGTTTGAGGAGTTGTCTAAAGTGGACTTCTCGTCTGGCAGAGGAAAAATTGAAAGATAGCCAACAAAAGCAAAAAAGATATTACGACAGACATACAAAACCGAGGCAACTGGAGGTAGGGGAGAAAGTGATAGTTCTGGTGTCGGGCCGACCCCAAAATTTGAAGCTCAATGGAAGGGACCTTTTACAGTGGTCAAACCCATGGGTCCGGCTTCATATTTAATTCAGGACAAAAAGGGACATAACCAGGTCTATCACATGAATGTCCTCCGACATTGGCACGAAAGATTGGCTCTGGTGGCATCCACAGGAAAACTATCCAACTATATGGCAATGCAACCATATGACTACAGAGTAGAGCACAGAGCAGGAAAGCTCCATTATAATGTGGATGTGATGTCCCGGATTACGTGCTGTAGGGAGGAAGAGGCCTCAGCCCGTAATATTTTAAGAAGGGGGATATGTCATGCAGCAGGAGCTGATGGAAGCAAAGATGCAAGAAAAGAAGCTGTTTTTCATAATATAAAAGATGTGCACGGGTTGCAATTCCCACACAGAGCAGCTAGAGGGAGCAGGCATGCTCTCACAGAGGCTGACTGGATACACCTAGCTAATCGACACCACCTGACAAGCAGCCCAGAAAGCTCAAACACAGGAGAGCTTTATAAGCAAGAGGCTGGAGACTGGAAAGGAGGTGGAGGTAGAGGCGGACCAGAGAGAAGCCCAGGAGCAAAGCCGTGCGAGAGAAATGCACCACGAGCAAGGGCCTAGAAGAAGAAAGCACCAGGAGCATTGAGCTAAGCCCTAGGAGTGAATGGGAAAGCAATGCTGAGCAAAGGAACAGTCACTTTGGGAAGCAGAGCAGTGCTGAAGGAAGAAGCCAGAAATTAGGCTTGGAAAGAGGCCTGCGCTTACCAGAGGAACCAGTGACCAGACTGAAAGGTAACAAGAGCTTTCAGGGAAAAGACTGGCACGAGGATTGTATCCCAGGAGAACTACTGGAAGGAGAAAATTCCTGTTCTACATGCTGTTGGAAGCCAAGGTATGCTGACTCTGTTTTTAAGAGAAAAAGCTCACCTTATAAGTGCTCTTTTAAAAGCAATGCTCATTTTACAAGAAAGGAAAGTAAACCTACCTTGTATAACCCAGATTGTAAAAGCACAAAGGTAGGCCACGCTCACTGTCGAACCTTAGAAGAACTCTACAAACACCCAGAGAATAGGAATAGCAACTGGCCAGTTCCAATAGCCAGAGAAACCCCAGATACAGAAAGGGATAACTCTGACTCAGAGCCGATGCATGTGGAATTTGTGGAGCCTAGTCTTTTGTCTCAAGAGGAGATGGATTGTTCTCTATGCGTTACAAGCAGTATAGAATCACTGCTAGACTTGTAAATAATATATGCTAACTCCAGAGTGCTACTTGTATGCTAAAAGGAAAAAGAATATTGAAGCATAACAGTTTTTCTTTACCATGAGTTTGTTTCATTCCTGAAGTAAAGGACATTTTCCTCTATGTTGTGATCCACTTGAACTGTTTGCGTAAAGGGAAATAAAAGCCTATGTTATCCCTCTACTCTGCATTCACAATTTACTTCTTAATAGGAGCTGAACTACTAAGACCAGGCTGCACCTGGATCTTAAAGGAACCTCCTCTCATATAAAAATATCTTTGTGTCCAACCTACCCCTATGACCACTGGCCACCAGGGGCGGTACGCGACAACATCCGAAAATTATATGCAGCCATCTGATAAAGCCTGGTGTAAGCAACCACGCCTGGGACTGGACTTTTATTTTTAATTTTAGAAGCAGGACTGTCACTGTCATTTTTAAGACAATTGACCAGATGCACAGGGAAATGTTGCCCCCTTTTAATCATGGTATTTTTCACTGAAGGCAATAGCGGCATCTAATCCACCCTTCCTCCCCCACAGCCCTCTCTGCTGCTAATATCACACTGCGATATATTTGCCAGCTGAGTGCCCAGAGTTTTATCTTTCCGTTGATCAACAAAAACAGCTCTTTCATCCCCACCCATGACTCTCCCCTAAGAGGTTCTGCACGTGCCAGTGTCTCAAAGGCATTTCCAGTCACTCCTTCCAAGAACTTTTGATGGGTGAAAAAAAAGAATTGAGCTCTGTAATAAGATTTTCTATTCCAAGTCCCTGACAGTATCACTGTGGCATCTCACTAGATGAGGGGAGGGGAGCGGAGGGAGGAGGAAGAGGACGTTGGAATTGAAAGCCATTCTGCTTGAGGAGATTATTCTCATGGTTTTAGCTATCTGAGCTGGGGCTGCTGAGTTTTGCAGCCAAAATGGCCTCCATTTCCTTGTTAAAGAAATCCAGGAAAGGTACCATGCTACCCTGTTCCCTCTCCTACCAGAAGACAGTCTCATTTTTCTGTCACGGCTGGACAAACTGAGGAAAAGAGAGAGGTTCATTGCAATGCTGATATCAACAGTGTCCTTGTGGTTTACAAAGAAGCTATTGATAAATTAAATGTAAAATAATTTTCAGTTCATCCCTGCATTCACTGACAAAAAATGGCATGCAGGATGGCAGATGAAATTATTTTGGAGCCAATGAACTAAAGCGTGTTAGGGATAGCACAGTTATAACATGTACTTTGGCCCGTATTAATCTTAATGCAGAATTTCTCTTTCTATTTAAGTTTCAATCCTGCCTTTCTCCCAGAGGATCCAAAGTGCTACAGTATTAAATGCAATATATCACAAAATATCAAAACAATTAAAAAACCAACATAACAATACAATAATTTATACACAAATACAAATAATACACAATAGTATAGAACATATAAAAACAATTTCATAATAGATAAGCAAGGCCCAGTCTAGTATCCTAACAGTTTCCGTTTCACAAAGGGATTGAAACAACGTGCAGATTTTGGCTTTCCACTCTCCCTAAACAGAAATCACACTACAGAAAAAGAAACAGCATAAGGGCTAAGAACCCAAATAAGATATCACAGGCCCTTTTTAATAGTTTTTTTTAGTAAATAATTGTTATTTAAGAAGTGTTCACCGACCCAATGTCCCATAGTAGCAAGTGCTGTCAATCAAACTAGCTGTGATGGGAATTGATAAGCTGCTTAGTAAATCAGCATTCCTTCAATGAAAGCAGCTCACTGTTTAAATCTTGAAGGGAATTCAAAGAGATACATGGAGCTAATTGTTTAATGATTGGCAAACAATTACTTCCCCTCTGTTTAACAAAAGCTGGAGAAAAGAAAGAGGTTCTGTAGTATGATCGTATTTGTCCATTCTTATGTTCACAGTCACAGTGCATCAGATACGAAGAAAATGGTTTAGTCCAGTTTTATCCTGCATGTGCTTTTTCAGTGTCAACACCCGGGACCAGAGACCTGCTCCTTTAGTCTCACATCCCAGCATAGAAGATGCTCGCCTTTAGCTTCGCAGCCTGATGTTGATGGAAAACTTCTTTTGTATTACTGAGTAACACGTATTTAACATTAAAGAGGCAGCTGTGGTTGCTGCCCAACTGAAAAACATAACTGAAAGGTTACTAGAGGTTTCAGTCCTATCAAAATATCACCAACATATAATTTAAAATAAATTTCATCTCATATAACAATCTCTGGAGCCCTATGCAAATGAAATAGTACTGAAGATATTGTGGAACCCTATGGAATGCCTTCTCTCAAATCAGGATGCTGGAATTGTATGCAGGATTCTAATGAAGCCAGCACAGTGATTGTGGGTATGATTATAATAATCCCTGAAGCAGAACCAGGCTTACTACCATATTCAAAATGCAGCATTGTGTCAGAAGAAGACTGTGTGGAGACTGATTCATTATATGATATACCAACACTTATGTTGGACTGTGTGATTAACAGTTAGTATATGGGGTATCAGTAAAATGGACCCTATGTTCTTCTTGAGATTGATATACCTATGGTGATAATATATTTTGGTCCAACAAAAAAGTATTTTAATGAAATTGGCTATATAGTTTGAATCACAGTGGGTTTTGGTGATGTAAGGACTAAATTAAATTATAGGGCTCAATATTGTTGGAGTTGTCTCATATCTGAACAGTGTGGCTATGTGCACCTCTTGAGAATGGCTAGTCAAAAAAAGAAGAAAAACAGTAAAGTACATGTGTGCCTATTCCAATTTCAGCCATCCTTACTATCAAAATATAAAGTACTACTGTATCAAAAGCAGCTGATATATCAAGGAAGCGCATCAAGAAAGCTGTTCCAGATATATTTATAAGAATCAATATTTTAGGACTATGTCCAGGATAAAATGTTGCTAGGCATGTTGATGTTGATGTAAATCGGGAATATCATGGGCCCAGTTTTCAAAAAGACTGATATTCAAATGTCATGGAGGTCAACCATACAGAGTATTCTTGTTGCTCTTCTACAGTCTTGTAGCAGCCTCGTGCAATATCGGAGCTGCGGTCCCACTGAATTCAATGGGGCCGCGTCTTTGATATCGCACAGAGGCTACTACCGCTGCTTTGTAAACATACTCCTTAGTAAAGCAATCCTCAAATATCTGCACCTTCTTATTATCATAAGTCAGAATCTTACCCCCCCACCCCTCCCACTGAACAAAAGATTGCCATTTTAGTGGCAAAACTGAGGATTCTAGCTATCATTACTCAGGGCCATTCTGTACCACATTGGCCCAATCCAATGGGCTCTCTCTATATGGAGCTCTCTTAGTAACATAGTATATGACAGCAGATAATGACCAGCATGGTCCATCTAGTCTACTCAGCAAGGTGGCAAGAGTAGGTGTGCCCGTTGCTCCGTGCAGGTCACCCCTCCCCATGCCTTTGTTTAGGAGTGTACCCACCACTCCATGCAGGTCATCTCGACTTATTAAGATATCAGAGGCAGTTAAGTTTATTTTGATTTTATTTTGTTTCTATAAAAGGATCCACTGTGTCTTTCCCATGCCATTTTGAATTCTGTCACTATATTTGCCCCCACCACTTCAATTGAGAGGGCATTCCAAACATCCACCACCCTTTCTGTGAAAAAGTATTCCCTGACGTTGCCATTCATTCAGTTTACCCACTTGCAGCTTCATGTTATGCCCTCTAGTATTATAGCTTCTCCATTTGAAAGAGGTTTGTTTGTTCATTAATACTCCTTAAGTATTTAAAGGTCTGAATCATATCTCCTCTGTCCCTCCTCTCCGCTAGAGTGTACATATTTAGGTCTTGGAGTCTCTTTTCATATGTCTTCTGGCGCAGGCTCCAAATCATTTTGGTTGCCTTCCTGTGAACCGTTTCCAGTCTTTTTATATCCTTTGTGAGATATGGTCTCCAAAACTGAACACAATATTCCAAGTGAGGCCTCACCAGCAACTTGTACAGTGGCAGTAGTACCTCTTCTCCCATCCTATCATCCAATTTTGACTTCCTTGGAACCAAGTCTCCAAGAAGCCCACAAGTTCTATTTCAGCAATAACAAACCTTAAGTTATTCCTTCTCAAACTGTATTCCTACTTTGCCATCAGATTCTTAGCTCCTCCATGTCGGCCATAACAGCTCCCACCTGGCTCTCCAAATATGAGATCCACTGTTCATCCTCCTTCATCTACTTGGCAAGTGTCCCCATTGCCATTGAAATCTCTTCCAGCTTACCACATAATTTTGTAAATTTTCCTTCCAGTGCCTGGAAGACAGCTTCTGTAATTGCTACTGTACATCTTGTTCACTACTCCAGCTTCTATGTGTTTTTTTGCCATCTTGGTCTACCTCTAGCTTCTCCTTCTCTTTATCCTTTAACGGATTTTGAGGACATGCTCCATCTCCAGCAGGGCTCAAACTGACACATTTCAGGATGTGGTTAACAGCCCTCACATAAAAATGATCTTATTCCCAATGATTCTTGAAGATTAGGGTAGATGGGCCAAAAGGCAGCAGAGAAGTGAGACCTTCCCCTCCTCTCCTCATCATGTTTCCAGCTACTTGCCGTAATTTTATTCCTTTCTGTCTCTCTCTTTGCCTTTCTGTCACTTAATCTGTTACCCATCTTTTTGCTTTGGATTGTATGTTGGTCTGTTCAAGATTAACTCTTCCATTATATCTGCTAGAAGACATTTTACTGCTTTTTTTCTTGTCCAGAAAGCAAGATAGAGAAAGAGGCAGTAAGGGAGATTTCAAGAGTGGGAGCACGGTATTAAAGAGAGGCTTCGTTTCTCTTTCAGCAAAAAACAGAGGTCCAAGCCAAATATGCAAATATCTAATGCTAACAATAAACGAGATGCCAATGTCCGCAATTAGCATCATTTGTTACTAGAATGCAATTTTATTAGTTTTTTCTTAAATGACTGATGATTTGGAAAGAGTTTTCTTTTCAATGCTATTTGCAAATTCTATCTGATGAAGAATTATGCAAGATGGAGGGGGGGGGGGGATTTTAGAAGCATTTCCATGTCCAAAAAGCAGTATTGAGGTGTGTAGAGTGAAGTACATGTTTCAATGCCATTTCAGAACCTGTTTTTTGTAGATGTGGGAATGCTCGCCACATCTACCCAGTCAGGGGGAGTGGTGGGGGTGGGGAGTGGGAGTGGTGTGGGCAGGGCCTACAATGAATTTGTGGATTCCCCATTTTATAAATGTGCTATGTACGTCTGCAGTGTAACCCACGAATGTCCAGGTAATTCCCGCAGAAAGACAGAATAAGAGCAGTACTTAGAAGATAGTCTGCACTGCCCTACAATGCAGGCCATATGGGGGACCGGCTGCAACAAGTAAAGGTTGCAATAGGGTGGCTGCGGTTGGGGAGAACAGACAGCAGAGGTGATGGAAGGATGTATGGTAAAGACACGTGAATAAACACCCCCACTGAAATATAACGAAGTCCACAACTGTTTATCCTAGCGATGCTGACATTTGAGGGAGGAGTGGCCTAGTGGTTGGGGCAAGTTACCTCAGGCCAGAAGGTCAGGGGTTCAAATCCCACTAGAGGACAGCAACCTTGGGCTGGAAGGACTGGGGTTTCTAATCCCACAGGTGCTCCTTGTGGTCTTGGGCAAGCCACTTAACCCTCCATTGCCCATGTTCCCTGTAAGTATTAGCATATGTGTCTCATATCCCCTTGTATTAAATGTATCCCCCAATTGTGTTGTGACCACCTTGATTGAAGGATAAGGTGGTATACAAAACTGTCTACATAAATAAATTTTCTGCTCATGCAGGGGGAGGGAATCTAGACCTCTTGTACAAGACCAATGCCAATTGAATGTGACCTTTGAATGAGTCCTGGGACTCCAGGCTTTCATGGAACACTAGCAGTAGGTGATGGGTGCAGGGCCTCTGTTTAGCAGAAGTATGCATTTGCGGGATGACACGTGAGAGTGTGAGTGTGTGTGGGGTTGTGCTGTTGCCTGGGAGGGTCCAGAGTGCTCCTCCACACATCTTGGAGGTACATATGTGTGCTGGTGTGAGCATGCAGAGGAAAGCAGTCAACAGTGTGAATGGCACAAGTACAGGCCCAGATGCACCATCAGTGTTGTCTCCTGCTGTTGCGCAGAGCACCTCTGATGCCTTTGCCTATGGCTAAGTGCTGTGTCCACTGTTGAATGCTCTCATCCTGCGGGACCCTTATTTGTGACACTCATCCATGCCGCTCAGCTCTTGCCCTGACTTGGCAGTGTACAGACGTTGTTCTGTGATGACCCATATATGAATTACTGAGGATGTCTGCTACTGCCTTGTATGGGGTGATGCAATGCATCTCATACCACATATATCACTATGTACCTGCTTTGATACTGGCTTTGTGTGCAGTGCAGTTAATTGGCAGTGTTCCGGGACAGCAACGGACTAGTATATATGGTCTGCCTTCCATCTGAATTTCGGTATCATCTGCTGTCATGTAATTAGCATCATCACTACACTGTCGGTGAGCACAGCAGCTTAGGGAATACACGTATTACAGGAGAAGCATGGCCATTCGTGAGTATCTTTCGGAGATGGGCAGGATCGACTACGTGCATTTTTTCGGAATATGGTGAGCGTGAGGCGGTTGACAGCTGTTGGCAGTGTATGCCCCTTTCTCGTACACCATAGTACTCTGTCCGTGCTGCACAGTGAAGTCTATGTCTCCTATTCCTGGACTGTGGCTGCGTCTATCCCCGTGGCTGCTGAATCATGTTTGCTTCGGGCACATATTCGGGTTGGACGTGCCTGAGGGCAGCACGTGCATGTTCGGGAATTGACCTCCACATGTTTTGTCTTGATTAGATTGTAAGCTCTGACTAGCAGGGATTATGTCTTACATCTATATGTACAGCGCTGCAAATGCCTTGTAGCGCTATACAAATGATTAGTAGTAGTAATAGTAGGAAGCTGCATGTGAGAAAAAAAGCCATGGAAATCCCCTCCGCTTAGTGGGAATAGCCTCCTAAAATCGTTGCACTGGTATAGATGGCATACTGATGTAACAGTAAAGGTCTGGCTGCCCCTCACCCACATCATAGACCCTATGATCTCCCTCGGCCTGCCAAGGATGAAGAATGGCTTCCCTGAAGCATCACCTCGATCCCCCATCAAACTCATCCCCTAAGCAGTACCTTGATTCTGCCTCCCTCCCCCAAAGCAGTACATTGATCCCCCTCTCTCTGAAGGTCCCCCCAACCAAAAGCAAAACAGTGACTTCCCCCTTAGAAGGCCCTCCTGACTGCCTGGGCCCTTTCCCCCACTTCTGCCCCCCCCCCCTCCCATCCCATTGAATATCTCCAAGCTTACTGGGGTCATTGGTGCTCAGCAGGAGCAGAGCAAGGCCCACTCGTTTCTGCTCTGCATGCGGTCCCTCTCCAATATGGTGCTCTTGATACCTAGTGGTAATCTTATGGTACTGGCAGAGATTACCACCAGAGGTCATTGGTGCCATTTTTGAGAGGGACTGTGTACAGAGTAGGAGTGAGTGGGCCTCACTCCTGCTTCCGCTGAACACCAATTACACCAGTAAATCTGGGGATGTTTCTAGGGAGGGGTGGGGGGCCCAAACAGTCAGAAGGCACCATTTTGCTTTTTGTTTGGGGGTGCCTTCGAGGGGCACTAGGATCAAGGTGTTGCTTCTGGGAAGTGGTTAGGAGGGGGGATGAGATGCTGCTTCGAGATAGAAGGAGGGATCAAGGTGATATTTCGGGGGGGGGGGGCATGTTTAGTTGAGGACAGGTCGGGGTGGTCCTGGAGTCTGGGGGGTTCCAATGTCAACATTACCATTTGTTTCTTTCAGCCGGCACTTATTCATGTCTGGGGGCATGTGTAAATACCAACGCCTACAATTTTTGTTCCAGATATGAATTTCCTTTACAAAATTGAGAATCACGTCTTCATGGAAGGCCCTGCTCACATCACTCCAACTCTCCATTTCCATCATCCCCCTGGCTGGGTAGATGTGGTGAGCATTCCCATGTCTACCAAAAGCAGGTTCTGAAATGCTACTGAGATGTGTATTTAAATCTACACGTCTGAATGCTGCTTTTTTGTACATGGAAATGCTTCTAAAATAATCCCCTTGGGAAAACCTCTTCTAAAATATTGTCCTAATTCTCCACATCCTCAGATAGACATGGGAATTCTCCGCCCACGTCCATTCTAAAATGCCTCTTTATGTATCTAACTTAACTTAAAATAACTGCTTGTCGAGGTGTGGAGTTTGATGACATGTTTCATGATTTGAGAATAAGCAAGTTGTATTTTTGGTTAATGAAAGGCTTTTAGATGCCACAATGTCCCTATATCACTTTCATTGTTTCTTTTCATGTAGCCTTCCCTCTTTCTATGCCTCTTTTCCGCTCTTTCATCTTTTTATCCTCCACAGAGTACTCAGTTTCCATTTTTCATGTTGTCATCAGTCTTTCAGTCGTCTTTCCCTTTATCTGCTACTGTATTTGCTCACCCTCTTTATCTCCGGCTCTCTCTTCTTTCTTTCTTACCTCCCTTTCTTTTTGTATCTTATAATTTTCATTCCTTGTCTTTCTGTTTTTCTCTCGCTCACTCCCCGTCTCCTCCACTTTGTCATGTATCAGCCTTCTGCCTTTCACAGGCTTTCTGAATTTTCTGTCCTCCTCCACCTGGAGGCTTTGTCTTCAGAAATCTTTGCTGTGTAAATCTATCACTCATCCTTTATCCAGTCCTATTTTTGGGATGGCAGCGGGCTGTCAGTTTACAAACAGCGCCGAGGGCAGTGGGTGGGAGTGGAAGGAGGTGTTATGCTTCTAACCGGTCTCCTAGCACTGTGTTTTTGATTACTGAAAATACAGTTTTCCTACCACTCTGCTCTTGCTAGAGAAGGTCACAGGCTGTCTTAGTGCCTATCCATAGCAGGGAGCAGGATCGTGTTGATGCAGAGCAAAGCAGCTGGATAAATAGTTATGCTTCACTAGACCATTTATTCTAACTCACTTTTTACATTCAGATTAGTGGAGAGATCTATCAAAAATAATAGGGGCAAAAAGGCATAGATTCACTATGCCAACCTCTCCCAGCACCGGAGAATGCACTGTCTCTCACGCTCACATTGACCTCAAGGGTACACATCATTGTTAGCAAAAGTGGACATGGAACTTGCTTTTACCTATCTAGAAAACAGTATCAAAAAAGTATTTGGATGCAATGTGCATGCAAATGCAGGACCTTCAGCCCCTCCGCTCCATGGGAAATGCATACAAGGTGAAAATCATTTAAATTGCATTTCTCCTTTAATTAGAAATCTTAAGCAACAGCTGTGGGTGAGACATTGAGAGGAGAACCTAAGGAACTAAAATAAAACATTACAGGGTGCAAAAAACAGGCCAAATATACTTTATGAGTGTGACTGACGGTGACCAACCTCAGATTTCGTGAGAGTTTGGCAGTAATGGGCCAGGGATCTGACTTAGTGAGGCTAGTTTTGCAAACCCATCTTGAAGTGATCTGAAGTGTATTAGCAACATAGAGAAGTGCAAATAGCAACCCCGGCAAAGCCTGCTAGAGAAAAATCCTCCTTGGGTAACAGGGGAAATAAAATGTTAGAACAAACAGTGACAATTTTACATTTTTGCTCTCAGATTCTGAAGGCAAACAGTGATTATGCAAATCCCCTTTTGGTTCCTGTTGGGAAACCCCAGTTCAACCTGACACACAGTAGAACATCATTATAGTAGCATCTCCATGTGTAAAGAACAGCATTTACACGTGTAGATCATATATACATGCAAAGGACAATATTAGAAAGCCGCTGTTTAAACATGGAGATCCACACAACACAAGGGGGTCAAGGGGAAGGGCAGCATAAAATTCACTAGCTGTCGCTGGTGAATTGATGTGTTTCTCTTAGGAGGTGAGAATATAGTTCCTCCCCAAGTCTTGCTGGATACCTTCACGTGGTGACCTCATTGTACAAAAGCTATACTGAATCCCAGCAAGGCGACACTACGATTGAAGTATGGTAGGAACGAAAAAAGAAAAATATATACTGGCTGCACGTCTCCCAGAACAAAAAGGTGCTCACCCGTAACTTATGCACTAGGGCTAACGATGGTGGTTGTGATAGTACAGACACTGCAGATGTAGATATTCCTGCCAAACATAAAGGAGGAGATAATGTACTGCTACTTTTATGCTACCAACCTTATATTTAAATCTAGAGGGTATACAAAGAGAATCCACCAAAAGCTGGAAGAGAGAGGAAAATTGCCACAAGAAACATTGCAAAAAGCAACAGTTGCAAATTTAAGATCTTTAATTTCGCAGATCAAAGCAAAGAAGTATGTGAATGATAATATTTTGAAGCGACTAAGAGCTTCTGTGGAAAAAGAAATACACGGGAGGAGGAGGAGACCTGGGTGGGAGTACCCAAAGAAAGGAATACACAGAAACAGAAAGAGCAGTTCAACGGGAGATGGAGCTTGGAAATCTGGAACTGCAGGAGAGTGAGGGAACTACAGGACAGGTCAACCGATCATCTGAAGAGGAGGAAGAAAGGGAGGAGAAAAACCCAGAGGTGGAGGAATTCAGGATCGAACTCCTAGTCCACATGGAGAAAGGTGACTATGCTGGGTTTCAGGCAAGGGAAAGATTACTCAAGTTAAACGTAATACCTAAGGTTAAAGGTATGATTATAAAGATGAACAAGGCCATATCCAGTAAAAAGGGACCATTTATTGACATCACCAAAATAAATCAAATAAAATATTGTGCAGCTAAAATTATTGCAGCAAGAATACTACTAGCTAAAGTGCAGGGCCAGAAGAAAAAGAAAACAATAACAGTTCCTCCTTGGAAAAAGCACATTGAGGGAAAAATACAATCATTGCGTGCAGAGGTATCCCTGTTAAATGGGTATCTAAAAGGATTAAGGTCATCAAAGATATCAAGGAACAGCCAAGACATCAAGCTGAAGCATGCTGCATTAACAGAAGATCTGAAATTTATATACGCCAACAATAAATTGAAAGCAGCAGCAACAGTGCAAAAACTGCGAAGATATGAAGACCAAAAAGAATGATATCAAAATAAGCTACTTAGAGAACCCAAAACAATTCTACAGGGAATTCGGAAAGAGCATTAAGATGGTAAAAGCACCACCAACCAAAACAGAAACAGAAAGCTTCTGGAGAAAACTATATGAGGACCCTATAAAGCACAATCAAGAAGCAGAATGGTTACCCTGCATACAGGAGCATTTAGAAAAAGCAAATATCATGCCTATGGAATGGCCTGCAATAACAATAAAAAAGCTGGAAAGCAGGTTAAATTAGCCCCAAACTGGAAGAGTCCTGGTCCAGATGGAGTAACCAACTTTTGGCTCAAACTGTTAACCTCACTCCACCCAGACCTGGTGAATTGTAAAAATCAATTGTTTAATAAGCCAGACTTAACACCACAATGGCATACTACAGGAAGAACATTTCTCCTTCCAAAAGGGGACCCAAGTAACACTCCCATAAACTATACACCAATGTCTATAAGCTCAATTATACACCAACAGTCTATAAGCTGTTCACCTCAATAGATGTAGACAAAATATATATGCTCATATCAAGTCCAATAACATTATGGCAATAGAGCAAGAGGGCAACAAGGGAGGGCATATGGTACTAAAGACCGGTTAATGATGAATAAGGCCATCAGGGCCAATGCTAAGAAAAGCAGAAATCTCAGTATAGCATGGATTGATTATAAGAAAGCTTTTGACAGCATCCCATACTCTTGGATAATAAATTGCCTTGAAATGTATAAAATAAATTCTGGTTTGATAAGTTCACCATTACAATGTAGCAAACCACACTCTTTCTGAAATATGAAGATGATCAGTATATCATTCCTAACATCAGGATCCAGCAAGGAATATTTCAGGTGGATTCCTCGTTGCCCCTTCTGTTAAGTGTGGTGTTTAATCCAATAAGTATGCTCATCAACTCTTTGGGATACAGATTTAGCCTGAATTCTAAGGAAGATAACAATCCAGAAACAACATCTCATTTATTATTTGTAGATGATCTAAAGCTCTATAGTTTCAGCGACCAACAATTAGCAGAGCAACTCCATGTGCTGATGATATCAAGATGAGCTTTGGCCTTGACAAATGTGCTAAGGCAACTTTTTTTAGAGGAAAGTTGAGCAAAATGGAAAACATTTCCCTGCTGAAGGCTGTGACATCAAGGACTTTGAACAGGAAGACATATATAACTATCTCAGAGTTGAGGAAGGAATGACACTCAAGCAGAAATTACTGAGAGAAAAGATCAGTAAAGAATACTGCAGGAGATTAAGAGATTAAATCATTATTGAAAAGTGCTTTAACATCACAGAATAAGATACAAGCCATCAATCAGCTGGCAATTCCTGTACTTTCTTACAGTTTTGGGGTTGTGGACTGGCCTCTTAAAGAACTTGAAAAACTGGATGTGCGAACATGAATACTCCTCCATGCCCATGAAGTAATTTACAAGAATCAATGTATGCCAAGACTGTACATCCCTACAGCTGAAGGAGAGCTAGGACTCAGAGATTGATTACATGTACAGAGCTACTATCATAGGCTTTCAGACCTACTAAACTGCATCATTGGATCCAAATATGCAAAAAATGCTGAAATATGAAAGTAAAGATCCAGAATCTGTTTCTATCATCAAACTTGGACAAGTGTTCTAATGACTAAAAGGAATGAGTGAGAATCCACAAGCATACACAGGGAAGGAAGTAACAGAATTTTCAAAGCAAGAGAAAAAATTCTTCAAAGAATTAGACCAACAAACAAGGAAAAACAAGTGTCAAATACACAAATGCAGTGGGAAATACAGAGTGTTACTCCAGGAACCCTTTGTCGATCAAGAACAGACACATGAATGGCTAAGGAGAAATGAGCTGAAACCGAAGGATGACAGGTTGATTGTTGCAACCCAGGACAGTAGCTTATGGATGAGATGGTTTACAGCGAGTATTGAAAAAATTGGCAAAACAGACATGTGTCAATTCTGTGACTCACTTCACAGCTGGCTGTGAAGTTCTGATGGCAGAAAAGTTTTATACAGAAAGGCAAAATAAAGTAGCATGCCTTATCCATTGGAAACTCTGAAAACACTACAACATCACTGTGCCTGAAAAGCACTGGGATCATGACCCTAAAAGAATTATCGAGAATGAAGAGATTATGACCACCTGGGATACTCCCATTCCAACAAATAAAAAGCTGGATGTGAGGAAGATGGATATAATGGTAAAGGAGAAAACCACCAGAATGGCATTGAATATAAAGGTGTCATTTCCAAACAACTACTCTGTGAATCACGTTGAAAGTGAGAAAATATTCAAGTACCAAGAAATGCAGTCGGAGACCAAAACAATGTGTCAGAAAGATACCAAGCAATTTCCCATCATGTTGGGTGCCACAGGCTTAATTAAGAGGAATTTCTAAGCACACCTTAATAAATTACCCATACTCATAAGAGGGAGGGTCTCTTTGACATGGTGCAAGTACTGCGCTGAGCATTAGCAGTAAATTTGAGAAACTGAGATCATACTCCACATACCCTGGCTTAGAAGTGAGGTTCTTGATTGTCATGGTATGCACAAAGCTCACCTATTTGGAGAAACTGCCCCAAGAGATTTAGAGGAGTGTCATTTGGGTGGGATAAAAAGCTAGACATGAATTCCCCTTCTTACATGGGGAATTAACATCTAGTTTAAAATATATATATATATATATATATAAATATATGCTGCCTTTTGTACCAGCTCAAAGGCATGCATGGATTTTTAAAAAGTGCTCATTTAGGCCAGGACTTTACCCAAGGGATTAAGGGAGTAATTCTCCTTCCTCGTTTTTCATTCTCCCTTCAAATTTTAGAAAAACAATTTGCAATGTCACTAGCTAATTTGCAGCATGTATACATCTAGCTTTGTAAAATGGCCCCATGTGGACAGTAATTGTATAAAGTACGTCCAAAATGGGTGGGTGTGCCCCAATATGAGCATTAATTCAGGCAAGTGTGTGCAGAGGTACATGTGCTATATAAAATGGTTTTGTAGCCTCTTACAAAGTATGTGTCAAAATGCAACTGGAGCACATGAACCTCTGCAAGATGGAGCAGATCTGTTCGCACATGTAAGTGACACAGGTGCCAACATTGTAGGTGAGTGACATGCAAAAAATGGCAGTTCAGTCCACTAAGCTGAGCTTTAGCGAGGTGGACACCCTCCTTCTGGCCAGACTGATGCTGGGTAGAGAGAATAAGTTGCTCCCAGAGCCTGGCCAGAGGAGGGACTGTGAATGGAAGCAAGGTCTTGGGAGAGGCTGGCCAGGCATTTTAATTATCATGCAGCCCACCTCAGAGAGGTAAATGCACAAAGGGGCCTGTCAGGGGTTGGCAGAGTCAAGTGAGAGATGGGAAAAGGTACACATACAACAGTGTGCAGTCCCATCCAGAGCAAGCAGGTCATGCACCGCCTAATATGAAAGGCATGTGTGGGTGGAACACAGTAATATACCAAGCACATATAATTAACTGAATTCCCATGGGACTGCTATGAGGATGGACACTGGAGTGGACCACAGGACACCCCACTAAGCCATTTGTAACAAGACCATAAGAATCTCCCACCCAGATCGTCAACCACCAAATTTTTAGCCAAGCAGTGGGTACAGATATGTGCGCAGTATAGCCTGTGAGTGCATGCCAGGTGAGGGCAGCCAAAGCACCTAGTGCTGATGTGATGCAAGCACACTGTCTGCCACACAAGTGCAACTGGCCCTGCTGCAGCAGTGCCCTCATGCTGAGGCCATGAGCATGGATGGAACTAGCAGAACGAGGGGCAGTGTGAGCTAGGGCAGCAACCAATGGGGTACAGATATGAGCGAGTTGCCCATGCAGCAAACAGGGAGTCACCCCATGAAGCTGCAGGGAAAGAGAGAACAGGGGAGGAGGTCATGGACTACCTAGAAGGACTCCAATGAAAGGGGCACCAGTAAGGTTCAACACCCCACACAAATGCACAAGTGTTTCCCACACAGACCCTGACACCCAGGAGGAACCACACATAAGTTGCAAAGGAGAGCCAGTGCAGCACATAGGATGTGAGTGACTGGGACTTGCTACAGCACAAAATTTGAACAGTAGTCCACATTATAGATCTAGCAAAGACATCACCCAAAGGCAACGCTGAACAGCCAAGATGGCAAAAGGGGGCCACACTGTAGGAAAGCATTCACAGCAGCACAAAGAATGTCACATGACAGGACCCATGCACCATAACTCATTCATCCTGTACATGAATCACAATAGTGCAGATCTGCCCTAGTTGCCCTGGACCCCTAACCACAGCTATGAGTACCTATCATGGGATCTCAACAAACCTCCCAACCTGGTGCCATCCCTAGCTGTTGAACAGGCTTCATGGCAGATGCTGACCACAACATTTATTTATTTATTTATTTTTATTTCTTATATACCGCGCTATTATAATCAGTGCGGTTTACATTTGAAACAGAACATACAAGAATGTAAGCAGTTACATCAAGTTTTTTACATTGAACAGGGAATGTAAACATGGAGTAAAAACGAGGGAGAGACTATGTACATATTATAAACAAATTATAATGCTCTTACAGATAAATAAAAATATAACCTTTGCCTAGAGGGTTGACTAGATGGTCAAGGAGATCATGACTGACAGGCACATTTATGCAAGTCCCATATATCCCTGTTCCATAACCTGCAGTGTCCATGTGTAGGTCCCCCTGGGAACCTGGTGCAGCTACACAAGTGCTTCACACACTTCAACCTGCCGTGCCCCATGCCATTTTTGCAACAGAGTTCACAAGCAAAACCAGTGAGTGACAAACAGTCAAAGATGTCCTGTCAGTGGACACTGGGAAGGGATGTGACGGGCATCTAGTCGGTTGGGAGCACATAGCTATGGCTCCACTGGCCATGGTACACTGACCCTGAGAGCAGCCTCCTGATGCCAGTCCCAGCATCTGCCCAGTGACACCACACATAAGGAACAGGTGGGGAGGCTTTGAGGCAGAGAGAAATAGTGCACACAGGTGCGATCCTGTTGCTGGCAGAGACCCAACTCCTAATAAACAATGGAAGATGGTGGTGGTGGCATGGAACCATTAGCGGCATATTAAGGGTGACCTATGCCAGCAGTGTCAGGCCTGATAGACCATGACAGATGGCTCAGCTGCTGTGTAGAGGATGAAACAAAGAGGGAAAGGTCCCCTGCAAAAGGGATATGCAGTTGCATCAGATTACATGGGGAACAATATGGAGATGTTCTATGTCAAGAACTGTAATATGAGATTGCAGATCTACTATTGGTAATCTGTGAACTATCATTAAAATCATCTGTAATACCTGAAGTTTGGAGGATGGCCAATGTAACGCCAATTTTTAAAAAGGGTTCCAGGGATGATCCAGGAAAATACAGACTGGTGAGCCAGACGTCAGTACCAGGAAAAATGGTAGAAACTATTATAAAGAACAAAATTACTGAAAATGTAGATAGTCATGGCTTAATGGGAGACAGCCAACATGGCTTTAGCCAAGGAAGGTCTTGTCTTACTAATCTGTTATGTTTTTTTGAAGGTGTGAATAAACAGGTAGACAAACGTTAGGCAGTTGATATAGTGTATTTGGATTTTCAGAAAGCCTTTGACAAGGTCCCTCATGAGAGACTTTTGGCAAAATTAAAAAGTCATGAGATAGGAGGCAGTGTACTATTGTGGATCAGGATAAAAGAAAGAAAGCAGAGGGTAGGGCTAAATGGCTAATTTTCTCAATGGAGAAAGGTAAATAGTGGAGTACCTCAGGGATTTGTGCTGGGTCCACTGCTTTTTAATATAATAATAAATGACCTGGAAATGGGAATAACGAGTGAGGTAATCAAATCTGCAGATGACACAAAATTATTCAAAGTTGTTAAAATCCATGAGGATTGTGAAAAATTGCAAGAGGACCTTGATAAATTGGAAGATTGGGCATCCAAATGGCAGATGAAATTTAATGTGGACAAGTGCAAAGTTATGCAAACAACCCAAACTATGGTTACATGATGCAAGGTTCCACATTAGGAACCACCACCCAGGAAAAAGATTTAGGCATCATTGTGGATAACATGTTAAAACCCTCCGCCCAGTGTGCAGCGGCAGCCAAGAGAGCAAATAGAATGCTAGGTATCATAAGGAAAGGAATGGAAAATAAAACAAAGGATATTATAATGCCTCTGTATCGTTCCATGGTGCGACCGCACCTTGAATATTGTGTGCATTTCTGGTCACTGTATCTTAAAGAGGATATAGCGTTATTAGAAAAGGTACAGAGAAGAACCACCAAAATGGTAAAGGGGATGGAAGGATACCCCTATGAAGAGAGGCTAAAAAGATGAAGGCTCTTCAACCTGGAAAAAGAGACGGCTGAGGGGAGATATGATAGAGGTCTATAAATTAATGAATGGAGTGGAATGGGTAAATGTAGATTGATTGTTTACACCATCAAAATATAGAAAGACTAGGGGACATGCAATGAAGCTACAGGGTAACCTATTTAAGACTAATAAGAGAAATATTTTTTCTCTCAATGTGTAATGGAACTCTGGAATTCGTTACCGGAGGATTTAGTAAAACCTGTTAGTGTTGCCGGGTTTAAAAAAGGTTTGGACAAGTTCCTGGAGGAAAGGTCCATAAGCCATTATTAAAGAGGATGTGGGATATCACTGCTTGACCCAATAGAAGCATTGAGGAATCTGTGTCTTTTGGGGAAACTGCTAGATACTTGTGACCTAGATTGGCCACTGTTGGAAACAGGATACTGGGCTTGATGGACCTTGGTCTTATCCCAGTATGGCATATGTTATGTTCTTAATGTTCTTATGGCAAAATGGCATTTTGGGGTGATTTTTAAGGCTAGAGAGGTTAATGAGGTACCACAAACTAGTGACACACGTGGCAAATTGGACTGTAATAAAATTGCAAATTCTACCACAGCTTAGTAGCTACCTCTAAAGGTTAGGCTGTGAAATGGCAAGCCTAACTCAGATTAACAACTAGCAGTGTTTGCTGTGGCATAAACACAGATTCAACAGCGTTTTTTATAAAGATAATGCTATGGAATATGGGAGGGGGGGGGGGCCAGGGATTTTCAGCAGTGGTGGCTAGAACCCTTAAAGCGGCCGGCCGTTGCTGCTTTAAATTCTCCTAGGATATTCAATGCCAGGGTCATATCTGGGTTGCCTAGATTGTGATTTTGCATTGCGGACAGCAGCAAAGTTCAGACGCTGGCCGGATTGCAAATTGGTTAAAGTTCGGACGGTCATTCAGCTGTCCTAACTTTAGTCAATTAGGGTTAACAGGGCAGCAGCTGAATATCGCTGCAGCCCGGTTAATGCATGGTGCCTCCCCCGCTCCACTCCCAGAACGTCCTGATGCTAAGCGCTTAGCACAGAGGCATTTAGCGGCCCAAACTGGGCATATTCAGTGAACGGCATGTATGCTGTTTGCAGATCTGTAAACTGCATAAATTCCTTTGGATCTCCCTCCCATAAACTAAAGCAGTGCTTCCTCTAAATATCAGAGAGACCCAAAGAATATAACCATATACCGTTTCTCTGGACTAAGTTAATACATTCGTGATCGGCTTTTGAGAGCTAACACTTCCTTCCTCGGGTCAGCAGCGAATGAGCAAAATATAGCAATACTAGAAAATGTAAGTGAAACGTAAGTAGCATGCCAGTAATAGTCTGAAGGGCAAGGAGAGGAGAAGATAGGGCGAGAGGAAGGGAAGGCTGATGGGAGATCAGCAAGTGATATGCGGTAGAAATTTATGGCCAGGGCTGGCACAATCATTAGGCAGGGCTAGGCGGTCACCTAGGTCAGCAGCTTCCAAGAGGCAGCAAAGATCAACAGCAGTCAAAGCAAAACTATAGATCCCGCGAGCCGGATAAACTCTGAGTCATCACTGCAGACCTTTATCTGCAGGGAGAGTGGGCACTCACATATGCACAAAGCAAAGTTTAATTTTTAAAAATAATGTCCAATTGTGCATTTTTACAGGGGCAGCACTGGGATGATCGTGACTGTTGAGCTGAATGATGATACACCTCGGGGAATGGGGGTGGGAGTATCAAGTTGAAGGTTTGCTAGGACGCCCAATACCCTTGCACCTAGGGCCAGTGCAAGGATTGGAGGCGCCCTGGGCAGATCCTCCATCCTGCTACCCCCCTCCTCCCGCCCTCATTGCCACTACTGCGGTAACACTCTGGGGCCTGCAATGGCAAAAATGGCTCACAAACCGCAATGCAGTCCTTACCCGCACATTCCAGTGCTGCATCACGGTTTCTTCTCCTACTCTCTACTGCTTCTAACCCCGAAAGTCTGTGCTGGAGGGGGGCAGATAGTAGGAGAAAGAAACCGCAGCACAGCACTGGAAAGTATAAGTAAGCGCCAAGTTGTGGTTTGTGCGTCATTGTCTCCACTGCAGACCCCAGAGAGGGGCATCTGTATCAGAAAGCCCAGATCTTTAAGTCCTTTCTGATCTCCAAGGTGTCTAATCATTTTAACTTCAAAAGTCTTAAGTACCCAGTTTATGGGAAACGTCTCCTTTACCATCCTGATCACAAAAGTGCTCCCTTACCTTGGTCTGCTTTACAATATCTGATCGTGTGTCTATGCAAACTTATTCTTGTTTTCATCAGGGTAGCACGCTTCTTCACATTTCTGACACTGAGTAGTATATCGTACATTAGCGGTAGAGCGTGAGTAGGATCCCCCTATAGTAAATGTCTTTTCCATGTAGGTAAGTGTGAAATCTTGTGATATATGCTGGTACAGTTTGCAGTGCGGCATATTTCGGTCTTGTGCCAATCTCTTCTTTCTGCATTTCCGTTAAAAGGGGTTCTTAGTTGTTTTACTCATTTTTTCCTTCTGATCATGTGGTTGTTGAAAAGTCAGTCTCTTTCCTGGAATAGGGACTGTAGGTCTTTTATGATTTTTTCTCAGTTTTTCCTTCTCTGGATTAGATGTCACTTCACTACAAGGAGTACTCTGATTTTTTTTTCTCTTTGCACTGCATTTGGCTTGCTCTGTATGTTTCAAGTGAAGAAGCAATCTTCCTGGAGATAAATTTGGGGATAAAACCTTTTTGAAAGATTCAGTCAGGATTTTGAGGTGTTTTTCCCCGTCTCTTGGGATGTTTAACATTTCTAGCCACCGGTACAAATGTTTACCATGTTGGTAATAACCCTTCACTGGGGGATCTGTTCTATGCCTTTCTGGGATTGCCAAGGGCAGTTTATGTGGAGAGAAAGAGTACCCTCCCCCCCTTCATTTCTAGATAGACATTAAGAACAGCCAACCTTTAGAGAGAAAGCAAAGGTCCCTAACATGACTCTTAGTAGGAGCAGAGCTGTCTCCGGAAGCACTGCCTGATAAGGATTTCAGTTTCAAAAGAAGAAAACACACATCTAATGTAAAAAAAAGAAAAAAAAAAAAAAAAAAGAGACAGCTCCCTTTCCAGCTGCCTTCATTCACAGAGACGCTGACAGGCTCCTGAAAGGTAAGAGACCCGTAGTCGGAAGGCAGCAGGAAGAGGAGCTGTCAGAGCCAGCAGCCCTGTGGGCTGGAGACAAGGCTATATTTTCATGCAGCTGACTGTGAAATACTTATCTTTCTGTTTGCTTTATTTCCATCTGCCTGCCTCTTTCTGCTTTTGCAAATCACCTTCTTTTGCATTATTTATTTTCTAGTTCGTTTAGGCTTAAAAAAAACCCCGTAGATTTTCTTCCCTTTCTTCTTTTTCTCTCTTGTCTTTCTTTTTCTCCCCTACTGCTGCTTCCTTTCCTCTCAGGCTTTGAGGTTGAAGTATCAAAGCAGAGCAGAATTCTTAGGGCCAGCTGAACCATTAAGCAAGCTAGGTGGTCACCAAGGGCGGCATCTTCTTTGGGGGGTGGCAAAGAGCAGCAAAATAATAGGACTGTCATGCCTCTGCGTTATTTCAAAACAGACTACAGAGCTCCTATTAGAAACACACACACACATGCAATTCTAGTATCTGAGCTAGTCAAGAAATTTCATGTCAGTCTAATCAGCAGATATCATCAGGTTTCGGGTTTCAGTTTTATTTGATAAACTGCCCATCACAGTGGATACTGGAGCAGATAACATAACCAATGCTATAAATAAATGAACATAAAATCAATATACCGATTCTGGATAAAATAAATGATCATGGTCAAATTCACACATACAATCTGTCAATAAAAGTTAAAACAAACAATATTAACAACAGGCTCTCATGAAGTAGAAAGCAGAGGGGATAAGGGGTAGAATAAATTTGGTCTCCAGCTGGATATCCTACCATGCCAAATCTCCAATTTAATTTCTTCCTGCTGCAGCCGAACCGTTTACCAGCGCTGACCACTGTGGGCTGAACTTTGACCTGTAAGTTTTTAGGACGGTTAAATTTAGGATAAGATGATCCCGATCTGATATCCCCAAATGCAGACTGCCAAATGTGTTTTAACTGTATTTTGTGATGAGATGGAACTACGAGCCGGTTATGTTGATCATCTCATGTTTTCTTTTGTGGATCTTTATATCATTTCTTAGCATAGACTTATGGGGCCTGATATTCAGTGGCGGCGGCGGCAAGCGTGGCTAAAGCGATATTCAGTTGTTGCCTGATTAGCTTCAGCAGCAAAAAGTAGGCCAGCCTTTACTGTGCCTTACTTTTGCTGCTTAGCAATAACCGGGCAGCGGCTCGATATCGTCACAGCCTGGTTCTCGTCAGGTGCCACCCCTGGAACGCGGTTAGAATTGTGACGTGCAGCAGGGACACTTGCTAACCTTGCTAATCCCTTTGAATATCGGTCCCAAGGTAACTTAGTTATACTTATCCAGAACTGCCCAACTGTGATGAACACACGATGACCAACTTGTCTCTCTCTCTTTCGACTAGGAGGGGAAGGAGAGGGCAGTCACCTAATTTTTAAAACTTCAGTCTAATTGATTTTTGATGCTGGATTTGCTAAGGGGTCTTTCTTTGAGTGGAGCCAGTAACCCTTAGGCTGTGGGACGGGAAAACGGTACTTTACAACTTGATCAGACCCTTAAGTTTGCTTTTTTGAGTATTCCGCTTCCTTGCATTTTTCTGGGGAACCGAGGCAGGGATTCTGTTCCTGTTTCCTTTCATCCTCCTGATGGATAGGATGTTCTGCTTCTGACAATAAAGCTGGCCATGGCCACCTTTCAGGAGGTCCCAACAGATAAGGAGCTAAAAATAGAACAAGCCAACCAAAGTGACCCCCTACCTGCTAATTGCAGCCAGCAGCCCAACACTGTATGCTAATTGCAGCGAAGTGCTAGGCGTTGTATGCTAATTAGTCAGTTGTTAATGAAGCTGGGACTGGAGGCATCTTTTTTCTGTCAACAGATTGTTGTGCTGGGATGGGAACAGGCATTTGATTTCACATAAAAATAAATAAACCACAATATATCATCTGAAAGTATCAAAATATTTTTTAGGTTGAGCTGTTAGGGATTTAAAAGGCCTGAATAGTCATATAAAGAACACATACAGCGATATCTATGGCTCTCATCTGGCCTGGCACAGAAAGAAAACCCAGATGTTATGGTCTGGAGCAGCACCAGACTTGGCAGCCTGAATTTTCCCCGTGCCAAATGCTCTCTTTTGCTCTCGAAACACTCTCTCATTTCAACGGAGGCTCGGTGCAGCAATGAGCTCCACCAGAATGGCCCATCACTAGGAAGATATGCACTTCTGACATGGTTGTAAAAGGGGATGAAAAACAGATGATGATTCTTCTTACATTTCTATAAACAGTATTTTGAAATATAAACAGAACAGTTTAACAGTCCTAGTGTTTACTAGTTTACTACCATTTGATGCTTTGGGATCAGACGGGGTGACTGCTTGTACAGTCCCAGAATACAGGGCACAGTAGGGAGAAGTGGAGAAAGTTCTAGATATGGTAGCCAGCTCTGTGTTCTGTGTTTTACTGCATGTAGGTGCACGTTTACTAAACTGCGGTAAGAATAGGCATCTCAGGCTGCGTTTAGTGCCAACATTAGCACTAGAGGTGTGGCCAGCTCATACCAATAGTTGGAAGCATTTACGGTAAGTCCTCATGTAGTTAGGGCGGTGGGGAGCGTCTCACTGCGCTAAACCTGCAACCGCAATTAACGCAGGGGCACTTACTACCACCCATTGAGATGGCAGTAAGTGCGCCCACATTAAGTACAGCATTGATGATTAGCGCACTGTAATGGCATCTGCACTAATCACAATGTGCGGGCAATGCCCACTTTTCACCCGAACTTGCCCAGTACCTATGGAATCGCATGCTAAACAGTTAGCCTGGAATTTTTTAGCACACAGTAACAGTTACCGCAGTTCCACACTAACCATCTGCTGCACGCTAAACCCCGCAATTTAGTAAACATGCCCCATTATACTTAGAACCCTTCAGGTTTCAGGTACACACAGGCCAGATCCATGTTAACTTCTACTAACAGACGATAGCTGACAGAGGCTGCTGAATTTGCTGAGTCTTCAGAGACAGGACGAATATCAATAATTCTTCTAAAAATTGCTGCTTCGTACAAAGCTGCAAGGCCAGGATGTTTTCCTCTGGCTTTCCAAAAAACCCAGAGACAAGGGGACTTGTGAGGACAGAACAGATCCTTGTGAAAAAAAGGTCAAAGTTAAAATCCAGCAATAGTCCACCTTACTTATGTCGCTTGTGATGGACAAGTATGCTAATATTGACCAGGACTAAGAAATTATGGGTCCGATATTCAGTGATAGCTGTAGTGTTTAACTTATTCTGTATATTCAGCGCAGTTATATGTATGATTTTATGTTCATGTATTTATAATATTTAGAATTACACTGCTGCTATTCAGCAAGCCTAGACCAAACATAAAGGGGGCATCTGGCCCAGATATGCAGTGGCGGGGGTCATATCCAGCCACCAGCCTTGCTTTTCCAGGGTCCCAGTTAGCTAACCTGGTTAAAGTTAGGCCAGCCTTTGAAGTGTCTAACTTTAGCCACTTTAGCTGCTGAATATTGCCGTTAGCATTGGGGGGAGGGTGATATTCAGCAGCACAAAATGGCTGTGCACACCCTCCCTCCACCCCAAACCTGGCCCATAACTATTTGAATATTATAGGTTCATTCAGATGGATTTTTGGCCCAGTACTATCAATGCAAGGGCCAAGACACCGTGGATAAGCATGTTATATGTTCCCTGGCTGCCCTGTGAATATAGAACTGGTTTTGAATATTGGCTCGTATCATGATTCCCTTCACGGAACCTGGAGGGCAAAAGCTAGATCCTAAACCTCACTTGAGGGATAATCTTGCTGATCTTGCTTCCACTTGTATATAAACTCTGGTGATTCGCAGACAGCAAAGGGCAATTGTGCATATTCATGTCCTATACCAAATAAGAAGCTCTATAATTACGGGCTGTGCTGCCAACCTCTGGCTAGGGTCTGACTTTTTACCGCTTGCTTGTAAGCTCTGCCTGCCTGTATATATCATTAATTTATTTCTCTTATTATTGTTAGAATTCCTTACTTCTCAGTATCTTTGTTTGTGATCTTGTTCAGCTCTCCCTCTCTGTTTTCATCTCTCTCTCTCCTCATAATCGATTGTAACTTCCTGGCTCCCTCCCTCTCTGGTCTCTGCTTTTGGAGATCAAGTATTAACTTCTATTGCATTATCCACTCTACCTCTGCTCTCTGCAGCCTTCTCTGAGATTAAAATCGCCCCCTCCCTGCCTGCCTCCTATTACTGTGTGCTGAAAGTATAACCCCCCCCCCCCCCTTGAAGCGTCGTTAACCCTCTTCCCCACATGTGCTCGGTCATTTGCCTTCTTGCTGTGGAACGTGCAAGTCTATTACAGGCTGTGCTGCTGACCTCTGGCTAGGGTCTGACTGTTTATTGCTTGCTTGTAAGGTCTGTCTGCCTGTGTAGATTATGTATTTATTTATTTATTTTATCATTGTATCATTGCTAGAGCGTCTTACTTTTCAGTATTTTTTTGATCTTGTTCAGCTCTCCCTCTGTTTTCAACTGTGTGTGTCTCTCTCGCCACTTCCTTATTATCCCACCCTCCACCCTCCACCCTCCATCCCCATAACCCACCCACCCCCTGGCTTATAGTCTCTTATAACTACCCTGTGCTTGTTACCATGGTCGCTCACAGGTGCAACTTATCCCCTGCAATCTCCTTTTATTTCTTCTGACTTCTGTGCTCCCCTCCATCTCTCTCTTTATGGCTCCTCAACGCTTTCTCTTCCTATTGCTCATACTCTCTAATTGTCTTCCCTCTTACAACACCTTCAACCCATCTCCCCTTTACCATCCTTATTTCCCCCACCATCCTGTCCTCTACCACTCCCCCCCCCCCCCCCACCTCTGCTACTCTCTTCCTTTTCTATGATCTCTGAGGAGGAAACCACTCACCTTCTTTCCTCAGCCAAACTCATTACCTGCTCATCTGATCCTATTCCTACACATCTCCTTAGCTCCATCTCCTTCACTGTAGTCCCTTCCATCTCTCATATTCTCAACCTATCGCTCTCCATTGCAACTTTCCCTGCAGCCTTCAAGCATGCTGTGGTCACTTCTCTCCTCAAGAAACCCTCATTAGACAAGCTCTTCTGGATCCTCTACAATCTGGCTTTCATCCTTTACATCCTACCAAAACGGCTCTTGCCAAAGTCTCCATTGACCTGTTCCTAACAAAATCCAAAGGCCTTTACTCGATCTTCATCCTTTCTGACTTTCTGACACATCCTTCTCCTTGATAGCCTGTCCTTTCTTAGTTTTAAGAGTTCTGTTCTATCCTGTTCTCTTCTTATCTCTCCTATTGCTCTTTCTGTTTTGCTTCTGGTGGATCCTCCTCTACTGCTATCTTGCTCTTAGTTGGTGTACCCCAAGGATCTGTCTTGGGTCCACTCCTTTTCTCCCTCTATACCTAGTCCCTTGGTACACTCATCTCTTCCCATGGCTTTCAATACCATCTTTATGATGATGACTCCCAGAACTATCTCTCTACAGGATCTCTGCCTGCCTTTCTGAAATTTCTGCTTGGATGTCTCACCGCTGCTTGAAATTGAACATGGCCAAAACCGAGCTTCTTATTTTTCCCTCTAAACCCTCCTTTCCCCTTCCTCCTTTCTCACTTTCTGTGGATAATGTTCTGCTCCTCTCCTTAGCTCGCAACCTTGGTCATCTGTGACTCCTCTCTCTCCTCCACACACATCCAACTGACAGCTAAAACCTGCCGTTTCTTTCTCTACAGCATCAACAAAATTTGCTCATTCCTTTCTGAACACACTTCTAAGACACTTATCCACTCCTTAGTCACCTCCCATCTAGATTATTGTAACCTACTCCTTGCTGGTCTCTCTCTGAATCATCTCTTTCCCCTTAAATCTTTTCAACATTCTGCTTCGCAGTTCATCTTCCACCAGCCTTGTCATGCTCATATTACCCCTCTTCTCAAGTCACTTCATTGGCTCCCTATCCGTTTCTGCATCCAGTTCAAACTTCCCTGCTGACCTACATATGCAGTCACTCTGCAGCTCCTCAATACTTTTCCTCTTATCTCTCCTTACACCCCTTTTCAAGAACTCCGCTCTTCTGGTAAATCGCTTCTATCTGTGCCCTTCTCTTCTGTTGCTGACTCTAGACTTTGCTCCTTTCATCTTGCTGCTCCTTATACCTGGAACAAACTACCTGAGTCTGTACATCAGGCGCCTTCTCTGTCCATTTTCAAATCCAGGCTGAAAACTTACCTCTTCGCTGCCGCTTTTGGATCTTGACTCACCTGATCTCCCTTGTGTTTCCTTACCATTCCCCCTAGGTGTATCCCATGTCTACAGCTACTGTGTTCTCCTAGGACAAGCAGGATGTGTCAGCCACACCTGGTGACGTCATCCGACGGCGCCATGACGGAAGTGCTCTATAGCTCAGAAGCTTCTGAGCATGTGGGAGGTCCCACCTCCCTCGGCCCGCCCCTAGCCGGCCAGTTCTTTTTCTTCCGCCCTGCCTCAAGACGGAATTTCTAGCTCTCCATAAAAAATTATATAAAATCCTTCAGTCTTCATGCCTAAACCAGGCTTTAAGAAGTGTTCCATCTGCAACAGGAAAATGAACATTTCTGACACTCACCAACACTGCATCGGGTGTCTAGGATCCTCTCACCGGGTTGAAGATTGTGCCAGCTGTGCCCGGATGTCTCCCAGGGCAAGGAAACACCGGGAGCACGCCCTGCAAGACTTGATCTCCTCCACGGCGTCTTCCAGCACTAACCGCGACACAAGTAAGCTACTGTGTTGTCAGTCTTGACTAGATTGTAAGCTCTGATGAGCAGGGACTGTCTTTTACATGTGGCTATGCAGCGCTGCATACATCTTGTAGCGCTATACAAATGCTCATTAGTAGTAGTAATAGTAATAATTTGTACTTATAGTGTATAGCAACATAATAAAGATTAGTCTGAAGGGAGCTACTTTGGCTTTCAGATGGTATTGTTATTCTCAGTGTCTTTTTCCTAGCAAAACAGGTGCCGGTTCTCATACATAGGTCTCTTTCCTTAATATATGACGACCATGGGCCAGTTTTAGCAGGTATTGAAAATGGTGCCCCCTCAAAAAAAGCCCTGGTTATTTCTATAATTGTTTATTTCAAACAATAATAGTTTTTATAATAAGCTGCGAGCTTATCTAGGTAGCTCTCTGGGCGCTGAATTGTTTGCAGTCGATATTCTAAAGGGTAGATGTGGTTTGCAGGACCTACAACCCCATAAACCCCGCTCTGCCCAATATTCAATGACACTAACCAGTTAGTGCTACTGAATAGCTCTATAGATTGCCCTAGAAATGTGAGGTCAGTTCCAGGGTGGTCCATTGGTGGACCCAGCCCTTATTCGACTAGCGAGAATATTTAGTTGCTAACTGGATTAGCAAACCACATAAAGTTAGGACAGATCAGGGGCTATGAATCTTGCTATCCAATTAGCAGCTGAATATCACTGAATAGCAAGACCAAATGCTAGTGAAACCAGATATTCAGTATTGGATACCTGGTCATGGCAGCCAGGCGGTTTAGCAACACTGACGTCCACTGACTTGTAAGTCTTCTTGTTTTTTTTGGCATTACCATTCACAAGACTAGTTCCTCTCATAAATTTGGGAAGATAAAAAGGAATTTAAGGGCAGAAGGATAGCAAAGGAGGAGATAGAGAGAAACCTTGCATATGGGGGAGGAAGGGGAATAGGGAGTAAAGCAAGAGTTGGGGAGGACGTTTATTGGCTTGAGAGAGGGAGATGAGAGATGAGTGCAGGGCAGGATTAAGACAGACAAACTAGGTAGCTGCCTAGGGCCCAAATGTTTAGGAGGATCCTTCTCAGATGTGATAATTGTATGGCTTCCCAGGCAGATTTTGTCTCATAAGTCAGTTGCTGGCTATGGGCCCATTTCTGAGATGAGACTAGCAGGGCTGTACATCCCGGTAGGACATGCAGCCCCACTATCCGTTGTGACCGTACGCTGCCTCATTTTCTCTCAGCATGTTCAGAGCTGCTGTGTGGGAAGAGCTGGATGGGGGCGGGAGAGGGCAGAGATTGGGTGGAATGGGGGTGGGCTGAGGCACCCAGACATCCTCGGAGGTAGAATAAGCAATGGCGATGCCGGCAATCAGGCCCGGCAGCCCCACCAAAGCAGGGAGCAGCATCAGGTGAGGCCCCTCCACCCATTCTGGCCCTGGCAGACCCAGCCAAGGGTCAGGTGGTGGGGAAATGACACTGCATCCCACTTTGAGCAGACTGTGCTCCTGCAGGGCGTCCTGATGCCATGGTGATGGAACACCATGGCATCGGCATACCAGCAGGGGCATAGGGCAGGCTGGCCATGCTGCCCAAAAGATATCCCCCACAGCAGAATCAGGGGCATGCCGGGCCATCTCAGTTCCCGATCCTGCAGCCGTGGGATTGTCTGTCTCCCACGGTGCAGAATCAGGTATGAACTGAGCCCATCCAGTGTTTCGAAGTCCGGATGTTCCCCTTTTAGAATCAGGCGCCACGTGTATGGGGAGGGGAAGAGGGCAGAGGCATTACTGTCCACAAAGGTCTGTCTAGTCTCCCCACCCCCTGTGTGTTGTCTTCCAGTTAGCAGGAGAAGTCAGGGAGCATCGCTTCTTATCTATCGCTGCCTCTTCTGCAGTTGGAACCACTGGAGCTCCATTTGTGGGAGTTTTAAAATATATTTATATTGTGATGAGGGGCACAATACACTTTTTGCCTGAAGCCCACCAAAGAGTTCATCCTGCCCTGGGTACATGAGTAAGAGGAGGACAAGAAGTGGAGAATAAACCAGAGGGAAGATAGAAATAAATGGGAAGAGGTAGTAGCCAGAGGAACCTGGACAATTAGACATTATGGTCAAAAAGAGTGGATTAGAGGCAGAAGGGAGAATGAGAGTGAAGGGGAGAAGGAGGAGGCAAGTGCTGATGTACCACATTATCTGCTCTCTCCTAGACCTGCCTGTTTCTGCCATGCGTGACATTCAGTTCCGTTTGCTTGTATGTAAGTATCTGCATGTATTTCTGGCCTTGTCTATGCAAACTCCTAGATATGCCTGGCATTTTTGGGAGGAGAATAACTGCTAATCATCTCCTCCATGATATGGCCACAGAGGTGACGTTAGAATTGCAGGCTGTCAGAGGATGCGCTATTGAGTGAATTATATGTCATCCTACTCAACCCTGCAACTGTTTCTCTCTCTGTAATTTATTACCTCACACCTCATTGAGCACTATTTACCTTCGCGATCTGATGATGCTGCTTGGAGATGGAGAGAGGAGACTAACTGCGGTTTCTCCTCTCTCTGTCCTCTTTTAGACTATCATGCAATTGAAATGTAAATGCCTGTCTGTCCATCTACAGAGAAGGCGGGAAAATCTTTCCCCCAGTCCCATGCCCTGCCAGTTCGGGGCTTTCCCAGTGTTCTTCAAACAAAATGGATGCTAAACGTGACCTGTAGAGATCCCTTCAAGGAAAGGTGAGAGCTGGTAACTGCACAACAAAGGGAGCCCTTCTTCCACCTGAAAAGTTTATTTATTTATTTGTGAGATTTTTATATCGCCATTTCAGGTAATCATAGCGGTTTACATACAGAACAACTGGTACATTGAACATTTTAACAATAGAACAGATGCATGAATACAAACAATCACTGAATTTATAATATTCGGAATAATTGAACTTATTTGCAATTTAGATGAAGAAGGAAGACATATTCATCATAATAGAGGGAAAGTATTATCGACAGTAAAGCGGGAAGCTAATTTAATAGAGGATGGTAGTGTGATATTGATCACAATGGATCAAGTATGATGCAGGATGTGAAATGTGCTATGTTGAGAATCGGTCAAAATGAACTATCCTCAGAGTTTGACCCAACATAGCACATTTCACATGCTGCATCATACTTGATCCATTCTGATCAATACCACACTACCATACTCTATTAAATCAGCCTCCCCTTCGGTCAAAATGGTTTGATGAATAGAAAAGTTTTTCATTGGGTATGGAACGTGGCTATATCCGTAATGTCTGAGCCTTTCTGGCAGGGAATTCCAGAGCATTGGGGACACGTACTCGAATGCTCTGTTGCTAATATATTGTTTAGTCTTTCGGTAGTTTGACGGGATTGATAGAGTGTTATTCATTTGACTTCTTCTTTGGCGGACGTTTGGTGCAACCTTAATTAAGTGGGAGGGATAGAGTTGTAGGTGCTATCTTTCTAATGATTTTGAATGAGGTCATTATTAACTTGTATTTTATTCGGCTTTGGATAGGTAACCAATGGAAATCATGAAGTATGGGTGTTATGTGATCACTTCGACGTGAGTTGTGGATAATTCGTGTAGCAGTATGTTCTGCCATTAAAAGTGGATGAAGGGATTGTTTTGGTAGGCCATGTAATAGACTATTACAATAGTCAATATGTGGGATTATTATTGCTTGCATCAGAGTTCTGAAATCAATGTATTGTAGTAGGGGTTTCATGTGTTGTAGGAGTTTTATTTATTTATTTATTTGCAAAACTTTTATATACCGCCAATTCCTAAGATCAGTGGCGGTTTACATCAAACATTATCGAAATACATGGAACAATGAAGTACCATAAAACTGATACATAGAACTGAGATCAACTATATACAGGTAGTATAACAGTATCTAGAACTATTTACAAGTAATTACATAGTTTTTACATATTATATATTTAATGATTCATCATAAGTTCAATTATCAAAGTTGAGGAGAATCTATTTGAAAGGTTGTAAACATACTGAGTTATGGAGGATGAGAGGTCTTATCCAGGTCACAATCTGTATTGGAGTAGTGTTGCGTGAAAAGATAAGTTTTTAGATCTTTTCAGAATTTTTGTAGATCTTTTATCTCTCTTAGTAGATCAGGGAGGTTATTCCATAAGGTTGGTGCTACAAATGAGAAAGCGCTGACACTTGTATGTTTTGTCTTTCTTATACAGTCAGGTACTAAGATTGTATTAAGGTTCCTTCTTCGTCTTATTCTATTTTCAGGAGGATTATGAATCAGTTTGGATAAATACGATGGGGCAATCTCTTTAATTAATTTGAAGGTGGTCAATAAGATTTTATATTGAATCCTGCTAGAGATAGGTAACCAATGTAGAGAGAAGAGGATCGGGGTAATGCGGTCAGTTAGCTTGGCTTTAGAAATTATCCTTGCAGTAACGTTTTGGGCCATTTGGAGAGTTTTTAGGTTCTTTTTTGTTACTCCTTGAAGTATGCCATTGCAATAGTCAAAGTGGGGGGTTATTAAAGCCTGGGTTATAGTTCTAAAATCATCATTATCTAGAAGAGGCCTCAGTTGTTGAATGGAACGAAGCTTGTAATAAATTGTTTTGGTTATTTTCTTAATGTGGGTGGTAAAACTAAGTGTCTTGTCAAGGGTAACTCCTAGGTATTTAATCTCTTCTTTAACTGGTAGGGTAAAATTCAGAAGTTTGATATCAGTTGGTGGTGTAAAATTCGTGTTTCTTGATGTGATTAATATTTCAGTTTTTTTTAAATTAATGTTCAGATTGTTTGATCTGAGCCAATTTTCAGCTTCCATGAGGCAGGTTGCTAATTTGTCATAGTTAGGATCAAGTATGTTGATTGAGGAGAACAACATAATTTCATCCGCATATATATGGTAGTTTATCTTATATTTTTGGAATATGGTACATATTGGCTGTAGATATAGGTTGAATAGAAGGGCAGATAATGCAGAGCCCTGAGGTATTCCTTGTTCTTGAGGGAAAGGGGGTGATGATTTTTGGTTAATTTGTACAAATTGAGATCGGTCAGATATGTAAGATTTGAACCATTGTAGGGTAGTTTCCTTTAATCCTATCTGACTGAGTCTTGAAATGAGTATGTTATGGTTTACGCTGTCGAAAGCAGCAGATATATCTAGGAATACCAGGATGAAGGCTTGTTTTGTGTTATCTAAGCCCTTAATGAGGGTATCAAGGAGGGCAAAAAGTAGGGTTTCAACGCTGTGGAATGGACGGAACCCGTATTGGTGATCATCAAGGGGATGATATTTATTTATTAAATATCATCTTTGTTGTATTACTAATATGCGTTTTGAAAGAGATGTTTATCAAATGTTACAGCTAGGTATTTTACCTCTTCTTTGATTTCAAGATTGATTTTATTGATTGGTATAGTGTGAGGCGGAGTGTATTTTTGGTTTTTGGTGATTATTAATGCTTGGGGTTTTTTTTATAGTTTTTTTTTTTTTTTTTATTGATCCTTTTTTTATAACTTACAAAGCAAGCATAAAGAAACTTACAGATGATTCATTCGGGTTTTTTATAGTTGATGTTCTCCACGTGTGCATAGTCTGTTTTAGTTTGCTTTTCTCTGATCAGAGAAGGGCTGTACTTTTACAGAGCTCTGCTAGTGAGTGGATATTTGCCTCCTGGGACATCTTACTGTGAGTTCTAGCTGTTTATTTAATTATTTACTGTTTGTCTAACTGTTTGTTTAATTATTTATTGTTTTTCTTAGTGGTGTGCTAGTTCAGCCTTCTCAGCTGTACTTACCTTGCCTCTCTCAACTAACTGGGCTTTGTGTGGTAGCCATTTTGAATTAAATCTCTCTCCCCAGAACCTGCTGTTTGTTAAACTTTTTTCCTGTCCTTGCCTGCCTGAGTGAATCCTCCCCCTCCCCCCCTCCCCCTGAGGTATTGTGTAGCCTTCTTCCTGTTTTCTCCACGTGTGCATAGTCTGTTTTAGTTTGCTTTTCTCTGATCAGAGAAGGGCTGTACTTTTACAGAGCTCTGCTAGTGAGTGGATATTTGCCTCCTGGGACATCTTACTGTGAGTTCTAGCTGTTTATTTAATTATTTACTGTTTGTCTAACTGTTTGTTTAATTATTTTAACCGCTTTTTATTTAAAAGTTGATTTGTAAATAATTTAAAAATCTGTTCTATGTAAAACCTGTTCTTGTTACACTTGTTATATGTAAACCGCCTTTGATCTATGGAAGAGGCGGTATATAAGAAAGTTTTAAATAAAATAAATAAATAAATAAAATTTATTGTTTGTCTTAGTGGTGTGCTAGTTCAGCCTTCTCAGCTGTACTTACCTTGCCTCTCTCAACTAACTGGGCTTTGTGTGGTACCCCCATCCCCCTGCTGAGGGTTCAGGACAGGGTACCTTGTAACTGCCCTCTTTAATAGGACTTATCTCCCTCCCTCCCTCCCCAGCACCCACCCACCCCTGGGGTAATTGTAGTTTTATAGGTACTTGCACATCTTAGAGGAAAGGGGCTGCTCTCAGGTGCAGCTCTTAATCCAAATCAGTCATACACAGAGGACCTGAGATTAATTAAGCTTCAGGTACACAGGGTGTATTAGGGGTATTAGATACACTTTTATTAGTATAAGCATCTACACCAATCCTTATTATATACCGAATTTAAAAGACCTAAACACAAGCTTTAAACTAAGATGCAGACAGAGGTCCAGCAACGAGATGGGGGTTCTCCGGTCTTTTGCATTGAGTGTCACATGTATGATTTTCTCCCAGTTGGTGAGAGGTCCTACATATGCACTAAGTGCAGGGAGCTCTTTGCTCTCAGGGAACGAGTCCGTTCTCTAGAGGCTAGAGTAGCAGACCTGGAAGACATAAGAAAGACAGAGAAGTACATGGACGAGACCTACAGGGATATAGTCCTGAAGTCCCACCTCCAGTCTGGCAGCATCCCTGTTGCCATGGAGGAGAGAGGTCACGTGACAGGAGAGCATCACCCTGGTGTGGCAGGAAGTGATCCTGTAACTAGGACCTGTCCTCCAGGTGATGTAAAACCCTCTCGCACCGAGGACGTTTCTCCAGGGCCATGTCCCCATGAGGGGAGGGTCAGGACAGCTGTTATAGTTGGTGATTCAATCATTAGGAATGTAGATAGCTGGGTGGCTGGTGGACGTGAGGATCGCCTGGTAACATGCCTGCCTGGTGCGAAGGTAGCAGATCTCACGCACCGCCTAGATAGGATCATAGATAGTGCTGGGGGGGAGTCTGCTGTCTTGGTACATGTTGGTACCAATGACATAGGAAAATGTGGTAGGGAAGTTCTGGAGGCTAAATTTAAGCTTTTAGGTAGGAAGTTGAAATCCAGAGCTTCCAGGATAGCGTTCTCCGAAATGCTTCCTGTTCCACGTGCAGGACCCAAAAGACAGGCAGAGCTCCGGAGTCTCAATGCGTGGATGAGACAATGGTGCAAGGATGAGGGTTTTGGATTTGTTAGGAACTGGGGAACATTCTGGGGAAAGGGGGGGCTCTTCCGAAGGGATGGGCTTCACCTTAATCAGGATGGGACCAGACTGCTGGCATTAACCTTTAAAAAAGAGATAGAGAAGCTTTTAAACTAGAAAATAGGGGAAAGCCGACAGTCACCCAAGAGCGCATGGTTCGGACAAAGGTATCCTTGAAGGATACTACCAAAAGCAGTGAGGTTCCAAAAGGGAGTATAGTAGCCCAAATGCCCTTGAGTAAGGAGCAGACAGAGCATAAAGATTCCCAATTACCCATGCCTACCAATAGCCAGATTAATATTAATAAAATACAGTCTCTAAAATGCTTGTATGCCAATGCTAGAAGTCTAAACAATAAGATGGGAGAATTAGAATATATAGCACTAAATGAGAGGTTAGATATGATTGCACTCTCAGAGACATGGTGGAAGGAGGATAACCAGTGGGACACTGTGATACCTGGATACAAACTATATCGTAATGATAGAGCTGAACAAATTGGTGGAGGGGTTGCGCTCTATGTTAGAGAGGGCATTGAGTCAGAAAGGATTAAAGTTTTGCAGGGAACAAAATTTGCTGTAGAATCTCTATGGATTGAAATTCCATTTATGAAGGGGAAGGTGATGGCAGTGGGAGTATACTATCGACCGCCTGGCCAGAATGAACAAATGGATGATGAAATGCTCAAAGAAATCAAGGAAGCTAACAAAAGCCACAACAGAGTAGTAATAATGGGTGATTTCAATTACCTCGGTATCGACTGGGACAGTGTCACAGCAGGACAAGCTAAAGAGATAAAGTTTCTAGATGAAATAAATGACTGCTTCTTGGAGCAGCTGATTCATGAACCGACCAGAGGGGAAGCCATACTGGACCTAGTCCTTAGTGGAACGCCAGATCTGGTGCAAGAAATAAGGGTGTTGGGACCACTTGGCAATAGTGATCATAGTATGATCATGTTTGATTTAATCAGTGGAGGACAGATAGTAAAGGAATCCACAGTACTACCTTTTAACTTTCAAAAGGGAGACTATGATAGAATGAGGAATATAGTTCGGAAAAAACTAAAAGGAGCGGTTCCAAAGGTTAAAGACTTACAGCAAGCTTGGGTGTTATTTAAAAATACTATCCTCGAAGCCCAGACCAGCTGTATTCCACGCATTAAGAAAAGTGGAAGAAAGTCCAAAAAACTGCCAGCATGGTTTAAAGGTGAGGTCAGAGAGGCTGTTGCTGCCAAAAGAGCAACCTTCAGGAAATGGAAAAAAGAGCCAAATGATGAAAACTGGAAACAGCACAAGCACTGGCAAGTTAAATGCAAAGCATTGATAAGGCAGGCAAAGCGGGAATTTGAGAAGAAACTTGCTACGGAAGCAAAAACACGAAATAAAGACTTTTTCAAGTACATTCGTAGCAAAAGGCCTGTGAGAGAGTCAATTGGACCATTAGATGATAGAGGGGTAAAAGGGGCAGTAAGAGGAGACAAGGCTATAGCAGAGAGACTGAATGAATTCTTTGCTTCGGTCTTTACTGAGGAAGATGTAGGGATGTTACCCAAGACTGAAGTGGTATTTAAAGGTGATACTGCAGAGGAATTGAGAGAAATATCGCTACACCGGGAAGATATATTACAACTATTTGATAAACTGAATAGTAGCAAATCACCTGGACCGGATGGTATACATCCCAGAGTGTTGAAAGAACTGAAATATGAGATTGCAGACCTGCTATTGGTAATCTGTGAACTTTCATTAAAATCATCTGTAATACCTGAAGATTGGAGGGTCGCCAACGTAACACCTATTTTTAAAAAGGGTTCCAGGGGTGACCCGGGAAATTACAGACCGGTGAGCCTGACGTCAGTACCAGGGAAAATGGTAGAAACCATCATAAAGAACAAAATTACACAGCATGTAGATAGTCATGGCCTAATGGGAGACAGCCAACATGGCTTTAGACAAGGAAGATCTTGTCTTACTAATCTGATCTGTTTTTTTGAAGGTGTGCATAAACAGGTAGACAAAGGTGAGTCGGTTGATATAGTGTATCTGGACTTTCAGAAAGCTTTTGACAAGGTCCCCCATCAGAGACTTTTGGCAAAGCTAAAAAGTCATGGGATAGGAGGCAGTGTACTATTGTGGATCGGGAACTGGTTAAAAGATAGAAAGCAGAGGGTAGGGCTAAATGGCCAATATTCCCAATGGAAAAAGGTGAATAGTGGAGTACCCCAGGGATCTGTACTGGGTCCGCTACTTTTTGACATATTCATAAATGACCTGGAAAAGGGAATAACTAGTGAGGTTATCAATTTTCAGATGACACAAAACTGTTTAAAGTTGTTAAAACCCAAGAGGATTGTGGAAAACTGCAGGAGGATCTGGATAATTTGGAAGACTGGGCATCCAAATGGCAGATGAAATTTAATGTGGACAAGTGCAAAGTTATGCACCTAGGAAAGAACAACCCACACTATAGTTACACGATGCAAGGCTCCACATTAGAAACCACCACCCAGGAAAAAGATTTAGGAGTCATCGTGGATAACATGTTAAAACCCTCCGCCCAGTGTGCAGCGGCGGCCAAGAAAGCAAATAGAATGCTAGGTATCATAAGGAAAGGGATGGAGAATAAAACAAAGGATATTATAATGCCTCTGTATCGCTCCATGGTACGACCGCACCTTGAATATTGTGTGCAATTCTGGTCACCGTATCTTAAAAAGGACATAGAGTTATTAGAAAAAGTACAGAGAAGAGCCACCAAATTGGTGAAGGGGATGGAAGGCTACTCCTATGAAGAGAGGCTAAAAAGGTTAGGGCTCTTTAACCTGGAAAAGAGACGGCTGAGGGGAGATATGATAGAGGTCTATAAATTAATGAATGGAGTGGAACGGATAAACGTGGATCAATTGTTTACGCTATCAGAATATAGAAGGACTAGGGGACATGTAATGAAGCTACGGAGTAAACTATTTAAGACAAATAAGAGAAAATATTTCTTCACTCGACGTGTAATCAAACTCTGGAATCTGTTACCGGAGGATGTAGTAAGGGCTGTTAGTATAGCTGGGTTTAAAAAAGGTTTGGACAAGTTCCTGGAGGAAAGGTCCATAAACCACTATTAAAAAGGGACCCAGGATATCAATGCTTGACCTAGTACAAGCACTGCAGAACTTGTGTCTTTTGGGGAAACTGCTAGGTACGTATGACCTAGATTGGCCACTGTTGGAAACAGGATACTGGGCTTGATGGACCTTGGTCTGACCCAGTATGGCATTTCTTATGTTCTTATGTTCTTATGTTCAGACCATAGTTTTTGAGACAAGTTGCTAATTCTTTGAAGCATGAAGTTATGGGTTCAAAGTTAGATATGTTGACATTGAAAGGCATATACAGCATTATGTCATCTGTGTAGATGGCATAATCTATCTTGAAATTTCTTATTATATGACATATTGGCTGTATATAGATATTAAAAAGAAGGGATGAAAGTGCAGAGTCTTGAGGTAGGCCTGTAGTTTGTTGATATGTATTGGAGAATTCATGACCTATGCTGAACTGCTGTGTTCTGTCTGACAGATATGATGTAAATTATTTCAGAATAGTACCACTTAGTCCTATTTGTTGCAGTCTTTATAATAGTAGAGTATGGGTAACAGAATCAAACGCAGCAGCAATATCAAGGAAGATTAATATGAAGGCTTGGTTATTGTTGTCAATTCCTTTTATGATTTTGTTGTAGAGGACTAACATCAAGGTTTCAACTCTATGGAGAGGTCTGAATCCAAATTGATTATCGTCTAGGGGGGGGGGGGGGCATGTAGGTCAATGTAGTCTTGTAGTTGCATGTGGACATTTTTTTCTATTATTTTAGCCAGAAAAGGTAAACTGGATATGGGTCTATAGGAGGATGGGCACTGTTTGTTAAGCAATTTACTTTTTAAGACTGGGCGTATGATTGTGTTTTTCAATTCTCTAGGCATATATCCTTGTGAAAGAGACAGATTGACTATCTATAGTATGATAGGCGCTAGTTCATTACTTGTCACCTTAATCCAGTTAACTGGACAGGATGTTGCTTGGAAACTGATTTATCCAAGGCTAGTGGAAGGGTATTAGGCACCTAGGTGAACCTTCAGCCATATGCCTCCTCAATCAATTTTTAGTCCTGTAAGCCCCACCCCCCTGATATTTTGATAATTAAACTCAACAGTTATGATCATCTCAGTACCACCACTCTTAAAATAATCCCGTAAGAACACGTAAAAGTATAAAAGTGCACCCTGATAGTTCTTAGAGTTAGTGCAACTGTCAGGATCTATCATTTTGCTTCAATTGCAGCTGCCACCCGAGGTGACAGCCTCTCAAACCTGATGGTTAAAGCCTGCCCTTGTTCCATATACAGAACATTTCTAGATTCTACATAGAAAATTCTAAATGCATTAAAGCATTTTGTTTTCTAATGTGTTGGATTAGGACTATTCGCTATATGAGAGTAATAGGATTGGTTCTCTGCTTCTCATTCTTCTTTTCATCGGGTGTCTAGGGCAAGCAAAAGGAATGGTTGTTTCTACAATGTCTTCAATTGCTTCCTAAACACTTCTGCTTATTTATAATGACTTATAGCCTGTCCCATCACTACAGGTCAGGGCGAAGAACAAAATGTCTATCTGATGTTAGTTCAGTATGTCCTTGAGCTATCTGCCCATCTTCTACATGATCTTCCTCTGTCCTTCCATCCATTTTTGTCACGTTATGCAACTCTTTGAAACATCTCTATGAAATATATTTAAAAAGAAAAGCATCAAGGAGGAGCAAAGCTCTTTCAGGATAATTTTCCAGACTTTGCCAGTCTCCCTTTCTGAAAATCATTGAGATGTATATTCCAAGGATCATAATATTTTGAATCCCAGTGTGTTGATCTCTAATTTTGGGAGAAATACAGAAATTGCTATTTGCAGTCAGGGAGATTACTTTTCATTTGGTTAATGATTGATTACTGCTTGACATTCCAGTGAGATTAACAGTGGTAAGTTAATTTTTTTTGTAGTGAAAGATATTGGAGGGCGATTATTGAGTGAGAGAGAGGAACCAAGATGGCTTCCTAGTCTGGCTCTGCTGCCAACCGCTTCACCTCATTATGCCTAAGAGGAAGGGGAAAACAGGCAAGAAATCCTCCCATTCCGCTGGGACCCCTTCCCCTGTACTTGTATCGGCAGGAACTCTCGATTCCTTTCTTATGTGGTTGGAGCATCAGCTCTCTTTGAACTCTGATGCTCTCCCGGCTTCATCGGCGCCAGGGTTGGACAACTTGATGTTTTGAATGCCTTGACGCTCCCCAGAAGATGCCATTCTAAGCAATTGCCTAGTTTTCCTGATGGTTGGGCTGGCCTGCTCTTTATGGCCTTGGGGCAATAGTTTAATCCTCCATTCTTCAGGTACAAAGTTAGACTGTGAGCTCTTTGGTGGCAGGGAAATACCTACTGTACCTGAATGCAGCTTGCCTCGAACTTCTGAGAAAGGCACAAGCTTAATAAGAGGAAGAATGTGCCAAAGGAGAGGCAGGAATGCGGCAGCTCAGATGTCCTGTGCTTTTTTCTTTTTTTACTGTGCTGCAAGGCGGGCCATGCCATGGGGATCCTTCTGGCTGAACTGACCGGAGAGGCAAGGTGAGTTGAAAGGATGAGCCGTTATTAAAAACAAATTCCCTAGGCCAATATTTTAGGGCAATCTGCCACATATGCATGAAAATGATTTTGTAAAATTACCCCCCTATGCAGATCATTTTAGAAGCTCTATTAGTGAACAGCACATCTGAAGACACTTTTCAGACACACCAATCACATCCAGGCCCAAAGAGCCACTTTATAGAGGACCGAATTTAGACGTATACAGTGCAATCACGTCTATGTCACACAGGGGAGTGATAGAGGTGTGTCCAGGGTGGCGATAAAAAGGTCCAAGTGCATGTCTGATTCCAGAATAGTGCTGCGTATATAAAACCGCCATATCTATATCTATTCCTTGGCATGAATAATAATTTGAAAAGTGCTTTCAGCACTAACAGGTATATTTCCTCTTGTCGTCACAATCCTTTTCCCCCACACAGAAGATAACAAGTGAAAATCAAGGCCTCTTTGCATACTGCCATGGCGCTGCACATCTGTTTCCAGAATGGCGGCCTGGGACGTGTATGTGGTAACATACATGGCGCATTCTGAAATGCCGTTGGACACATCTATGTTGCCATTCCCGGCAACATCCATATTTTGCACGTGCACATTTCTGAAATCGTCCGTCTTTTTGCACGTGCCTAGCCCTTATTCCGCACATCCACATCTTCTTTATATTTTTCCAAAAAGGTTTATCGTTTTAGGTCTATGTTGAAATGCATTTGCACGTGTCCACCTTCTCTGTTACCCCCCCCCCCCCAGCAGAATTTTGGATGTTTTAACATGGATGTCACTGGGAGGGGCACCTAAACGGCCTTTCTAAAACGTGCCTTTTAATGTGTAAGCCCCCTATCTGAATTGTCAGAGGCACTAGGCAGATACTATTCCCGAAAACGTTCTCTGAGCACTCCAGTAGTATCCAAATAGTACTGGAGCAGAGTAAGGGCACTCTACCTAACTATATGGATGGCAGCGATATCCATCTGCTATCCATATAGCTAAGTGGCTTAAGTTAGGACAGAAAATATGCCGTCCTAGCTTAAACAGCATCGCTAAACGTGTGGAGGGTCATTTTGGAAAGTCATGTCTAGTTAATGTGCGCATTTTACACCTGTTTTATAAAGTCAAATACACACATAACTGGCATTATAAAATACTCATGTAAGTGTCAGAGAACATGTCTTAAGTAAAGGTGCGATGACTTATACCAGTTCTAGAGCTGATATAGATTACCACATCTACTTTTTACAAGTATTTTCCCATAAAGGGTAGCATTCTATAATCAAGTACGCCTTGCTCGCTGTCTATGCTCCGCCCAAACTCCACCTATGCGCATGTCCACAGGGAAAGTACGCATGATGCAAACAATGTGCATCCTTTTACGCTATTTTATGTTAGTTTATAAGAGGTCATTTACACACTTAAGGGGATACTTATACACATAAATGACTAAGATACCGACATTTAGGAATGTTGTTGGTACCTAAAACTAGACGGCTCTTTATAAAATTACCCCCATAATGGCTGAATGTTGCTGCTATAAGCATACCTGGGTAGCCAGGAGTGCTGTCTACATGTAGTTAAGTGTTATACTATAGCGGTGCCGAATATACATATTATTTTAAATGCCATTTCCAGCATTTTTTAAAAATGCTCGCTGCTACCACAGAATTCTTGACCGATTATTTTTTAATATTTAGCATTTATGCATTTCACTAATGTAACATAAGAAAGAGCAATGCAGGTAAACCAGGACAAGTTACAGTAAAAGAAAATATAACAAAACGAAGTAATCATTTATCTATCTATTTATCTATCTATTTTCTTCTATACCGCCCCTTCCAGCGATCAAGGGTGGTTTACATGAAACATCTTAACAATTGTACACGGTTGTATACATTTACATTGAACAATCGGATTCAACTATTTACATTGAACAGTCAGATTCAACTATTTACATTGAACAATAAACTTCAACTTTATGATATATTAATACAAAATTAAATTAAATTACTGGCCCTTTAAGAAGGCCACTGCTATAGAGAAGACAGTCACCAATCAAAACAGAGTAGCCAAGGAAACTAGCATAAATAAGGAAGCAGTGAATGCAGCCTGGCACAGAGTTGCAAAATATTATTCACCGGATGCCAAAGAGATCACAAGGGTCTGGGGAACAGTAGGATCGGGGTCAGAGAAAGGGATATATAAATAAATCAAGCTCCTTGAAAGAGCACAATAGATTTACAAGGATAACAAACTCTGAAGTACGCTGCCATCGGCAATATCTTAGGTCTTAACAATAAAAACTGCCTTCTTTTCTTTTGAGTACCACAAAAAACATTAGGAAGCACATGAATCTTGCAATCTGTGAACAAATCTTTATGCTTGAAGACAAAGTTTATACCCTCACTCCCTATCTGACTCAAACTGTACCAACAAAGTGACGGGTGTCACAGCGTCGTCCTGAGATCTCAATCAAGGGGTCTTCTTAACCTCTGCTGCTCTCCTCATACCCTAAAGTAAAAAACACATTTTAGAGTGTGGAGGGACAGGTGTCTCGAGCACCTTCAACACTTCAAGGAGGCATTTTTAAAAATAAATCAAATGCAGAAAGGGGAGTTAATAAGATGCCATTTTCATCATTTGATTGGTCCCCTCAAACTTCACATCATCCTAACTGGCCTCCCTAACTCCCCCCCCCCCCCACTGCTCCTCCTCAGTTGGGAAGCAGGAGCCCATGCCCACTCAATCTTGACTCTGTGCCGCCATTTTGAAAACTGGCAGTGCTTGATCCTGTGTGGTGTGTTGCAACACATTGTGTGGGGGTAAGTCTTCTAAAGAAGACAATGATTCCTTTATTTCACAGATTGACCCTATGTGGTGCATCCCAATGCATCGTGCAGGGTCAGGTGCCACTGTTTTCCAAGGTGGCAAAATAAAGGGAAAATGCCACTGGATGCCTCCTTGGACGAGTAAGTATTATTGGTCCAGGGGGACCGAATTGCATCAGAGGCTCTCTTGTCAAGGGTTTCACTGACTGAGGTGAATGGGCCAGGAGTGTCTCGGTCAAGGTTACCTTGAGCTCAGCTCTCAGGGGGTGGGTCTGGGGAGTTGGTGGGAAAGCATCGAAGTGTCTGGAATGTCAGGGGATCAGGGTGAGGGGACTGGAGCTCCAAAGTGGCAAGGAAGTTGGGGGAGGGGATTGGAGCATTAAGAGTGACAGGTGGGGATGAGAGCACTGGAAGTGGTGGGAGAAGGGGATGAGGAGCTTCGGGAGTCTCAGGGGTTTGAGGGAAAGACTTAGCCTGTGTGTTTTTTAATATCTCCCTTCTTGTCAGTATATAAACCAATCTCTGCTCTCTCAGGGGCTGCCCAAGGGGAGTGCAGGGCCATGTGCGGAGACTCATTGCAGGGCCTCATTTGCATAAGGGACTCATTTGCATAAACATTAGCGTAATGTTAACATGCATTAACTTTTAGTAAACATGCCTCTTAATGAGTGTCTGGATAAAGAAAGACTACCGTATTTCTACATTACTATACTCTAGTTCCAATCACCAGGCACATTAGGAACTACTATAAACCCTGCTCATTTAGGTCCCATAGCAAACCCTCCATATCATAACAGCATTACCAGGACTCACAAAGCACCAAACCCTACCTATCAAAAGGCAACACTGCATATATTAAACCAATACATCTCAGAGAATACCAATACATCTCCTACTGGGGAAAGAGAACAAGTGGCACTGTCAAATAGGAACTACATGAACAGAATACCTCAGCTCGGTTACATATGCAGAACATAGACTGTCACTACACAAAGAACAAGGGATCAAAATTTACAAATAGGAGGACAATAATTAAACTGGGAACCCCAAAAGCCAAACTTGGAATGTACAACAACACTGGAGAAATAAAACTATAAATTAATTTCCTCTTATACTTAACAAAACGCAGACATTAATGATGCACATTTCCTAAAGCTGACATATTCCAGTTAATAAATTCAAAATAAGAAAGTATATTTCCACATATTGTTGTATGTGCATTTTATTTTTCAGTTGCGATAGTTACAGTCACTTTCTTCTGGTTTCTTCGTATTTTCTGTGAGCTGTCCATTTGTCCTTTTTTCTCTCTTCTAATCTTTTTCCATTCTCTCTCTACATCTGCTTTAACATACTGATCTTTCCCATTTTGCTCTTTCCACCATTTCTTTCTTTATTCTTTTTTCATCCACTCAGATTTCACCCCTCCATCCTCAATCTCCATTTACTCTCCCAATACCTGGCCAATCATAGATGTTTCTTCCCTCCCACACAAAATATCTTTTCCCCTCTCCATCCTCACTCCCCCAGCCCCATTCCATTCTAGTCCTCCCAAACATTAGCTCTCTTCTAGTTCCAGCCCCACCCAGCATCTGCTCTCTTCTAGTCCCATTCTCCCATCCCCCACCATCAACCATTTCCAATCCTAGCCCCCCATCAACCCATTTCCAATCCTAGCCCTCCCATCAGTCAGTTGCTGTCCTATCCTGGCCCCCCATCAGCCCATTTCCAATCCTAGCCCTCCCATCAGCCATTTTCAGTCCTATCCTAGCCCTTCCATCAGCCCAGTTCTAGTCCAAGCTCCCCCCATCAACCCATTTCCAGTCCTAGCTACCCCCATCCATTTCCAGTCCTATCCTAGCCCCTCCATCATCCAATTTCTAGTCCTATCCTAGCACCCCATCAGTTCATTTGCAGTCCTAGCTCCCCCCACTCAGCTCATTTCCAGTCCAATCCCCCCCCCCACTCAGCCCATTTCCAGTCCAAACTAACCTCTCCATCAGCTATTTCCAGTCCTAGCCCCCTCCCCTCCCAAGAGCCCCGCGGCTGTCCGACAGACTTTAGAGAGAGCCGGAGAGGCTCCGGCTCACCTCTGACAGCCGCCAAAGTGAAGAGTGCTGTTTATCTTCACTTCAGCAGCTGTATTGTAATATAGGCCGCTGGCGTGCCGGAGGTCAAAGGGAATTTCCTGTTTCCCAGCACTCAGCACGCCAGCAGCTTATACTACAACACAACTGCTAAGGTAAAGAAAAATGGCACTCTTCACTTTGGTTGCTGTCAGAGGTGAGCCGGGCCATCTCTGGCTCCTTCTAAAGCCAACCCTTCTAGTGCCAAATATGCGAGATGTAGTTGGCACGGGGCCCCCTGAACAACATTCTTGCACAATGGATGGGCTGGCCCTGTGCTCTCTCATTGACAGGAAGGAAGATATTTACTCATGGTGCAGCAAACGGCTGCATATTACCACAGTGGTGTGAACAGTTTTTGCTGGCAGTGCACTTTTTAACATTGCTGTAATTTGAATGTCAGTTTCCTCCAGGGGTTCTCCACCCATTCCTCAGTGCACTTCCAACCAGGATAGCCACAATGAATATGCATGAGAGAAATCTGCATGCACTGCCTCCATCGTATGCAAATCTTTCTCATGCATATTCATTATGATGATCTAGAAAACTAGTTAATAGGGAACGCCAACAGTTGCACTAGAGCACATGTTTCGGAAGGATGTATCCTTGAAGGATACTAGCAAAAGAAAGAAGTTAGGGCACCCTGACAGAGAGGATCCAATAATGATAAAAATAATCCAGATGCCCTTAAGTACAGAGCAGACAGAGCTGAAAGATTCCAAATTACCCCTGTCTCTGATAACCAGATTAATATGAATAAAATACAACTTCTAAAATGTCTGTATGCAAATGCTAGAAGTTTAAAAAATAAGATGGGAGAGTTAGAATATATAGCACTAAATATGATTGGTATCTCAGAGACCTGGTGGAAGGAGGACAACCAGTGGGACACAGTGATACCTGGGTACAAACTATATCGCAATGATAGAGTAGATCAAATTGGTGGAGGGGTTGTGCTCTATGTTAGAGAGGGCATTGAGTCATACAGGATTAAAGTTCTACAGGAAACAAATATGCCGTAGAATCTCTATGGATAGAAATTCCATGTAAAAAGGGGAAGGCGATGGCAGTAGGGGTGTACTACCGACCACCCGGCCAGAATGAACAAATGGATGATGAAATGCTCAAAGGCATCAGGGAAGCTAACAAAAGTTACAGCACAGTAATAATAATGGGTGATTTCAATTGGCAGGACATGCTAGGGAGATAAAGTTTCTAGATGAAATAAATGACCGCTGGCTCATGAACCGACAAGAGGGGAAGCTATTTTGGACCTAATCCTTAGTGGAACACAGGATCTGGTGCAAGAGATAAGGGTGTTGGGGCCCCTTATCAATAGTGATCATAGCATGATGACATTCAATTTAATAAATGGAGGGAGGATGGCAAGGAAATCCACAGTACTACCATTTAACTTTCAAAAGGGAGACAATGATAAAATGAGGAAATAGATAAGAAAAAACTAAACTGAGCAGCTGCAAAAGTTTAAAGATTTACATCAAGCATGGGTATTGTTTAAAAATACTATCTTGGAAGCCCAGATTAGCTGTATTCCACACTTCCCACCTCCCCCTTTCCCCCTCTTTCTCCTCCCCCTCCCTCTCTTTCTTGTTTTCTTTGTAAGTTATTACATGTAGGTTCACCCCTTTTATTGTAATAATTTTAATATTTGTAATATTTTTATTATTTTTATTTTATGGAACTTTAAATTTTAAATTTCCCCTTTTCTTCCTTTCCCCTCTCCCTCCCCCCTCCTCCTCCCTTCTCCCCCCTTTTCTCTCCCCTCCTTCCCCATTCTCTCTCCTCCTCCTTCCCCTTCCTCCCTCTTCTCCCCCTTCCCCTTCTTCTGCCTCCCCTTCCCCCTCCTTCTTGTTTAATTTGTGAGTCTTATTATATGTAGGTTCACCTCCCTTTTATTGCAATAATTTTAGTTATATTTTTTTGGGGGGGTTGTTGTTTTTAGGGATCACTTTTCAACTTTACATTTTAAAATTGTTCCCCCCGCTTTGTTCCTCCTTTTCTCTGCACCCTTCCCTCTCCCCTTTTTTCCCTACTCCCTTTCCTTTCCCCCTCCTCCCTTTTTAATTAATCATAGGGTTCTATTCCATTATTTTTAGTTTTATTAATTGGTGTCCTTTCTGCAGCATTTACTTTTAATATGTTTTCTTGTATTTATTTTTATGTTTTGGACTATTTTTATTTCCGATCATCAGTTTGCCAGCCTTGATGATTTTTCTTATTTCTAGATCTCTTGTTTGAGTTTTTATTTTTCCCACCACTTGGGTTTCATAACCAACTTGTTTCATTGGTTATTTATTGCTCATGGTATCTGCCACGTATAAACTTTGATATGGGTTTATTAAATATCATTCCTGAATGGTCTTTTATTGTTCGCCATGTCAGAAAATAATCCTCCCTCCCCCTTTTTTTTATCTTCAGGATTTCTATCTTCAGGATTTTAACGGTTTTAATATTTTATTGTTTTAAAAATGTTTTTTAGTACATATTCTTTTAGATTTATATTTTTACTTCCGTGGTTTTCAACTAATGTCTTTTAGTACTAGTAGTTCTTTTTTTAGTATTGACAAGATCTAGTTCCCCTCTTTTTAATATCATTATATACTCCTGCATAGAAATGAACTCGAGGGCATGAAATATTTTTATTTATAGATTTTTATAGGGGTTCATGGAAGGTAATGTTGTTGATTTTCCAACTCATTATGGGATCTATTCTGAAGCATGAATAGCGTGGATTTGACCCCTGCCATCCTCATACAAAGGCTCCCCATATGAACAAGGAGTTTGGACAGGGATGTTAGATGGGGGTGGTGTGGCTGCATAGTTAGGGCAGGCAGTGGGCGGTCTGCGGCCCCGGACGTACAGGGCCGATTCTGATTCTGAATAAGTTCCCCTAGACATCGGGGGATGGCAGGCCCAGGCAGCAGCAAAGGGTAGAGGGGGTGCAGGAGATTCCCCAGGTCAGGCTGCGGGGAATGAAAAATGTGGTTGGTGGCCGGGGATCACGGCTCCTGAATGGAGCTATGATGCCATGGCAACCAGATGCCATGGCATCATGGCTCCATTCAGGAGCCTGACTGCATTAGTCGGGCAGAGGCCTGTATGTGCAGGCCATTGGGAATCGGGTCCTGGCCTGCATGTACAGGCCTAGACGCGATTCTAATCCCACGGGGGCTAGACGTCTACCTCTGTGTGTCCAGTTAAAACATACATCTTACTCAGCGCATGGTTGTTGTTATCATCAAATCCTTTTTTCCTTTGCTTATGGATTTGGATGCAGAATGAGCCACGCACTAAAAGTATTTTTGCTATTACATTTGATGCAATGTTTATGAGTTTCCCTTGTTTTCAGTGCTTAGTTTAAATGCTAGATTTGCAATTATCCTACTTCCTCCATGTAATAATTTTTTAAGATTGGAAAGACGTCCTTGTGTGATCGCATGTCAGCTGTAGGGGGCAGCCGGATCGCTTTCACTTCCTGAGCTGTTTTCTGATAACAATGCGTTACAAGTTCTCTGGTTTGAGCACTCTTACGATTTCAGACAATTGAGCTCTGTACTATATTTTATTAATACACAATTTGTCTTTAAATACCGTTTACTGACTGAATTTTAAAAGGAGCTTTTATAGTACCTTATTAGCTGGTTAGTTTTGTGCCAAAAGAATTGCTTCAAATATATGTCATTTTTCCTGCCGGACCCCTATTCTCATTTTGGAAGACGCTTAGCTGCGGTAAGCCTTTTTGTACTCTTGGCTACTTTGCCATATTTAGAGCCTAATGCACATTTTGGTTACAATTGCTATTGTCATTTGCACCATCTCCTGTTTCTCTTTATTGCAGTAACACAATACATACCTTGGTTACATTTGTTATGCACACTACTTCCGTCTATAAGGGATAGATAGTAAGTTCTGAAATTGTAACACAATCAATGCAAGTTTGTCCCTACACTCATTCTGTCCCATTTGTTAATTTTCTTTGTTTTTTTATCAATTTATATGGTGCTTTTTCAGATTTTTCATGTTCTTATGATTATTTATAGGTTATTTCCAATGCCATTTGTATTGACTTAAACACCCTGTTCTCATTTTATATATAATGTTTTTAGATATTTTGTTCACATGGTCTTATATTTTTACTACTACACTCTGTCTGCTTGACATTCTCTTTTTATTGGTGATGTTCCTATGAGTTCATTTTTGCATATGTTTTTAAGAACAAGGTTCGTTTGAATATTGATGTATCAGCTATCTATTTATTATTATTTTTTAATAGTTTTATTGTTTACCTATTTATTAAAAATTGTTTATGTTTGTTTGTCTTGGAGGATTTAAACATTACCCCCTGAGGAAGACACTAGCTGCTGAAACACGGCTGGTGTCGGGGTTTCAATAAATAAGTCTATTCTGAACTTGACAGGGTGTGCTGGTTTCCTTGCTCCTGTTGGTCTCTGATGTATGGGAGCTATCCATGCCTGAAATGGTATTTAAAAGTGATGCATCAGAAAAATTGAAGGAAATATTGATAAACTGAGAAGATATGTTACAATTATTTGATAAACTGAAGAGTAGCAAATCACCTGGACCAGATGGTATACATCCGAGGGTGTTGAAATATCTGAAATATGAGATTTCAGACCTACTATTAGTAATCTGTGAACTATCATTAAAATCATCTGTAGTCCCTGAAGATTGAAGAATGGCCAATGTAATGCCTATTTTTAAAAAGGATTCCAGGTGTGATCTGGGAAACTACAGATCTGTGAGCCTGACATCAGTATGGGGCAAAATGATAGAAACCATTATAGTATAAAGAACAAAATTTCTGAATATGTAGATAGTCATGGTTTAATGGGAGAAAACCAACATGGATTTAGCCAAGGAAGGTCTTATTTTACTAATCTGTTATAGGCAAAGCTGAGCCAGTTGATATAGAACCCAATACAGTGTCGCCCGCTCACCCTCCCAGAGGCCACGGGCGTGAATAGAGTGAGCGAGGTAAAGTTCCTTGATAACTGTGGAATATTATAATGAGGCTTAGCAGAGCCTTCTGGGTAGTGTAGTTCCACAGCCAGTAGAAATAAGTAGTTGCAGTCAGAGTGATAAGGTCAAATAGGATTTACTTCCCTTCCCAGGGTTGGATTCTTAAACCATGAAAACAAAGTAACACAAAGACCATACGTCTGGAACTACAAACAAAGAATTAACTTGAACTCAGGCAATGCTTATCTTCAGCCAAAAAGAAATGAAAATGCAGAGAAAACAGTTTCTTTGCCAAAACTCCTTTTGTCTGTTTTCTCCTGTGAAACAGCCCTTGTAGCACTTTAACACAAAGATTGTATGCTGTCAGAAAAAGTATATGTACAATCCATAAATACCTCAGTGTCCGGGTTCTCATAAAAATCACACTGCATGTGTTCAATGTCTTGACCAGTTTCCCGTGGGCTGAAACCTTTATCTTGCCTGCCGGGTCACTCTATAGCCTAAGGTATTTCCTTCCCCCAACAGCTTAGAGGAGTATGGGTATTTACCGTAATTGCTGCTGTTTCTCTCAACTGAGTCACAGAGTTCCTGATAAGTGCAGGGAATTTGGCTATACTCTTCTTTCCTGCTATTAGGGAGAATACTCCTACCTTCTAACAAGTTTCTTCCAAGCTTCCACCCTTGAGCACAACTTTGCACGGGGAAAAACTCTTCCCTTTGTGTTTGCTTAGCTTTTCTTTTGGGCAACAAATTAGCCTCAGGAAAATAATCCTCTCTTGCTGGATACCTTGAGCTGTAAGGCTGGAATTGCCTTAACTGGGCTTCAGAGCAATTCTCTCTGCTTCCACGACAGCAGAGCTCTCCGGTGCAATGGTCAGCCGTGTACTGCTCTTCCAGGCAGTCTCCCTTGGGCTTCACAGCGCAGCACCGTCCTACCAGTCTCCTCTGGTCAGCATGTCTCTCAAAGCTTACTTCCTCATTGAAGCTTTCTCTCTCAATGCTTCTCCTACGACTGGGACTTCCTGTGCTTGCCGTTCTCCCTGTGTTTGCTGCCCTCTCTGTGTTGGCTGCTGTCTCTGTGTTTGCTGCTCTCTCTGTGTTTGCTGCTCCCCCTCTTCTCTCCGGTAAGGGATTTTTAAATGTGTTGCATTTGGTATTTGTTTGGGCTCTGCCCCCTATCAGCTGTCCCCTATCTCTTGATGAGCCATGAGGTAGCTTTTGGTTTGGGCGTTCCCTAGCACTACGTGAATTGGTTTGTGTACAGTTTCTATGCCAACCCTCCTCCATGTTTATTTCTGAGCTGTCAAAGTTAGCTTTATTCTGATCCAAATCTCCTGTCTCCGCGGGCTCTGATCTCTGCACCTCATGACAACAGCCAGGGGCACATCTGGGCCATCTGGGTGGCCCCGAGCAGGATGGGCCCATTAGGACCTGATTCTGCACTGCAGGAGAAAGATGCTCTTGCAGGTGAAGGATTGGGCCTGGAGATAGCCCGGCATGCCCCTGTAGTCAACTGGGGGATGTCCTCACTGCCTCCCAGCCAGACCACCGCATTGCTGTCCCCTTTACACTGCCACCCGACCCCCAAACGGTCCAATCAGGGCCTGGATCGGGCAGTGGAGACTCACCGTGCCTGCCATTGATACTGCCGGGGGGCTAGCTGCTGATCCGGGAGGAGGGGGGAGAAGCCAGTGCTTATTCCACCTCCAAGGTGGAATAGTTTGGCTGTCCCACCGGTGCTCCCAGGACATACAGGACCATGATTGGAATTGGCCCTGTACATTCAGGTGCCGGTCCCACCCACGCTCCTCCCATTTTCTACCCACGTGCATCCCCGTCCCCCACAAATGTACAGTGTCTCGGCATGCAGGGGGGAAGGGAGGTGGAATATGGTGAAGGCAGATAGCAGGGCTGCACATCCTGGCAGGACATGTAGCCCCTCTATCCGCCTTACAGAATCGGGCCATAGTGCATCTGGATTTTCAGAAAGCCTTTGACAAGGACCCTCATGAGAGACTCTTGGCAAAATTAAAGTCAAGGGATAGGAGGCAGTGTACTATTGTGGATCAGGAACTCGTTGAAAGATAGAAAGCAGAGGGTGGGGCTAAATGGCCAATTTCCTCAATGGAGAAAGGTGAAGAGTAGAGTTCCCCAATGATCTATGCTGGGTCGACTGCTTTCTAACATTCATAAATGACCTGGAAATGGGAATAAGTGAGGTGATCAAATTAGCAGGTAATGCAAAATTATTCAAAATGGTTAAAACGGAAGAGGATTGTGAAAAATTGCATAAGGACCTTGATAAAGTAGAAGACTGGAAGTTCAAATGGCAGATGAAATTTAATGTGGACAAGTGCAAAGTTATGCACCTAGGAAAGAACAACCCAAACTATAGTTACACGATGCAAGGCTCCACATTAGGAACCACCATCCAGGAAAAAGATTTAGGGATCATCATGGATAACACATTGAAATCCTCCACCCAGTGTGCAGAGGTGGTCAAGAAAGCAAATAAAATGCTAGGAATCATAAGGAAAGGAATGGAGAATAAAGCCAAGGATATTATAATGCCTCTGTATCGTTCCATGGTGCGATCGCACCTCGAATATCATGTGCAATTCTGGTTGCCTTATCTTAAAAAGGAGATAGTGTTATTAGAAAAGGTACAGAAAAGAGCCACCAAAATGGTAAAGGGGATGGAAGGATACCACTCTGAGGAGAGGCTAAAAGGGTTAGGACTCTTCAACCTGGAAAAGAGACGGCTGAAGGGAGATATGATAGAGGTCTATAAATTAATGAATGAAGTGGAACAAGTATACATTGATCAATTGTTTACGCCAAGAAAAAGTAGAAAAACTAGGGGACACACAATGAAGCTTCAGTGAAACCCATTTAAGACTGATAAGAAAAAATATTTTTTCACTCAACACATAATCTAACTCTGGAATTCGTTACCTGAGGATGTAGTAAAAGCTGTTAGTGTAGCTGGGTTTTAAAAAGATTTGGACACATTCCTAGAGGAAAGGTCCATAGTCCTTTATTAAAGAGTACCCAGGAAATCTACTGCTTGCCCCGGGACAGGCATTGTGGAACCTGTATGCCTTTTTGGGAACCTGTTAGGTACTTGTGACCTGGATAGGCCACTGTTGGAAACAGGATGCTGCGCTTGATGGACCTTGGTCTGACCCACTATGGCATATCTTATGTTCTTATGTTCTTATCACTGGCTAGGTGTGTCCAAGGACTGAGTTAAGACCCCTGGTTTACTGCGTTGGGAGTAATAATGTGTTTTAGCCCATGCATACTGCACTTGCTGCATTGAGGCCGTAGTTAGTTAATTATGAGTGCTATGAGAGGTATGCAAATAGGCATTCACCAGAATTGAAAACTTGATGACTGTCATCTCTGCTCACAAACTTCTGGCTTGTGCTAATTCAGCCCTCTCAGGTTTCTATTACCTTGCACTTAATACCTGCACAAATAGTTGCCTGTATTATTTAATCCCAAGTGTTTTTTTTCCATTCTTCTTTCATCCCTAGACTGCATATCTTCGTTTATTTTACTGTTTGTTTCAGACAGGTCTTTAAAATGAAAGCGAGAACTGAATTGTAAGTGATCGGTTCCTGAGAGTGTGCGCCCGCTTTGAGCACGGCAACCGTGTGAACCTAAGTGACTGGATGACACTTTCTTGTCATGCCAGATGGTGCGGAAATGCTGATGGAAGTTTGATGCGTGGAAAAGGCTGCCCAGCCCCACCTCTAGAGCTGCATAGCAACAATTTCTCAACAGCAGCAGAGCTGGAGAGGGACTTGCTAATCTTCTTGCTTAATTCTGCTCTCCACCACGTCTCTGTAGCTAAAGGGTGGTCCGGCTATGTTGGAGTCTTCCTTTAATGATGTGAAACTCTATATGCTTATTATCCTTAAATGTCACATACAACACTGTATCTGTTACTTATTTTGTTCCCTGTAAATAGTTCTTGCTTGTTCTATTATTGTAATGTAGTTGTTATGGTTCTAAGATGTTCACTGTAAAAACAGACACCTGTCTGTTATGTTACCTTGTTCTATGTAAACCGCATTTGATCTTGGGAAGATGCGGTATATAAGAAACTGTTAATTAAATTAAATTAAAATTAAATTAATTAAATTAAATTAAATTAATGCTGCAGCAAAGCATTCCCCAAAATCAGCTCTCTTTGAGAAGAGGAGATCTTATTTGACCAAAGATACATTTTGGACGTCACCTCATCTAAACTCCTCCTTCTCGTAATGCTTTTGAATGGCGCAATAGATGCGTCCTATTTTTTTCCCAAAATGTCCCTCCTAAGATGTTTAACTTACTACCTTCTCCATTGTTTCCATGTGTTCTATTGCTTGACATCAATAGTTCCAGGTTTCCCCACGACACAGTACGTCAGCTTTCCTAGGAACCATCTCTAGGCCCTTTGCATATTTGGTCTCTCTGTTCAGATTGACATCTGGGGGTAATTTTCTAAGGAGGCTTCTATTTTTAGATGCTAACAACACATATAAGCGCTGGTATTTTTGTCATTTACACATGTTTGTAGGCACATTGTGCATGAATGACTTGGCATGTACTTTCACTCTGAGCATGCACAAGGGCATAGTTGGGGCAGAGTGCGGACAGCACAAACAAGTATGCGTGTTGATTAGAAAATACAACAATTTACATGCATGTCTGCAAAAAGTAAGCACACTTATTTACACCAGCCCTAGGCCTGGGATAAGTGACTGCGTCTTAATTTAAGGCATGTTCTCTGATGCTTCAGCTACTCTTTTATGAAGACTATTAGGCACCTACTTGTCTTTATAAAATCGGCTTAATTTAAGAGCTCTAAAATGCTCTTTAACTTGGTGCCCTGTTATAGAGTCACCCTCCATTTGTGCTAGTTGGTGTCTTTTTCGATAAAGGTGGTCTCGTGATGAGAATACTGCTTCTGAATCAGATACCGATCCAGACCGATAAAAATCTGGAGGCAAGAAAATCGGAAAAAGCAGTAAAGGAGATGAACACAAGAACTGCATTGATAACAGAGATGTCCATGCCTCGTGATTATTCTGTGAATCGTGTGGAGAGAGAGAAGATCCTCAGATGCCAAGAAAGGCAGTTAGAAACCATGAAAATGTGGCAGAAACATAGAAACATAGAAACCTGATGACAGAAAAAGACCACAAGGCCCATCTAGTCTGTCCTTCCATAACAACAACTACAACAGTCCACTTTCTACCTTTAGAGATCCTCTGTGTTGGTCCATAGAAACATAGAAACCTGATGACAGAAAAAGACCACAAGGCCCATCTAGTCTGTCCTTCCATAACAACAACTACAACAGTCCACTTTCTACCTTTAGAGATCCTCTGTGTTGGTCCATAGAAACATAGAAACCTGATGACAGAAAAAGACCACAAGGCCCATCTAGCCATCTAGATTACAGAAATATTTCCCTTAATATTGTGATAGCTTGCTTATCCATGTAACATCCTATAAGCTCCAGTCACCCAGCAAAGATCTCTGTTTCGCCATTCCCGGCTTCATCCGGGGTGATTCTCACAAAATGTTTGCTCTCAGCTCCACTGCCACTGTCCCCCCAGCAGCAGGAAGCTGCCTCACTGCCACCATTTTTAAATCTTCAGACAACCAATCAAGGAAGCCACACAGTGGTTTTTTTAGCCAAAGAAAGAGGAAAAAGAAAAAAAAAGGAGCACCCCAAACACTGCACTATAAAAATAAGATCTAAAAAAATGCTCCATTCAATTTTGCTATTTAAACCAACAGGTTCCATAGCATTTAAAAGAAAAATCTACCGCTGCTCATGCTGAAGCAGAATTTTCCCACGATCACCACTATGCGAAGAGCCTGGAACTTGATCATTTGCCAAACGGTGCAAATCTGCAAATGCATGCTTATGCTGAATACAATGTTCAACCAGTGGTGCTTCTTTCCGCTGTTTTGATCAATTGCATTTATGCTCTGAAAGACGCGTCTTCAAAGGTCTGGTAGTTTTACCAACATAGATCTTATCGCAGGGACAGTGTATCAAATAAATAACATGGTCTGATGTACATCATGTATTGAACTTTAAAGAAAAGGTTTTGCCAGATACTGTAATGTACTGATCTCATCCATTATAGGGCAAAATGTAGAGTGCCCACATCGCGTATGTCCTCCCACACCCATCAATGGCACCCTTGGAACAGCAGGGCAGAGAACATCTCTTAAGTTTCAACCTCTTTGATATGCAATTCTAGGGCACAAATGGGCAAAAGTTGAATGTACTGACAGTACCAGCCAATGTTGCTGTATTGATGCAGCAATCTTCGAAGACAAGGCAAAGTATTGCAACACACAAGTAAAATGTTCAGACTGGACACTAGGCTCCAATCTAGACTAAGGGGCCAAAAGCCATTCCTGATGATTAGGGGAAGCTCGTTTATATGCCCTCTTTATCACTGCTCGAGGTAACCCCTATCCACAAATTTATTTGCCATTAAAGATACTTGCCTTTGAAACTCTTCTTTAGTAGAGCATATTCTCCGACAACGTAACAGTTGAGAAAAAGGCAAACTATTTCTTAAAGATATTGGATGGAAACTGTTATACTGTAACAATGTATTCCTATCTGTACATACGAATATAAGAACATAAGATAAGCCATACTGAGTCAGACCACGGTCCATCAAGCCCAGTGTTCTGTTTCCAACAGTGGCCAATCCAGGTCACAAGTATCTAGCAGTTTCCCCAAAAGACACAGGTTCCTCAATGCTTGTATTGGGTCAAGCAGTCATATCCTAAGTCCCTTTTAATAATGGTTTATGGACTTTTCCTCCAGGAACTTGTCCAAACCTTTTTAAACCCAGCTACACTAGCAGCCTTTACTAGGGAGGAGTAGCCTAGTGGTTGAGGCAAGGTACTTCAGGCCGGAAGGTCGGGGGTTCAAATCCCACTAGAGGACAGCAACCTTGAGCCGGAAGGACTGGGGTTTCTAGTCCCACAGATGCTCCTTGTGGTCTTGGGCAAGCCACTTAACCCTCCATTGCCCATGTTCCCTGTAAGTATTAGTGTATGTGTCTCATATCCCTGCGTGTTAAATGTATCCCCCAATTGTGTTGTGACCGCTTTGATTGAAGGATAAGGCGGTATACAAAACTGTCTAAATAAATAAATAAATAAATAATACATCCCCCAGTAACAAATTCCAGAGTTTGATTACATGTTGAGTGAAAAAATATTTTCTCTTATTAGTTTTAAATAGGTTACCCTGTAGCTTCATTGCATGTCCCCTAGTCTTTTTATATTCTGATGACGTAAACAATCAATCTATGTTTACCCGTTCCACTCCATTCATTAATTTATAGACCTCTATCATATCTCCCCTCAGCCGTCTCTTTTCCAGGTTGAAGAGCCCTAACCTTTTTAGCCTTTCTTCATAGGAGTAGCCTTCCATCCCCTTTACCAATTTGGTGGCTCTTCCCTGTACCTTTTCTAATAACGCTATATCCTTTTTAAGATACGGCGACCAGAATTGCACACAATATTCAAGGTGTGGTCGCACCATAGAATGATACAGAGGCATTATAATATCCTTTGTTTTATTTTCCATTCCTTTCCTTATGATACCTAGCATTCTATTTGCTCTCTTGGCCGCCGCTGAACACTGGGCAGAGGGTTTTAACATGTTATCCACGATGACGCCTAAATCTTTTTCCTGGGTGGTGGTTCCCAATGTGGAACCTTGCATTGTGTAACCATAGCTTGGGTTGTTCTTTCCTAGGTGCATAACTTTGTACTTGTCCACATTAAATTTCATCTGCCATTTCAATGCCTACTCTTCTATAACCGCGGTATCCGGATGCCCACCCCCTTGCCTACAAGCAGCCATGCCACCTTACCTCCACCCCAACACCCTCCCCACCCCCCACCACTTCAATCCGAGCCCAAATTGCTTCATGGGCACCCCCCCCCCCCATCTTCCCGCTTCTATCTCCCAGAACAAAACACACACACCATAACCTTTGGTGAACAATTAGTTGGTCGCAGCTTTATTCATAAATATTGCAAACCGGCCCAACATAGGCCAACCAATCGTTCTTAAATCAAACATTACCCCCCCCCTTTCATTTCTGGATGATACCCCCCACCAGCCATTTATAGCAAAGCGGTGCATCATCCACCCCCCAGGGAGGGAGGAGTGGTCTAGTGGTTAGGACAAGGAACTTCAGGCCAGAGGGCCGGGGGTTCAAGTCCCACCTGGGGACAGCAATCTCAGGCCGGAGGGACTGGGATTTCTAGTCCTATAGGCACTCCTTGTGGTCTTGGGCAAGCCACTTAACCCTCCACTGCCCATGTTCCCTGTAAGTATTAGTGTATGTGTCTCATATCCCCTCGTGTTAAATGTATCCCCCAATTGACCGCTTTGACCCGGTGAAAAGCGGGATATAAATACAGCTAAAATAAATAAATAAATAATAAATAAATTCCCCCACCGCCCGCCTTGCCATGTTATTAGCAAAGGCCGGCAATTTCCTTCCACCGGGCAGAGACCACAACCGTGATGTCTCTCCCAGCCTAAAGCACTGCCACTCCCCTGCCAAGCGGCATCCACCTCAAATGCCCCGCCGGGTCGGCGAGCACCGGTTCACTACCCCACCAGCCCCCACAGCTGAAGAACGACCCCCCCTTACCCAGCTGTGACGACTGCACCCTTCCTTACTACCATGAGCCAGGGGAGGGTGGGTAGGGACAACTTTTTGCAGCGGCGAGCATGCTGGAAAGAGGGAGATTGCACGCCGGCGATCTCCCTCATGCGCCGATGCTCCACCCCCCAGCCGGCACCAGCACCAATCACCTTCTCCCACGTCCCCTACGTAGATCGCTGGTGCCGGCCTCCCCTCTCCTCCGCGCTCCCCACCTCCTCTACCCTGCACCGTGCTGCTGCTGCAAGGAGGCTGGGCCCCGGGAACCCGGTTACAACCGGCCTCGGGACCCTGCCCTATGGTGCGGCGGCATTAACTGAGGTATCTGGATGCCCACCCCCTTGCCTACAAGCAGCTATGCCACCTTACCTCCACCCCAACACTCTCCCCACCCCCCACCACTTCAATCCGAGCCCAAATTGCTTCATGGGCACCCCCCCCCCCATCTTCCTGCCTCTATCTCCCAGAACAAAACACACACACCATAACTTTTGGTGAACAATTAGTTGGTCGCAGCTTTATTCATAAATATTGCAAACCGGCCCAACATAGGCCAACCAAACGTTCTTAAATCAAACATTACCCCCCCCCCTTTCATTTCCGGATGATACCCCCCACCAGCCATTTATAGCAAAGTGGTGCATCATCCACCCCCCATTCCCCCACCGCCCGCCTTGCCATGTTATTAGCAAAGGCCGGCAATTTCCTTCCACCAGGCAGAGACCACAACCGTGATGTCTCTCCCAACCTAAAGGACTGCCGCTCCCCTGCCAAGCGGCATCCGCCTCAAATGCCCCACCAGGTCGATGAGCGCCAGCTCGCTACCCCGCCATCGGCGCAAGGTAGACCACTATCCTTGCGCCGCCCCCATCAAAGAAAGCTGCGACCAACACCAAAATTCAAGGGCCTCCTGCCAGTCATTCAGCAACAGATCTTGTCCAACAGGGGCAAGGTGCACCCCGTCCAAGCGGTACAAGCCGCTGCACCGGACTTCCGCCCACTGATGCAACACCTGCCTCCCACCTGTCTGCTGAACCCATCGCCCTATCTGTCTATTGATCTTGATCAGGCCCCGCGACCACCGCCGCTGTGTCCAGCACGCGGGGCACAGAATAATGTCCGACCAAATGATGGCCACACCTGGAAGTAGCTCCTGCAGCAGACCAAGGTTCCTCTGAACAGCTCGGATGATCTGCCGGCACGACCAACTCACCAAATCATTGCCACCCCAGTGTATCAGAAGCCCGACTGGCCACCGCTGCTGTGCAATCTGTGCCTGAACGAATGTCACGAGTTGCCACCACCGCATCCCGCATTGTCCCATCCAACAAAGCCAAACTCCGGAATCAGCCAGCATAAGGTGAAGTCCCAGCGGCCGCGATGCAGCCCTTCGCTCAGCCCTGTAAACGAAGGAATGGCCGATGATCCACCAGTCACCGGAGCACACACCATCTGAAAGGACAAATCGGACTGCCACCAGCAGGCAACTCTGCAATAGGAAGAAAACTGTTAGTACCCCCCCCCCCCTTTTGCCCCTTTTTACTCCAGCGGAGCTGCTAGACACCAGCCTGCACCCCGCCCACCGGCCGAGGGCAGCCGACTTAAGGGCGAACATACCCTTCGTACGCACCTGAGCGCCACCTCCCGATCCACTGGATAACCCGCCCTTCAAGACCCGCTGCCGCCGCACTCATGGCCGCTCCGATCCGAAATGAATGCGATGCATAACTCCGTTCGTCATACCCAAGAACAGCAACGCCAGGCGCAACACAGCCGTAAACTGGAACTGCGTTACCGGCCTGCCGTCCTCATGAAGGAAGAAATAAGAACCCGGCAAACCGGAGCACCTCTGCAAATAGCTTCGCAAGGCTTGCACTGGACAAGATGGCACAGGGTATATAGTGCTCAATACCACCCAACCACCCTTACCCGCCTGATCTGTCTTGGACCGCGGGATGAAAATACGGACCTGAGACACCTCTACCGTGACGTGCTCAAGCTCGATACCGCCAAACGCACCCCTCCTTGCAGACCTAGGCACCAGTTCGCACACGCGAAATGCCCCAAAAAATGCAGTCACGAACAATGCGTGGAACAAAACGGACTCGAAACGAGAGGCCACAACATGAGGTATCACCTCACAAATGCATAGCAAACGTTCATGGGAAACCAGGAGCCGCCAATCCCGCAGCCTGGGGTGTGCCCTGGCCCAACCCGCCAACAGGCGCTTGACTAAAAATGAAACCCTAGGGTTCCCCCACCCCACCGCCTTACAAAAGAAGGAGAACCCGGCTACCGCCAACGCAACCGCCGTCTGGGCCCAACCTTCCTTCTTTGCCCAGAGCACAAATTGTCCCACCAACCCATCAGGAACCCTCCCCCACCCCAACCCAAAGCGCTCAGGAACGCACTCACCTGCGAGTATCCTCACTGATACAGGACCCAAGTACCATGTGCCACGGACGCAGACAACAGCACCATCAGGTCCGAATCCCAACCTTCCAGAGATGCTCCGGGACCGGGGAAGCCACCTGATCTTCCTCCGGAGCCAACAGCCGGAATTGCTCCCACTGGAAGCAGGACAGAGCATCAGCAATGGAATTCTGGGAGCCAGGCACATGCCGCGCCCTAGCGGTGACATTCATGCATAAACAGGCTAGTACAAAAATCCTCATCAAAGCAGCTACCCTCGGGCACCGAGGCGCCTGCCGGTTGATAACCTCCACCACCGCTGCGTTGTCACACCAGAAAACTACCTGCCGATCCCTCAGGCACTCCGGCCAAACCCAAAAAGCAACCACTATGGGAAACAGCTCCAGAAAGGTAATGTTACGAGTCAAGCCAGACTGCACCCACTCGTGAGGCCACGGCTCAGCACACCAAGCCCCCTGACAATAAGCCCCAAACCCGGAGCTGCCGGCCGCATCCGTAAACAAATGCAGGTCTGCATTTGACAGCTCTGGGAACTGTATAACATAGCGACCATTGAAGTCAATCAAGAAAGAGTTCCAGACTCGTAAATCCTCATGCATCCCTGCCGTCACACGAATCCGATGGTGCGGGAGCTGGACCCCCACCATGGCAAGCGATAACCGCCGTGCAAAGGGACGTCCCATGGGCAACACCCTGCAAGCAAAAGTGAGATAGCCCGACTAATGACTGCATGACCCTGAGGGTGGTCTTACGTGAAGATCCCACAGAGGCCACCATCTCCCGGAGACACTCAACCTTCTGTTCCGGCAAGCGCACAACCATACCCTTGGTATCGATCTCAATCCCAAGAAAGGTGAGGCGAGTAACAGGCCCGACAGTTTTGTTAGCTGCCACCGGAATACCGAAGTCTCCCGCCAAATGCAAAAAGGTCTCCAGCAAGATGGCGCAGGTTCGCACATGTCTGGGCCCGACGAACAAGAAATCATCCAGGTAATGCACTATGTTATTGACACCCGTCAGCTTCCCCAACACCCAGTGCAGGAAGGTGCTAAAGGCTTCAAAATAAGTGCAGGATATCGCACAGCCCATAGGCATGCACTTGTCAAAATAATACCGTGATTCGAAATTAAAACCCAACAAGGGAAAGGCCGAAGGATGGACTGGCAGCAATCGGAACGCGGATTCGATGTCAACCTTCGCCAACAAAGCACCAGCCCCACACTGCCGTACTAAAGCGACAGCGGCGTCGAAGGAACCATAACGCACCATGCACTGCTCCCGAGGGATGTGATTGTTCACGGAATCCCCAATAGGGGAAGATAGGTTGTGTATCAGTCTGAACTTGCCCGGCTCCTTCTTGGGAACCACCCCCAGCGGGGACACCGTGAACAGAGAAAATGGGGGCTCGCAAAATGGCCTCGCAACTAGGCCCAGCACACACTCCTCCGCAATCTTCCTACGCACCACCTCGGCTAAGGAGCTCACCGAACTAGCGTTACGAGACCCACCACCCGCCGGCGAACCTTGACACGGAATCCAAAAACCCTCCGAAAAACCTTCCAATAGCAAACTCCACGCCCCCCCCCAGTTTTGCCTGTCCATACTCAACCAACCACGGGCACATGACTTCCTCTCTCACGGGCGTAGGAGCCAATGCCCCGAGAACTCCCTCACTTATCCCCCGCTGGGGATCTCGCCGCACCTTTGCGACTACACTTAGTGGCAGCGTGCCCACTCCCACATAGGGAGCAGGCATGCTTAAATTTGCAGTCAGGGAATGGGCATGACGATTTGTTGAAACGCCAACAGACATCCCCACCCACAGGGCCATCTATTGATTGAGATGCCGGGATGGCGTATGCCCGAAAGGACCTCACACCCGCTGATGTAGTCGCGGGCACCGCCTTACCGCTTCCTCCTCCGGCCCCCCCAACACGGCTCCGCATGGACATCTGTGTCAACCATAAATTGATGTCCTTCGTACCCCACGATAACTGCTTGTTCTCTTCCATCATGTCCCTGAACTCCTCGTCATAGTTCAGCCAAGACCTCATCTCATGCGCCTACAACGCCGCTAAAATGGTATCACCGTATGCCAGCAGCGCCCCGTAATGCTCTGGAAAATAATGGCCCCAAACACTAGCTAATCTCAAGAAGGCCCGAGTCCAATTCAGGGTGTTGCGGGAGGCCTTCCACACTCTACCTGCTTTCTCGTCCTCCTTTCATTTTTTCTTACTTTCCCCGAATCGCTTCCTGCCCTCCAATAGGCGGAAAATGTCAATATATTTGCGACGCTTAATACGATGGCGCAGCTTCCGCGGGACACCCTCACACAGCTCCACGCAGCGCACCACCGCGGATCCCCCGCCCTCACCCTTCTCTCTCGACGCGACCACCGAGTCGACCGAGGAAACCGTCGACGAGGTCAAGGACGAGGATGAAGAGGAGGCCTGCTGACGACGCCCATGCTTGCGCTTCGCCCTCTCTTTTCCGCCAGCCACCACTCTTGCATCTGGGCTTTGAACTCCACCCGCAGCACTGCCTACACCCCCCAAATACTCACCAGCCTCATGGGAAAGCGCCGCCAACGCAGAGACGTTCTGAACCCCATCCGCCGCACCACTCCGCTCCTCCGCAGAACTCTCGAGGCCCGAGTCACCCACTCGAACAGGGTCAGCCAGGTCCATCCTGGGCCGATCACTCTGAGGGACCTGTGGCAAAAGAGGAGGAGAGAGACCAGTAGGCGCTGCCCGCAAAGTGTTTGATGCAACGCTCGGCCCCCCGCCCCAGCCCCATGCCGAGGACCCGAGTCCGCCAGCCTCCCAAGCCACCATCCCCCTGCCCGTGGGGTTCGCAGCCCCGCTAACCCCAGCCCCCTGCCAGCCCCCCGCCAGCCATCCCACCCACCACTCCATTGCGCCGAACCGCCCCATGTGCCACCACCAAACGTCCAAGGCCCCGGGGCTCCGAAAATCCAGAGTGTGGAAATTGCCCGCCCCCGAAGCCGGGGGCATACCATCCGGACAACGGAAGAGGAGAGGACATCCCCACGTACCCGCCAGCCATGGGGTCCGGTCACCCATCGACCGGAGCCGCCCCCACCCCCCTGGAACAAACCACTTACTCTGCGCCCCCAGCCCCAACCTGACCCTCCGTGCCAAGCCCAACTGCCGTCTCACCCAACCCATCATCGCCTCCACCCAAGCCCGAAGGCCCTGTCACTCCGTGCCCTAGGAGCTCAGTAGGAACCACACCCACACTGGCCCGAGAGGACCTGCCAGCGCTACCGCCGGAGCCTGCCCCTTTTGACCTCCCCCTACCCCGCCCCCCCCAGGTAGCCCGAGACGCCACCGCTACCACTCCTTCTCCAGAGGGGGGAAAACGCATAGGCCTCCCTGCCTCTTGTCCCCTGACAGCTGCCCCCCGGGCCCCCACCCCTTTATGTATTTTTTTACCATACCGGCGATCCATAGCCCACACCGCCCACCACCAAGTAGAGCAAACCCCTTGCTAACCCTCCCGGCTAAATCAACAAGCCCCCTTGTTTTTATTTAGTTTATTTATTTATTTATTTTTTAAGAAGGCAGCTACACAACTAATTAATAAAGTATATATACCCAAGCTTCTTCTTCTCTGGTCGTTTATTGTTTTGTTTTGTTTTTTTATAAACCCCACACGGCTATATTTGGGTCTCACCCTGCCTGGCCAGCTTCCACTAAAGAATCCCGCAGCAAGGGGACCCCTCAACGCCCAGCCCAGAACGCCGAGACAAGCGCCACACCGCCGCAAATTGCTAGGCCTCCCCCACGTGCGGCTAGACCTGGAGCCCACTAGCTCACCAGTGCCCCGCCATAGAACCCGCTGCCAACCGCTGCCTACCTCAAGACTGCTGCGCTAACCACCCCCGACAAACCAACCCGGTTTACCCACAATGACGAAAATTGGCCCGCTCCGGTGAAGAGCCCCCCCCCACACACCTTTTTGCAGCGGCGAGCACGCTGGAAAGAGGGAGATCGCACGCTGGCGATCTCCCTTGCGCGCCGCTGCTCCGCCCCCCAGCCGGCACCAGCACCAATCACCTTCTCCCATGTCCCCTACGTAGGTCGCTGGTGCCGGCCTCCCCTCTCCTCCGCGCTCCCCCCTCCTCTACCCTGCACCGCGCTGCTGCCGCAAGAAGGCTGGGCCCCGGGTTTACAACCAGCCTCGGGACTCTGCCCTACGGCGCGGCGACATATTTATCAAGATCCTCATGCAATTTTCCACTATCCTCTTGGGTTTTAACAACTTTAAATAGTTTTGTGTCATCTGTAGGTTTTGAGAACAATGTACTTACAAATGTATCTTCCATCTTACATATAGATACATCTAAAAAATTTGTAGCTCTTTCATCACAAACCATATCACATTTAATCATGGATTGCAACCATTCAGATATGAAAAGAACTTTTGAAGATCTTTCATTCCTCCCCATAAAAAGAAAACATCATCAATATAATGCTTCCACTCAATAACAAAAGACATGTATTGAGATGGATACACATATCTGTTCTCAAACTCTTCAATATACAGATTAGCCAGGGATGGGGCAAAAGTAACCCCTATCGCTGTCCCTGAGATCTGTTGAAAAAAACAATCTTTATATAGAAAATAATTTTCCTTAAGTGCTATCTTGGTTAACTGCATTAAAAAGTCTGTTGGAACTCTATGGGGCGAGGTCTCCCTTCCCACATGTCTTCAAGCAATTGTAAGGCCCATCTTTTAGTATTGAGATATAAGGTGATGCCATGTCCATCGTGACCATCCATTGGACCAAAGACACATTTTGTACCTGCTGTGAAATCTACAAAAAAAGAGATGTGTCCTTAATATAAGAACAGATTTTAGGATCTTTAAATTTCAAAAATTGATCTAGATATCCTCCCACATATTCCAATAATCAATCATTACTAGAAAGCATAGGTCAACCAGATGGATTCAACAGTGTCATATATTTTTGGCAAAAGATAAAACACCAGAACCTTGGGATGCTTTGGATTCAAAAAAGAGAACTCTTTCTGTTACAAAGCCACATTTAAATGCTTTCTTTGACAAACTTATTTATTTAACAGGTTTTATATACTGCTTTATCATTTCAATCAAAGTGGTTTAGATTGAAACTTAAACTTAGTAATGTACATTAAACAGGGACATTGAAAACTTTGATTTTTCTGAGGCAATGGAGGGTTAGGTAACTTGCCCAAGACTGCAAGGAGTGCTAGTGGGAACCAAACCCTGGTCTCTGGGTTCCCAAACCAGTGTTCTTAACCTTTAGGCTACTCCTCCACTCCCTTGTGATAGCATTGTGTAAAGAAGCAGTAGGATCCGCTTCCAAATGCATATAATGTACTGTATTGGTCAATTGACGCTGGATCGCCAAATCATACATAGATACATCCATCACCACTATCGCTCCTCCCTTATCTGGTCATTTAATGATGAGCTGAGGATGATTCTGTAACTCTCTCAAAGCAGCCCATTCCTTTTTTGACAGATTAGATATAGGGGGACGACACGTCTGTTCAAAATCAGCTATATCTTTCAACAGCAGATTCTTAAAAGTCAGTAATGCTGGATCCAAAAGCCCTGGTGGAGTCCATGATGATTTTAAGTGAATCACAGAAGGATCATATGTAGAAATTTTATCTTCAAAGAACAACTTTATTTGCAAAGGACATATCAATCTTTCCACTGCCACTCGACTGTCAAAAGGGTTTTAGAAGGGACCTGGCACATATGATGATCCCTTAGATAGAACATTTAATTGAGACAAAGTCAATGGTACATATGACAAGTTAATCATACTTGATTTTACTGGTTTTGATGTTGTTTTCTCTGGGCCCGAGTATAAAGGCCATGTGTGTTCCCTCCCTCATATAAAAAATCCTTGTTAATTCCATTTTTTTCTCAGACATATTCACATCTTCCAGAATAAATTTCTTTAGAGTCTGCTTCCCCACTTGATAATGGACTCTCTGATGACAAATCAAATCCTACTCTTCATTGACCTGACTGAAGACCGAACACAATTTAGGTTAGCTATACAGAGGGTCGCTATGAGTCAACGGCACTTAACAACAACAACATCCAGAGGGTCGCCATGCGTTGACTCCGACACGACGGCACTTAACAACAACAACAGCCACTTCTGTACAAATTGATCATCATCAAGGAACATTCCCGGTTCCCGCAAAACACGTAAACCTCTCAGTATCACCTCCTTCCTACAATACCCTATCAGGTTCACACTGTGTAACTCTAGCCAAACACGTTTCCTTGACCGGCCCAAAAAAGAATCCCAATTTAAGCTATTTGTTTCAACATTTTCTTGCAAAAGTGAAGGGTTACTCAAAATCTCCCTAGTTTTTTCAGCAGTATACGAAAAAGTATCTTTCCATGCAATGACCATACTGGGACAATAACTAATGCAAACAAAAATAATCCCACCTCGATAGTACTAAAACCCACCAATGAAAAAAAAACCTGGGTCACGCACACATAAATTATAGCTCTAACAATCAACTAAAGTAAGTTATCAAGGTCAAACCTAATACTCCTAAACACTGAGTAACTTCATTGGTCTGCCTGAACAGCCACCTTAATTAAAAATATACGACTAACTTTTTCAAAAATTGTTTTAAAATCTTTTTTAAACGGAGAGAAAAGGCTTCATTAGTTGAACAGATGCATCTTCCCCATCATCTAATCTGTCAAAAATGGAATGGGCTGTTTTGAGAGAGTTACAGAATCATCCTCAGCTCATCATTAAATGGCCAGATAAGGGAGGAGCGATAGTGGTGATGGATGTATCTATGTATGATTTGGAGGTCCAGCATCAATTGACCAATACAGTACATCATATGCCTTTGGAAGCGGATCCTACTGCTTCTTTACACAATGACATCACAAGTTTGTCAAAGAAATGTGGCTTTGTAACAGAAAAAGAGTTCTCTTTTGTGTAATTATATCAGAGAGTTTTTCTGGCTGGTGATGGCTAACAAACGTATCCCCTTCGAGCAGGTTCCTGCGATATAGAGGGAATATGATAGACCTACTATGTCCCTTCTAGGCTTAAGATTCACTATACCCCACCCTAGTCTTCATTCATAGACCCATGCCATGCCCCCTCTGTAATTCTCAGACTGTAATACAAAGTTGTGGCATGAGGGATCCAACCTGTGGGTTCGGAAATACTTGAGGCCGGCTCTTTTTAAAAGTCGGTTTTTCGCCCTTCCGGGTTTCACAGGGCTGATGCTACATTATATGGCGGATCTTGACCTGAAGCAGGGGATTAAATGTTTTCAATACCCCGAAACGTGTCACGTCGTCCTCCCGCTATCTCAACCTACAGCCTTTCTGACATTGACTCAGCTAAGTACTGCATTCTAGTGCTTTTTTATAAAATTTAAGACTTACGTCTTACTTAATAAAATGGACGGGCCACAACGGCACAAGGTGTGCTTCCTTCTGCTTGGTTGCCCTCTCCGACAAAAAAATTAGTAAATTGCTGCAAGTTCTTTTTGAAACACGGGCTTTTTTGTTACCCAGGTTTTCTATTGTTTGATAGTTTTGTTCAACTTGGTGATTGGTATTTGTTTATTACTGATTGGTTTGTGGGAGTCAGCAGAGTAGAAAGGGAAGTGGATGTGGAGATCATTGTGACGTATGTTAAATCTGACTTATCTATTAAAGTGCTTTAAATCAGAGAATTGTTCCCTGAAAAAAAATCTGAACTAGCTTGTTCCTGTTGAACTGACATACCCCAGAGATTTTGGAGTTCTAAAGCTCACAAGAGAAAAAGACTGATATTAAAGAGATCTAAAAAAGACTGTGGTAAAAAAGCACCATTAAGAAAAAACTTGTTTATATCAACTTCAAAAAAGATGCTTTTTAATTAATATCTAATACATATCTTCATCTTTATTTTAAAAAACTGCCATCTATGCTGCAAACACATTTCTCAATTTGAAATAGTTTATGAATCTAAAAAGAGCTCAAGTCATCTTCTTGGTAAAACATATTACCGACTTAGACTTCATCCTATTTATTTATTTGTTTAGCATTTCTTAATATACCACCTTTTAGTGTTATGCATACAAATTCAGAGTTCACTTATCTTTCAAGGGATAGGGACAGATTTAAGATTTAGATATCTATAGGCAAAACCTGGCAGCAGATCCCTAAGAGTAGGGGGGGGGGGGAGAGGAGGGAAGAGGGCAGTGTCAGAGATCCCAAAAAGATTGGAGAGCTAGAAGAAGGGCAGAAGACCACAGCACACAATGGTTCCCCTCTGAAGCAGCACATCCATAAGGCTCTAAATTAAGTGGGAGCAGGCTCCTCTTCAGTCTGAGTATTTAGCGCCTTCAAAATATGACACCCTAGGCAATTTCCTATATCACCTATGCCTAAATCCAGGCCTGCCAATGTGTAATATCCAAAATGTGATCATATGGAATCCTCTATGTAATTCATAATGCAACCCCACAATGATGTTCATTGACCCTCATATCGGAAGCTTCTTCGGAGGATAGCACAAAGCCATTGTTTATGGCCAGGTGCAAGTATAACAATATACAATGTCCCAACAAAACCAGTGACCAAAAACTATTAACCGTGAGATAAAGGTCCCAGTCAAAGACGGCTACCAGAACGTTTGTCGGAGCTCCAACAAACATTCTGGTAGCTGTCTTTGACCAGGTGCAATTATAGGCATGGATGCCTCAACAACCAGGGACAGATGTGCTTTTGCCATTCCAGAATTGCTCTTCCCAGGTCACTCCTCCAACATACCCTGTTTTACCTGGACATCCTTGTGCTAGGAACGTCCATATACCTGGTTTCTAAAATGGCTTCAGGGACACCCTTGTTGACTAGACCTCTGTATACCCATTTTTCAGACATTAAAAATACAAATAGGGTTTCTAAAATAAGCCCCTAGGTGCCTTCCCTTTTCTTCTAGGATTTTGCCACCTTTGATTGCCAGTTTTGAGCATTTATCCGGGCCAAATTCCATTCTTATGTCCTCACTAAATATGTGAACAGTGTTGAACGAAGAATCAATTTCAGCTTTTGACTTTCAAAATGAAGTCATTCATATATCATAAGTGGCTAATTCTGGGGCTTTGCTTTGAGATTGAGAGTTGGTATCCACACTTTGCTTTCTTCAGCATGATCAGAATAAGTGGGATCAGTGATTTTAATCTCCCCTAGCTCTTTACCGTTTATACCATGATTTGTTTTCAATGCAACTATTGATACTTTCAAATATCATCTAATATTTTGTTTATTCCCAAAATTTCCAAACATTTTGTAATCCAAACACTTATTTGTAGTCAATCCAGGCCATAATAAGATTTGTTTTCTGTCTTTTTGAATTCCTAAGGATCATTTTATCCATTGCAAACTGTCCCTTTGTGCCACGTGAATTTTTGCACGTTCCTTTTATGCTCTGTGGGGAAAAGACATTTTTCTTTCAGGTAAGCATATATTAGATTAGCCAAAATTCCAGTGAATAGCTGGAAAGTTGTTGGCAAGCAGGTTGTTTGCCTGTAGTTGTTAGGATCAGTGCCTTTTTATTTATTCTTCTGTATTAGAAAAGTTCTTCCAGTTGTTACCCATTCTTCATTCTTTGTTGTTTGTAGAAGCTCATTCAGCTCAGTTGCTAATCTGGAGTATAGACTTATCAGGTTTTTGAACCAAAAGCCATGTAGTTCATGTTTCCCAGGGGAACTCCATTTTTTTTTATTTTTTACTTTCATTTGAACCATTTCTTTAGTTATAGCTAGTGCATTTTCCTAGAAAAAAGATGCCGATACTCTGTACTACCACATACCTCCTCAAACTAGGTCCTGGTTATAACAAGATCTGCCATTTGCTTTCCTTCAAACTCTTTTCAGATTTTGTTGATCCATTGAACATTTTTATTATGTTCTTTACTCTTTTTCCGTAAGATTATTAAAAAATCAGTGGTCTTTTCTTTCTCAGGACTTGCAGTTACTTTATATTCTCCTCAGCTAGTTTCAAGACTTTTGAAGAACTAGTGTTGGTTTCTTCTAAATATGATATTTTGTTTAAACTAGTTAACTTTATTTTCATATCATTGAACATTCTGTGCTACTGTGACAATTTATTGTCAGAGCTCTTCAGAAACTTCCATAATGGTCTTGGGTTCTATATTGTATCATTTTACAAGAGTAAGCTTGACCTTTTCATTTTTAAGGTAGCCTTGTTTCAAATTCTTCAAATTGCTTAAATTTGCATGAAGGTTTTTGACTTTTTGTTCAAGTCGATTTTTCCATGTTGGCTTTCCTTTTTCAAATGTCTTTGGCTTATTTATTTCAATTCCCAGTTCTGTTGTTGCAACATAAGCAGCAGGAGTATGCAAGCCAAAAATGTTCATTTCATTTAGCTTCCCATGTAGTTTGCAGTATTTTTTATTTTATTTTGATTTTTTTCTATTTTAATTTCATCACTTCCTGGATGTCAGTAATAGTGCACACCATGGCTTAATTCTGTGCACTATAAATGACAAATGGGAAGTGATGAAATTTTAGGGGGATTTCCCATTTTCATTGAAACTATACAAAATGATATAGAAAATTTCATTAACGTTTCCCATTTCATTTCAAACGAATGCACATCCCTACTAAGCAGTGGCATACATAAATTCTTTTGTCTCTGTAATAGTTTCTGTTGGAATAGTTTTGAGCACCATGTTAATGTCATGCAAAATCCTAGCTAAACTTTTTCTTATAATTTGTTTTAATGATGGTTATCATATTCTTTCTGAATTTTTCATTTGACTTCTGATTCTGTCTGCCAGGTCTATTTGTCGATTACTTAATTGTAATGTCTCAGTTTCCCATGTTACTTCTTGTTCCTATAGGTCAGTGGTTCTCAACCCAGTCCTCTAACCCCCAGGCCAGACAGGTTTTCAGGATATTCACAACGAATGTGCATGAGATAGATCTGCATGCCTTGCTCCCATTGTACGCAGATCTCTCTCATGCATTCTGTTGTGGATATCCTGAAAACCTGACTGGCCTGGGGTCCCAGAGGACTGGGTTGAGAACCACTGCTATAGATCAAGATCTTCTATATTCTCTACAACTTCATTTTCCATCACTTGTTCAACCTTTAAGTCAGCGGCAGTTTCAACGTCCTCAGGTGGCGCAGAGTTTTGGTTTGCAATCTGCTCAATAGCTTCCAGTTCAGTATCAGAAAAAAATAACTCAATGTTAATCCATTAGACACTGTTCATTAATTGATGAGTTCGTGAATTTCAGTTTCTAAATTTGGAACCTCCGCTTTTGAAACCGCCTTATTGATGGCATAGATTGGTAGTGACATTCTTTACTGACTGATTTTTCACTTTTGTCCTAATTTTTCATTTTTGTTTTCCTTTCGGGCACTTTGGAGTCCCTCGCCCTGGTTGCCTAGTAGAAGGAACTGAACCCTGTAGCCAGGGTCAGTCCTAGGCATGTTTGAGTATGTTTTCTGCACATGGCCTAGCTCTAGGGCCAGCTTAAGAGATGTGCCAAAAATAGGAAGCAGGACTGACCAGCAAAGAGACTAAAATCTTTGGGGGGGGGGGGATTCAAAGGCATTTGCATGATCTGCAAACTTGCAAACTGTGTGAATGCTGCTGGACGAGATATTCAGCGGCACTAACACAGTGCCACTGGACATCCGTGGGTGCCGATGCTATGCGCTTAGCATCAGCGTGTATCATGGGTGTTCTGGGGTAGAGTGGAGGCAGCACCCATCACTAACCAGGCAGCGGCGATATTGAGCCACTGCCCAGTTAGAGTCAAGTGAGTAGAATCAGGCGCAACAAAGGCTGGCCTAACTTTACCCGTGGAAGCTAACCGGTCAGTGGCTCAATATTGTCGCTGCCTGGTTAGCTTCCGGGTTCTGCAGTGACCTAGATGTTGGATGCCGGTGGACAAATATGGCCCCAGCATTCAATAGCTGGGGTTAGAATCCAGCAGCAATGACTAGGCACTTTACAAGTGAACATAAGAACATAAGATATGCCATACTGGGTCAGACCAAGGTCCATCAAGCCCAGTATCCTGTTTCCAACAGTGGCCAATCTAGGTCATATGTACCTAGCAGTTTCCCCAAGAGACACAAGTTCCACAATGCTTGTATTGGGTCAAGCATTGATATCCTGGGTCCCTTCTTAATAATGGTTTATGGACCTTTCCTCCAGGAACTTGTCCAAACCTTTTTTAAACCCAGCTACACTAACAGCCTTTACTACATCCTCCGGTAACAAATTCCAGAGTTTGATTACACGTTGAGTGAAAAAATATTTTCTTTTGATTAGTTTTAAATAGTTTACCCTGTAGCTTCATTGCATGTCCCCTAGTCTTTCTATATTCTGATAACGTAAACAATCGATCTACGTTTACCCGTTCCACTCCGTTCATTAATTTATAGACTTCTATCATATCTCCCCTCAGCTGTCTCTTTTCCAGGTTAAAGAGCCCTAACCTTTTTAGCCTTTATTCATAGGAGTATCCTTCCATCCCCTTTACCATTTTAGTGGCTCTTCTCTGAACCTTTTCTAATAACGCTATATCCTTTTTAAGATACGGCAACCAGAATTGCACACAATATTCAAGGCGTGGTCTCACCATGGAACGATATAGAGGCATTATAGAAACATGATGACAGAAAAAGACCACAAGGCCCATCTAGTCTGTCCTTCCATAACAACAACTACAACAGTCCACTTTTTACCTTTAGAGATCCTCTGTGTTGGTCCCATGCTTTTTTGAATTCAGTTACTGTCCTCATCTCTACCACCTCCACTGGGAGACTATTCCACGGATCCACTACTCTTTCCGTAAAGAAATATTTCCGCATATCACTCCTGAATCTATCTCCCTTCACCCTCATCCCATGTCCCCTCGTCGCAGAACTTGCTTTCAATTGAAAGAGGCTCTCTCCCTGAACATTTATGCCACGGAGGTTATAATATCCTTTGTTTTATTTTCCATTCCTTTCCTGATGATACGTAGCATTCTATTTGCTCTCTTGGCCACTGCTGCACACTGGGCTGAGGGTTTTAACATGCTATCCACAATGACACCTAAATCTTTTTCCAGGGTGGTGGTTCCTAATGTGGAACCTTGCATTGTGTAACCATAGTTTGGGTTGTTCTTCCCTTGGTGCATAACTTTGTACTTGTCCACATTAAATTTCATCTGCCATTATGGTAGCCACTGCCGCTGAATTCCCCCCCCCCCCCCACCTCTTGGTTATTTGTAGCTCTGGACCTGGCCTGAACCAACTCAACTGTAGGGAAGAGTGTCTACTGGGGTTGTTCACTGTGTGTGTACAGGCATACAAGAGCCACAGCAATTCTAAATGTTGCCGCCACTCTGAGCCCTGTTCCCTGTGTGTATGAACATTTCAAAACTTGCATGCAGGCAGTTCCCAATGCTGAGATGAGCATCAAAGACGTATTTGCTGGGAACAGGGCTCAGCAGCGGCAGCTCGTGCAGACTGAGAAGGGGGCTGAGCAGGGGCAGCTGGAACAATGCAGGCAGGGAAGGGGCTGAGCAGCGGCGGCTCATACAGAGTGGCAGGGAAGGGGGTTCAGCAGCTGTGGCTGACTTTAAGTAGCTGGAGGTAGAGAAAAAATGGAAGGAAAGGCAGACAACACAGGCCTGGTAAGCCCAGGGAGGGGGCCCTATCAAAGGGGGTGCGAGGGGGTCTTCCAAGGGGCGTCACTATCTTGGGGTTTGATTGGGACGCCTTGGAGGGAAGTGGGGCTTCTGACTGCCTCAGTGGGGGAGAGTTGGAGGGGAATCTGCCATGTGCCTCAGAGGTGGGGGTGAGAAGGGAGAAGGGAGAAGAGGGATCAGAAAGTTATTGAGAGGGAGGGAGGTTTCCACAACTTTTTTCCCATGCGCGGCTTCCTAAAATTGCTGCTCCTGCCAGACATGCAAGGCCATACCCACGCAGTCCTGCAGCTGTTTTACAAGAGGCTCTACATTTAGCAGAATCTCTTGTGAAAATGCTGTCCTAATTCTTCATATTCTGAGATGAACACGGGAATTCCCCTCTCCACATCCTAAAACGACCCGTCGTGTATTTAGTGTTGGCAATTATACATGGAGGGGCAGGATTCAGTGGTGACAGCTAGGTGCTTTCAAAGTACCTAGTAACCGCCGCTTTAATTAAACCCATATTCAGTGCCAGAACTTGTCCGGCATCTGGTGCTGAATATCCAGGTTCGCTGGTTAGTGCATCATTATCCAGGTAGTGGTGATAGTCAGCCGCTAACCGAATCGCGGAAACAGATAAACTTAGCATTTCACCTGTCCTAACTTTAACCGGTTAAGCTATCCAGTTAGCGGCTGATTATCTCTGCTAACTTGATAGCATTTGGCACTGCCCCAGATCTTCTCACAGACTGTCCTGGTGTTAACCGGGAGTTTTTCTGAAGTCTACAGGAATATTCAGCAGCACTAACCGGCTGGAGCTTGATGCAGAATGGGGCCCGTCCAGCCCATCTGGATGTCCAAAAACTGGACGGGCCGGATTTGCACACGATTCTGCACCCACGAGAGTTCCCGCAGGAGCAGAATCATGTGCAACAGGCCTGGACGGGCAGGACATGCCCCAATTCAGGCCTGCTGCTCGTTTGCTTCCCTCCCCATCCAAGCCTCCCAAGGCCCTTGTATGGAGCCCAGTGGTGTGGCATCCTGCCGCCATGGCACTGGGACGCCATGCAGGAGCCCCACTTGCCTGCACGAGTTTTCAGTTTCCCTTTCCCCTGCTGTCTGACCCCCGAAAGACCGGGGTCAGGCTGAGGGGCACCCCCCACGTGCTCCTCACTGGTTCTGGGGAGCCCACTGATGCTGATTCCTGTCTTCGGTGGGGACTTATTCCATCTTCGAGGTGGAATAAGCCCCCTGTCCATTCCTGCCGCCCCAGACATACTGGGCCGCGACTGGAATCAGCCCTGTACATCCGGGGTCAGGGTGCCACCTCTGTCCCATCCAATCTTCTCCCTGTCGCCGCCCCCTCCACCCCCGTCCAGAGCTCCCTGCACAGCAGTCCAGTACATGTGGGGAGCTTTGGTCCAGGAATTGGGTCCCATCAAATAAAGGGTGTTGGACGTTTACCCCAGAAGTCTGACCCTGCTATTCAGGATTCTGCATGCCGGCCTTAGTGTCTATTGGGCTTAGAGCATTTTAGCCAATTAGCAAGCCTGCTGACTGGCTAAAATGCTCTGTATATCCTCCTGGAAACTATGAAATCCATACTTCCACGTAGAATTGTTGTCACTTATAGCTAGAAGTTGCCAAGCGATGCAGTTTCTTTTTTCTATGTATATTTTTATAATATCGCTTCTCCTACTATATGTGTCATTTTTTTCTGTTGGTGTTATGTTTTATATTTTTAATATATTATATAATCCAATGTTTATTTGCACTACTGTAAATGGATCCTTAGAAATTCGAGAATGCAGTATGTTTTAAATAGTGCAAATAAAAATAAACCAAACCACACTGATTTCCTGAATGAGAGCTGAGAAAATTAGGAAAGCAAGTGTTTTGTTTAAAACATTTCATGGTGCCTGAGATATGAGCATTTAGGTATTAAGGTACACGGGATGATGGGATGCTTTGTATCCTGAGACAGAAGGGTGGTACCAGAGTCAGTGAGGTGCAGAAGGATTAGTGAAATGGGCGGCTGTAGACGGGAGAATAGCTTCATTTTCAAACCTCCAGCTCATATCTTTAGGACATGGTTAGCTAAAAACTGGGCAAATGGACCGTGGCTTAATATATCTTCCTGAGCTAGGAAATCATTTTCATTGGTACCTCAGGGCTAACGAGACAGCCTTTTAGGGATCTGTAAAACATGGCGGGCCACAAATCATGCTTAATAGCTGAAAATCAGAGGAAAAACGGAGCATTAGTTCTTGGACGGTGCATGGTTCCTAAATCTCGGCATAAAGGCAATAAGAAGATGATTAGATTTCACACTTCGGAGGTGGCTTGTTGTATTAGTGAAATTAACTGAGGGAGGGCCTGACAGGCAGTCATTCTTCTCACTGAACAGTGAAGCTGTAGAATTCTTCCTTAGCTCCGCCCAGTTTTTGTTTCTTTGCATTTATTAGATGACTGGATTTTTCTGTGCCTGAGATTCTTCAGACTGAGCCTGTCCCTCAAGGGTATATCTCAGTGAAAATTTCTTCTTCATCCTTACCACTTGCCTTGGTTTATTTTCTCTGATAGACTAACAGAAAAGCAGATGAAATTATTGACTGTTAGTGCTACTGATGCTCAGGGCTGGTCCAATCACTAGGCAAACTAGGTGGTTGTCTAGGGTGAACACTTTGGGGGAGGGGAGGGGAGAGGGTTTGCAAAGAGCAGGGAAATCAAAGCTAAACAATAGATCCTGACAGCCAATGGGGGGAGGGAGGGCTTAAGACTTAAGGTTTGCCTAAGGCACCGACACCTTGAACCAACTCTAAGGCCAGCCCTGCTGATTCAGAGAAAGTTCACCCATCTCTGCCTCTTTAGCAGCTACTAGCATTAAAGATAGTTTCTGGTGGGAGGTATAATGGTTGGTCTTATTTGTTATCATAACAATGTGTTCTATGTGTTGTATGCATTTTAAATGTTTTATATTTTTTTCATTTTTGCTTTTTTTGTGATATTATATGCCCTATTTCACATAGATCATCTAGGTAGAAAAAAGGACATCCAAGTTGGGATGTCCAAAATGTCCAGTGAATTTTACAAAAGACTTACTGAATACGTAACCAGCTGATTTTACAACCCATGCACGCATGTTCTGCTTACATGCACAAGTGCTGGATTTCAGAAAACTGGGCATCCATGGGGAACCCATTAAGGAGCCCTAAAGCTCTAATTTAGGGATTTCTGAGGCAGTTTTAAACACCAGAGAGGTAAGTACAATTACTCCCTCAGCCTCTCCTCCAAAACCTAGCTCCAAACGATGGGGGTGGGGGGGGTGTATTTGTTAGTGCACCTTATAAAATATGGGCACGTTTTTGAAAAGAGATGGAAACTGGAATAGAGACATTGAGGTCACAATGCTGACAATTCCATTGGTATTTTAGAAAGGACTCTGCTAAACGTAGAGCTGTTTCTAAACCACTAAAAAGAAAATGCAGAGTAGCGCGCAGCTATGTGTCTATGTACAAAGGGAGGTGGCATTTTACAAATGTATGAGTGGGAAAATACAACAGAGCAAACACAACTATAGTTACGTGTAAGTGCCCAGCACCTACACATGTAGGCTAGCATTTTGTGACTGATAAGTATAGGTAACACGCATGTCCACATGCATGTGAGCAATTTTGCAAGCCTACACATCAATGTTCCCTCTAATTTTCTGTAGGCTGTGTGCGCATAAAATATCAGCTGTGCAGCTTTTGAAGGAAGGTTAAATTTTTGTGCGCCACATAACGATACTCGGAGTTAAATACTTTAAAATTTGACTACACGTCAGAATACAGTATGTAAACCACATTGATTGCACTAGAAAATATTGTAGAACTTGTGAAAACCATAAATACACAACAACTTTTAAATTTTAAGACTTCTGTGTTGTTTTCTATCAGAATCAGAACCGTAATTTTTGTGCGCTCTGTTGTAAAGTATGTGCGCTCACTCGGCGAGGTGTGTGCGCGCGCACACGCGCACAGCTTAGAGGGAACAGTGCTACACATGTAAATGCCAGTAGTTAACTACAGGAGGCTAAGGAAGACCACACCTTTAATCCCTCCTATAAGGGGCTGGCCAAAATCAGCACTTTTAAACGAACCTAAATATGCCAGGGAATAGATATAAAATCCAATGTGCAAATTTTTGGTCATACATGTGTATTTTCCATATGAAATGGGGAATACACGTGTAGAGTTCTCATCCACTAAGGCCACTCCCTCACCCCACCCCGACATGCTCCTTGCAACTTCCACATAGTAAGGATGTCCACGTATAAACTGAGTATGTTCTAAAATTTCCATTTACATGTGGATGCCATTTCCAAATGTAAGCATAAATTGCAAATAAGGCTTCTAAAATGACCCCCATAGGGCATGCTAAATTAATTTAAAGTATACTAATTGACTTTGTGCACCTTAATTCATCAGCTAATGTGTGCTAAATCAGTTTAACATGCACTAAGAATTCCTCTTTAAAATGAATGTCTGAAGTTAATTGAAAAAAAACACCTGAAAATCGGGAAAAATGTGAAAAAAAATATGAAAACAAATCACATTTTTCTTGCCAAATGAGTAGTTAGTTAACATTTGTATTTGATGCAGAGCAAGTGTAAATGCAGGGCCGGACCTAGGCAAACCTTCAGCCTTATGCGCACACACACCCCCTCCCAGATCATCGCAACAACTTGGCTTTGAATGTATGTGTGTGCCCACTCTCCCTGCGGGTAAAAGCATGTGCTGATGGCTGTTAGAGTTGGCGCAAGTCAGGATCTATTGTTCTGATTTGGCTTCTGCTGTTGCTTTTTGCTACCCTTGTGATCTGAGGAAACAGAGGATGACTGCTCACCACAGAAAGGGGGGAAGGAGAGTGTAGGGAGAAATAAAAGGCCCCATCACCTTCCAAGAAGTTGCTGCCCTAGACGCCCACATAGTCTTGCCTAATGTTTGGGCCAGCTCTGTGCGTGTATTGCCATTGCAAACTGGAAAGTACACGCGACCCTTTCAGACCTGCACAGAATATGCTCCCTTCAAAACTGTGAGTACCATCAGTACTACTACTACTATTACTATTACTACTACTGATCATTTGTATAATGCTACAAGGCATACATAGCGCTGTACAGGCACATGCAAAAGACGGCCCCTGCTCTTCAGAATTTACAGTCTAGTCAAGACAGACAACACAGCAGCTGAGGACAAGGATACATCTAGGACAATGGTCAGGAAACACATAGAAGATTAAATAGATCAGGATCCAAAAGCAGCCTCGTAGAGGTGAGTTTTCTGTCTGGATTTAAAAAGGGCCAGAGATAAAGCCTGACACACAGACTCAGGTCATTTGTTCTAGGCATAAGAAGCAGCAAGATAGAAGGATCGAAGTCTGGAGTTGGCAGTAGAAGAGAAGGGCACAGATAGAAGGGATCTGACAGAAGAGCAGAGTTCCCGAGGAGAGGCGTAGGGAGAGATAAGAGAGGCGAGGTAGTAAGGAGTAGCAAAGTGAGTGCACATAAACATCAGTAGGAGAAGTTTGAACTGGATGTGGAAATGGATAGGGAGCCAATGAAGTGACTTGAAAAGAGGAGTTATATGACCATATCGAGGCTGGTGGAAGATTAGCTGTACAGCTGTTTTGAACAGACTGAAGGGGAGAGAAATGATTCATAGGGAGACCAGCAAGGAGGAAGTTGCAATGCTCTAGACGGGAATAGTGTCTTAGTAGTGTGGCTTAGTAGTATGCTCAGAAAGGAAAGGGCAAATTTTGCTGATGTTATAGAGAAAGAAATGACAGGTTTAGCTATCAGTTGGATGTGTGTGGAGAAGGAGAGGGAGGAGTCGAAGACGAGTCCAAGATTGTGAGCTGAGAAAAGAGAGAGGAATAGAGCTTTATCCACAGAGATTGAGAAAAGAGGAAGAGGGAAGAGGGGTTTAGGGGGAAAAATAAGAAGCTTGGTTTTGACCATGTTCGATTTCAAACAGCAGTGAGACATCCAGGCAGCAATGTCAGATAGGCAGGCAGAGATCTGAGCCTGGACTGCCGGAGAGATTTCAGATGTAGAGAGGTAGATTTGAGAGTCATCAGTGTAAAGAAGTTACTGAAAACCATGGGAGGAGATGAGCGCACCAAGGGACTGGGTATAGACAGAGAAAAAGAGTGGGCCCAAGACAGATCTTTGGGGGTACACCAACTGAGAGCAGGATAGCAGTAGAGGAGGATCCACCAAAATAAACACTAAAGGAGTTACTCCTGTTCTATGTAAAGCAAAAGCATGTTATCCAAGTTGTTTTCTCCTGTTCTATGTGAAGCCAAACAGTTTGTTATGGTCATTTTGTTTTATGTAAACCGCGCTGACAATAGTGCGGTATATAAGAAATTGTAATAAATAAAATAATAAATAAATAATAAAATAAGAAGAGAACCAGGATAGCACAGAACCCTTTAAACCAAGCAAGGACAAAGTATTGAGAAGAAGGTGGTGGTCAACAGTGTCAAAAGCAGCAGAAAGGTCAAGAAGGATGATGATCAAGTAAAGGCCCTTGGATTTTGCCAGGAACAACTCGTTAGAGACTTTGGCAAGATCCGTTTCAGTAGAATGTAAAGGACGAAAGCCAGATTACAATGGATCCAGAAGCACTTGAGAGGAGAGAAAATAAAGGCAATGGCGGTGAACTACACATTCTAGTAGTTTAGAAATAAAGAGGAGGAGGGGGCTGGGTTGATAATTAGAAGGACAGTAGGGTCTAGCGAGGGTTTCTTGTGACCACAGCATGCTTGAAGGCTGCAGGAATAGTTACAGCGGAAAGCGATAGGTTGAGAATATGAGAGATGGAAGGGACGCCAGTGGAGGAGATGGAACTTAGAAGAAGGGTGGGAATAGGATCAGAGGAGCAGGTAGTGAGTTTGGAGGAGTAGTTACATGTGTAGGGCCTTGTAACCCTTCTAAAATCACCTCCTACACATTTTCATTTAGGTTATTTTTTTCTAGAGAAGGTCATTTTGGAAGCTCTATTTGTGCTCTGGATGTCCAAAAACAAACATAGAGACGTCTAAAGCACAGAGACATCTCCAGAACCATTTTAGAAGCCAGGTCTGTGGATGTCCCAGTGTAAGGGCATCCAAGTCTGAATGGTGGTGTGGTGAAGGCATGGGTGAAGTATTCCCATGAACCTGGACATCCCCATCTGATCACAGAAATGTCTGGCATCATGTCTACCTTTAGACCTGCTCCAGGCAGGAATAAGCATCAGGAAAGTGCTCATTTTAGCTGAAAAACATTGAAATACAGAAAGATGACAGTCCATCATCCCCAATAGCAGCAATGGGATTTGGAGCCTGGCTTTCCCATTCCTAGTCCACCACTCCGACCATTAGGCCATTCCTGGATGTCTAGGTTCTGGAATACTATTCTGGGGATGTCTATGTAGATATTCTCACAGACATCCATATTGGGCACGTCCATGTTTGTGAAATCGTGTCCGTACCTGGACAAGCCTGCTTTTCAGACGTTCTGGCTTCAATATCACAGATTGCACTTGGACATTCTTTCTAAAATCTCCCTGTGTTTTATTATGTTTGTTAAAAAGTTGTGATCTACCTTGAACTGGGTCCTCCAACTTAAAGCAGGCTGTAGATGCCAATTTAAACTCAATTAAAGCCACCACAGCTGTGGGGACTGGGAACATGATGACAGTGTGAGACAGCTGGAAGGAACGTGTGGGGAGAATGGGATGGAACTGATAGCAAGGTCTCATAAACTGAAAGATTCACAGGCTAGAATGTCATTGAAAAACTCTTGAATTATTTTCCTTTAATGGGGCTTTATATTATTTCTGCGTCATTTCCTTCCAACGCAGCTCCTGACAGGCTGTTCCCTACTGTCACTTATTAGCACCTCTTCACCTAATCCCCTTTAATCTGTCCTCTCCCTTTCTATAAATATCACTCTTCAGTTTTTTTTTCTTTCTCTATATTAATTAACTGAAGACTCCCATGACCTGTTCTTTTACTCTGCCGGCTCGCAGGAGCCTTTGCATGAAGATCCATGCTAAAACTGTTTTGGAGTGCACGTTGGTAAAATTTTAACAGCCATGCTAAAGCAGGACATGACAGGTTAAGGACTACATTTTTCTTTGCACCCAGCAGAACATTACCACAGTCACGGGTAATTTCCAGTCAGTTCCCAATGTTGCAAAGTCCATGGGCGGGGTCAGCTCTTCTATCAGGAAGATTAGGAAATTGCCTAGAGAGCAATGATTTTTCGGGGTAGTGCCAGGGACCTCACTCTGCATGAGCACACAGGGCTCTGCCCTGTGACTGTATTCAGCAGTGCTGCTAATCTATGGCAGCAGAGAATATTATTTATTTTATTTATCTGTTTTTCTATGCCACTTTATCAAGGAGTCAAAGCGGTTTACAAATAACAATTCACAATTCACTACGGTTCTTCTCCATACCGTAATTTCCCATTTGGATTACTGCAACATTTCTTATCTGGGCCTTCTGCAGGACCAACTCTGCTGCGTCCAATCTATTCAAAATACAGCCATATGCACCCTCACCCGTGCACACAAATTCTATTATGTAACTCCTTTTTTGATGTAACATCATTGGCTCCCAATTAGCTCTTGTATTCAGTTTAAGGCCTTCACCCTAACACATAAAGCTATCCACAATGGGGGTTCTATTCAAGGAAGCTTTTGACTCCTCATAACTAACTCTTGAGGTTTCATTCCTCACCCTTGGTCAGACAGGACCTTATCCTCTCTCCCCATCTCCCTCCTCTCTCCCTCCCTTTCTTATTCCCCAGCTATAGTTGCGCTATATCTTTCCTATTAAGAAATTGGCATTCTTGTCCTCTCTGATTGATGCTTTTATTGTAAACCACAATGATTGTCCCAGAAACTGAGGTATATCAAATAAAGACAAACATTTATTTATTTATTTAGCTGTATTTATATCCCGCTTTTCACCAGGTCAAAGCGGTCAATTGGGAGATACATTTAACACGAGGGGATATGACACACATACGCTAATACTTACAGGGAACATGGGCAATGGAGGGTTAAGTGGCTTGCCCAAGACCACAAGGAGTGCCTATAGGACTAGAAATCCCAGTCCCTCCGGCCTGAGATTGCTGTCCCCAGGTGGGACTTGAACCCCCGGCCCTCCGGCCTGAAGTACCTTGTCCTAACCACTAGGCCACTCCTCCCTAACATAAACATAAGCATAAACATTTTTACGTAGAACCGTACGTAGATGATTATTTGAAATGAGAAAACGTTTTAACTTTAATTGATTTAACAGAGAATATATATACATACTAACCAAGAACAAATTGTTGATTAGCTGTTGAAAGTAAGGCTGTAAGCCCTAGGGATTAGAGGCAGTTATATTTATTTAGCTGTATTTCTATACCGCCTTTCACTGGTCAAAGCGGTGTACATAGAACTAGACAGTTGGTAGTACAGTGTAACAATGTAACATCTAAAAAATGTACAGCTTGCATTTTGTTAGATAGGGGAAACGAGCTATATACATATTTACAGTTTCTGGGAGTATTGGTTATATGGGCACTTATCGTATATTGCATCTTGAGTTGTAGGGGGTTGCTGATTCTGCAGAGATTTATGCGGTCAGGCTGAAGTGCCCGGTGAAGAGATGTGTCCTTAGTTGCTTCCTGAAGCTGCTGAGGTCAGTGATGTTTCTTATGGGGTTTGGTAGTGTGTTCCAGATGATGGTGCGCAGAGTTGGAAGGAGCGTTCACAGGCTTGACGATTGTATTTGGTTCTGGCATGGGGGATGACTAGGGTGTTCCCGGTGGAGGTTCGTCCTGATCTGTTGGGTTGTGGGGTTTCAAGGAGAGTGTACAGGTGAGTTGGGGGGTCAAAGTAGATCTTATAATCATAGGTAATCAAGTCAGGGATAACATGTTGGGGCAGAGTCATAGGTTGGATTTGATCCTTTGGGCAATTAAGCTTTCATTTCAAAATGTTCTATCAATGGGTGGGTTTTTAATTCTTTGCCGAATGCTATCAGGTCAGATCTATAGCCAGTTATTTCCTGCTGCAACCCTCCTCTCTCAGGCAGCGCGTAAGGAACTCCTCAAGCCTTTTTTCCAGCAATCTGTGCATATATTTTCAAAGGGAAAGCAGGAACTTATTTTCATTTTGAAAAATGCTGAGGGTACAGTGTGTCTGCAGAAATTTGCACATGCTCTTTCTGTAGGTACCTTTTTCATGGGATGTAATGATGCATAGATTTGAAAATCAAATCTATGCACTTTATTTTTCTTCCTTGACCTAAATATACCACCAGGGATATCCCCTCCCAATGTGGCAGCTGAGTGTACTCATTTTGTACAACCCTAGCAGTTTGTTTAGGGGTGGGCAAGTTTCAGGCAATCCCTTTACCTAAATAAATTGGTATTTACATGGGCAAACAGCTATTGAAAGCTGCCCCCGTAGGTTCTACACACTATAACCATATATGTTAACACAAAAAGAAGAGAATTTTAGAAAGGACTTCCAAGTGTAATCTGGGATGTTTAAGCCAGAACATCTGAAAATAAAGCAGGCACGTTCAGGTGCAGACACAATTCCAGAAACGTGGATGTGCTTGATGGACATCTCTGTGGGCATCTGCATAAACATGCACAGAACCATTCTGCAGAACCTGGTTGTCTAGGATAGCCTAATGGTTAGAGTAGTAAGCTAGGAACAGGGCATTCAGGGTTTAAATTGCTGCTGTTGTTGACATTGTGATGATTATTGGTGATGATGGAATGCCTTCATCCTCCTCAACCAAAACAAGCACTTCCCTGTGCCTGGAAGAGGTCTAAACTTAGACACAATGCTGGACGTCCATGACATTTCTGAGATCAGGCAGGGATGTCCAGGTTCCTGGGAATACCCCAATCGTGCCTCCACCACACCCTTGTTCAGCCTTGGAGGTCCCTAGAGCCGGCTTCTAAAATGGCTCTGGAAACATCTATATGCTGCTGCTGCTGCTGAGCTGCCTCCCCCCCCCCCCACACACCTTACCACCAGAATCAGCAGTAGCGGGGGGTAGTAGCGTTGCTCAGCATGGGAGGGCAGGGTAGCGTGGCTCGGCACTTCGGGGAGTCTCGGCCAGGGCTTCTTCCTGGGGTGGGAGAAACCCTTGGGCCGGCCCTATTCCTCGGGAACTCCACTCTTCCAGCAGATCCCTTTTATCTATGCCTTTTACATCCATTGCAAACTCCAGACTTCATTCATTCCACCTTGCTGGACCATATACCTGGAAGAGACTGCCTGCTCCTCCCCATCCCTCTCTTGGCCACTACTTATGTGTATCTTACCATATTCTAGTCCCCAGTTTCACTATGGGCCCAATTCAGCTGTCCTGCCTGTTTTCCCTCACAGACTCTCCCCGCACAGCCAGAGCAGTAGTATGGGGAGAGTTGGCAGGGGATGGGAGAGGGTGGAGTGGAAGCAGAGTGGGGGCAGGCCGTAAAATGCATAAGCAGTGAAGAGGAAGGCGATTGGACCTAGGAACCACACACAGGTCTGGGATTGGAGGCTGGTAGGTCCCCACCACCCGATCCGGCCCTGACTGACCAGCCCGGGGTTCGGGCAGTGGAATTACAGGGGGTCGATGCCAAAGCAGGCATGCTAGCATGTGAGGTGAATATCCCCGCTGGGATGCAGAGGCATGCTGGGCTGTCTCAGGGTCCGACCTTGCATGCATTGGTACGTTTGGCTCCCGGGGTCCAGAAATGGGACCTAAAGGGCTAGTCCTGCTTGAGGCTGTCCAAATGGCCCAGATGTGCCCCTACTGGGATCGGGCTCTATATGTTTTGTCTTGATTAGATTGTAAGCTCTGATGAGCAGGGACTATGTCTTACATCTATATGTATAGTGCTGCATAAGCCTTGTAGCGCTATACTAATGATTAGTAGTAGGAGTAGTGGTAGTAGCAGTAGTGAGTCGCTACATCAGACTCCCTCTCTGGTCCTGTGCAATTCCAGGCTAAAGCCCACCTCTTTGAGACTGTGTTTGGATCCTGACCCCACCTTAGTCTCCTGTTTTCCATACTTATGTGTTATTTTATTTCCCCTAGTCCAGGGGTGGGCAATTCCGGTCCTGGAGGGCCGCAGACCAGTCAGGTTTTCATGATGCCCCTAATGAATATTCATGAGCTCTATTTGCATCCACTGCCTTCCATTGTATGGAAATAGGGCCATGAATATTCATTAGGGACATCATGAAAACCTGACAGGTCTGCGGCCCGCCAGGACCGGAATTGCCCACCCCTGCCCTAGTCCCCTGTTTGTTGTGTTTGTCTCTTTCTTGAAAAGATTATGAGCTCTGTTGAGCAGGGTCTGTCTCTTACATGTTTGTGTATAGCGCTGTGTATGCCTTGTTATAGTGCTATTCGAATGATGAGTAGTTGTCATAGCAACTAGTGCCAAGGCGGTCAGAGGAAAGATTCAGAGGCACTCTCCAGATACGTGCTTCTGAAGATCAGCCCATAAATTTTAGGGTTGAGTATGTGCATTCTAAAGAGCAGGCCGGAGAAGGGCATACAACACTATTTCCTATATGCCCATGAAAGCCTAATTTGCATCTGACATATCTTTATTTACATGTAGGAAGGTGCTACTTATTAGCATCTTTTGACCTGGTTTTAGCATTTATGCTAGGCCTTTAGAGAGGCTTATAGGGATGCCGGGGTAACTCAGCAATTAGTTGACTAAATTCCACTCTCTGAAAATTGTCCTCCCCTCTGTGGTCCAAAGAAGATGAGCTGCACATTTAAGTGTTGGAATAAGAGGATGAGTCTGGTGGCAGGTAAGGTGTGTGTGGGATTTCATAACAGCTGCAGGTACTCTTGTATCATTGTAAACAATGGCTCTGAATTTCAAAGAGAAACTCTCTCATGCATATTCATTAGGGATCTCCTGAAATCTTGACCTTGAAGACTAGGCGTGAAGACCAAGGTTCTAGTCCATGGATTTCTGCTCTCTTAAAAATGCTACTGAACAGATCTCTTTTCTCTTTCTCTAAATTTTGTTCTGGGACGTGTCACTTTCACCCTTTCATCCCACTTTGATCTAGGGCCTTTCCAGAACTGAGCTTTTCTCCTGAGCCACCAAGAGTTGAATTATTAAACCAAAGTTTTATACTAAAATATACTCACACGCTACATTTCTAAGTCATGCTTTCTCCTCTGGAGAAATGAGATTGTTGTAACTGACATGGTACAAGTTTGAATGAATACATGTATTTTAGGCTTTGGATGGACTTTCTGCGAGATCTTTGAGGCAATGATTAATTATCATTTGATAGGAGCTAGGAACAACGAGTCTGATACTGAGCCCACAGCAGTCCATGTAACTAAAGTGCCTGACCGCCGTGGAAAAAATTAAAACTGGCATCTGGCGCTGAATATCCAGTTTCACCACCAGCCGCAGCGGATATCTCGTTAGTGGTGATGTTCAGCCGATAACTGGATAACACAACTGCATAAAATTAAGACAGCCATTGACCTGTGGTAATTATATGCACTTGGCCAATTCAGGTGCCGGGATAACCCCGGCTCTAGCCAAGGACCGCCCTGAAATGAACTTGATGTTTTCGGTGTGCTCTATGGGGATATCAGCGGCATTAACCAGTTGCTGCCACCAAGGCCGACCTGTCCACTAGGCGAGCTAGGTGGCCAGCCCGGGTGAGCGGCAGCGGCACACATGCACAGCCATGCTCCCCCCCCCAGCTGCTGCTGATTCCGTTTAGGGGGAGGCGGGCAGCGACAGTATTTCCAAAAGCAGTGGCAAAAAGCCACTGCTTTTGGAAATACTGCTGCGCCGCTGCCCACCTCCCCCTCCCGAGATGGAATCGCATTAGCTGGGGGGTGGGGGGGGGGCATCACCAGGGGAGTTGCGAGATTGCCAGGGTTTATTCTGTTCACAAGTCCTGCAAGCCCCTTTTAAATATTGACCCCAGTAACTTTTTGTCGAAGAGGGACAGGTAAACCAATATAGGACTTCTTTAGAGTGAATTACTAGATAATCTATTTATAACACATTTCACCCATATAATTTTAAACCATCTAATAAATTATTCCCATTCATTAATTTGTGGCTTCTATATGGTCTCAGATAAACGGCAAGTTTTTTTATACTTTTGCAAGCAGCTTGCTGTAACACTTATTATCGGGTCAAGGACTTACACCCAAATTAGTGCACGTTTAACATCAATGACCTCAGCCACTTTTTTCATTTAATAACATAATATTGCTTAATAATCTTTTTTTGTTTTTTTCTTTAGCGGGTTGACTCTTATCATACCCTCATATTTCCATAAAAACTGCGTTTGCCATTCTACTTAACTTATGTAGAATCGCATCAGCCCATGTCCCATTCTCTTCTTTGCAACCACAAATGATTATTACTAAACCCCCGACGCCTCTATCTCATGCGCGCTGTGGCGTTTCTCCAATAGGGTTTATCAAGGGGGACGATGTCATTGCTTCCTGCGGGACGTAATCTTCTGATAATGTATCGTTTTAATTTTCTATAAAGATACAAAGCAACATTATCCGGTTAACTTTATCAAAGTCAATCTCTTATGTTTCACAACCTCCTTGTATCTATAACATGTTTTTACTGACCCGTTCGCTTCTCCAATCTGCTCTCTCTTTCAACAAAACCGATCTCAAATTTTTCAATGAAGACGCTGGTGCATGCGTGTTAAGCGTTGTTTAAATACCTATTATAATGTTGTCTGATTGGAGCTTTCTCAGACACACGCTACCCAATCAATGCTGATGTTTAAACCTTCAGGTTGTACTGTGTGAAGAAGCCCCAATAGTGCAACATTGTCTGACTATGGGTCATAAGTTTGAAACTTTAAAATGTTGGAGCATAGAGTTAATACTGTGTGGGTCCCAAGGAAAATCATCTGAACAGAGATTATCATACCGAGAACAATGGTGGATTCACCATCTTCACACAGTACAACCTGAAGGTTTAAACATCAGCATTGATTGGGTAGCGTGTGTCTGAGAAAGCTCCAATCAGACAACATTATAATAGGTATTTAAACAACGCTTAACACGCATGCACCAGCGTCTTCATTGAAAAATTTGAGATCGGTTTTGTTGAAAGAGAGAGCAGATTGGAGAAGCGAACGGGTCAGTAAAAACATGTTATAGATACAAGGAGGTTGTGAAACATAAGAGATTGACTTTGATAAAGTTAACCGGATAATGTTGCTTTGTATCTTTATAGAAAATTAAAACGATACATTATCAGAAGATTACGTCCCGCAGGAAGCAATGACATCGTCCCCCTTGATAAACCCTATTGGAGAAACGCCACAGCGCGCATGAGATAGAGGCGTCGGGGGTTTAGTAATAATCATTTGTGGTTGCAAAGAAGAGAATGGGACATGGGCTGATGCGATTCTACATAAGTTAAGTAGAATGGCAAACGCAGTTTTTATGGAAATATGAGGGTATGATAAGAGTCAACCCGCTAAAGAAAAAAACAAAAAAAGATTATTAAGCAATATTATGTTATTAAATGAAAAATGTGGCTGAGGTCATTGATGTTAAACGTGCACTAATTTGGGTGTAAGTCCTTGACCCGATAATAAGTGTTACAGCAAGTTGCTTGCAAAAGTATAAAAAAACTTGCCGTTTATCTGAGACCATATAGAAGCCACAAATTAATGAATGGGAATAATTTATTAGATGGTTTAAAATTATATGGGTGAAATGTGTTATAAATAGAAGAGGGACAGGTGACATATTTAGTTTTTTGTAGCTTCACCAATGGCGTGCAGCAAGTATGATGTCTAAAGAATGTCTACACTTGGTTACCTTATAACCTGGAAGTAAAATGTGTTTGTTCTGTATAGACACACATCCTACCCCACAACAGCCAAGTGAAGCATATATATAGCCAAGTCCTATATTTAGCTTTTTAAAGTGGAAAATGTCTCTCCCAATATGTGCACGTTTCATCTCAACCATGAGCCTGTCTCTAGGGTAACATACCAGCAGATTCCATTGCAGTCGCAAGTTATTGATCCATGAAGCATGAACATGAGTGAACTTGCCACAGGTTTGCAGGCACTGGTCCACCACCTGGTTGGCGATAGCAGCATATAAGGGTGCTTTGCATAATTGCCTGTAGCCTCATTTGTATGAACCCCTTTATCCATTTTATATATACAGGAAGATGCCTTGGTTTAGTCAGTTTGTGCTATGCTAATGGGAAATATTTTGTTTGTTCTTCCCTATAAGAAAATCTTCACTTCCGTGCCAAACCAGGGTTAGAAAGTTTTAATTGTAAATCTGGTGCAGAATGAGCAAATAATTCCATGCTATAAGAAGCAATCCGAGACACGGTTTCGCCCAGTCACATGCAATAACTCTCATAACTCTCACTTCCCTAAGAGAATTTGGAGTAGGAATACAAGGCAACGGGATAAAATCAGGGCCAGATTGCTCTGGCCCTCCTGACCTGGATGTCATTCATGTTTCTTCTCTCCAAAGTTGCATTCAAGGGGACCATGTTGTTGGTTGGAAGATAGTCGCAAGAGTTCTGCATACATGGATCTGTCTTTGATTGATGAGCGAGACCGGGGTGCCGTATTCTGGCTTGTGCTTAGTAGTGATTGGGCCATGAAAGGAAGTTATGGAAAGGATTTTGAAGAAGAATGCGGCACTTTACATGTGCTGATCTGCCTCCAGCCTAGGAAGTGACCCGACATTCAGCTGGTGCACTACTAGAAACACGTGGAGGCGTGGCGGGTTATTTTGAGAACGGTCTCCTGTCACTTGACTGTCATGTTCCTGCCTTTCATCCTCTTTCTCCGGAGGTCCCTGGCATTTGCGATGCTGTCGCCAGTAATTGTTATTTTCCTTTTGCTTAGCTGCTGACACGGAGAAGATTGAGCTGTTATGAAGGAGCTGAATAATTAAAGAACGGAGGCCACCCAACACAGACTGGAAACTCATGGGTTTGCTCACTCTCCAACAGATGGGTGCAAGGAAGCCATCTGAGCATTAGCATTAATGATTATTAAGGTAGAGCTGTTTTGGTAGTATGCCCTCTCAAAACAATAGAAATGTAAAATCTACACCTCCGTCTCATAAAGGTCACACCGGGACAGGGCTGGCTCAACCACCAGGCAAACTAGGCAGTTCTCTAGGGCCGCAACTGCTGAGAGGGGCAGCGGCAAAGAGTAGAACATTCACAGCTAAACAATAGATCTTGACAGCCAGGGGGGTAGAAAAGCTTAAGATCTGCTTAGGGGTGCCAACATCTTGAACCAACCATGGGGCTGGCTCTGCACCAGGCATTCTTTTGCTTCACTTATGGACTTATTTATACCCATTATGTACGCTATCAGGAATTGTGTGAGCACCAGAGTGTAAGGTCTGTGGGTACTTCTGGATCAATAAGATTATTGCCTGAGTTAAAATTACCATCAGACTCATGTTTGCTCGCTCTGTTCATACATTTTCACCGCAAGCGGACACATGCCGTTGCATTCCCGCCCTTTCTTGCCCCCGTGCCTGCCTCTGCAGTCTAAGGTAAAAAGACCTATCGCTGAGAAAAATGCACACTGTTACCAGCAGGCAGCAAACAAAAAGCTTATTTCCATGGGTAAAACACTGGTTCACCACCGAAAAGGCTCTGATTTATTGCTCTCCCTATGTGTATCTGTGTTCTACCTCTCCGCTGTTCTCTGGCTGTAATTATGCACATACAATTCAAAATCCTGTGTCTAAAGGTCTGAATTATGCAAAGTCCTGCATGCTTTGTTTGTCAAAATAACAAAGCATATTGTTTTTGATTGCTAGTTTAAAATACACTACAGAAATAAAACATCACAAAACAGTGCAAAATTTTGAATTTTTGTGTGTAGAATTCCAGCAAGCGTAAGTCATGCTTCAGTGCTAATAGATTTCCAGGCAGGTTTTTTTTCGGAGTCCACTCACATCTGAGGTTTCAAATGGATTTATACTTCACAAAGCTGTTTACAGGAAATTAGATACAGCATGGGCAACAGAAGTGCAAGCTTCCCACGGGTGTAAAAACACACACACACACTCCGTGAGCCTGGGCTACAGCAATGCAAGCTTCCCTCGTACATAAACAACACACTCATACACACTCACCTCCACCAAAGAACACATGTAACACACACTACAGCAGTGCAAGTTTATTTGACACACTGTCTTAACAATGTGTCTTAAAGAGAGAAATCAGGTTGGATAGTGTGCACTTGTAGTGTGACCTGCTAGTACATTGCTCCTTCCTCTTTTAGCATTCTCAGGCACATCTGAGTGGGGTGGAAAGGGATGGAATATGGCTTGGTAGGATGGCAGGGGGAGGGTGGCGGTAGGTGAGGTTTCTCCAAATGGGTGAGTTTTGTGCATCAATAAATATAACTGCCTAAAATAAAATTATAACCAAAGAATAAAATATACCCTTGGTAACTACCAAAAATTCACCACAATCTTCAAAAATGCTAATATTATTTTTATAAGATTAAAACCTCCTAAGTTCAATATGGCATTAGCGACCTCAGGATGGCCTTACCCCTACATTTGGCGAAAACTAATCACCATAGGGAAATGGCAGACGCTCACATCATCGGTCTAAAGCCTTATTATTTTTACCAATTACATATCCTTTATTCAAATTCACCTCCCTCCACAGAGCCTGCCCACTTCACCGGCTCTTCAACTGCCTTTCCACCGGCGTGTTTAGTGAGGGGAGAGCAGCAGTCACCATCGGAGGTGAGAGCAGGAGCTCCACCTCCCTCCACAGAGCCTGCCCACTTCACCGGCTCTTCAACTGCCTTTCCACCGGTGTGTTTAGTGAGGGGAGAGCAGCAGTCACCATCGAAGGTGAGAGCGGGAGCTCCACCTCCCTCCACAGAGCCTGCCCACTTCACCGGCTCTTCAACTGCCATTCCACCGGCGCGCCCGCGCCTTGCGGGCCCGTGCCTGAGGGTCTCACCAGAGGACCCTTTGGCGTGGCCCTTAGGCGTTGGACCATGCGGGACCAGGTAGGCTGCTGTATTTGGTTTGCTTGCCGCGGAGATCGTGATGGTGGAGAGACGATGCTGGCGTTGGAGGCTGTGAGCGAGAGCTCTGCCCCATCATCTGCTTCTGTCATGTACATCCAGGCTGTAGTGGTTTATAAGCAGCCATTTCTGCAGCGTATTCCTGCCTGGCTTGACTGGTCAACTCTGTTTGGAAGGACTGAGCTGTGGTGGTATGGTATTCTGCCTCTCTGGATGTTTTAATGTGTCTTTCCTCCTATCTCTTCTATTTCTTTGACTATCACTGTATCTTTTATTCTGTCCTATCTTATTAATGGCGTTCTTTTCTTATTTTCAGTATTTTTTATGTAATATTGTAAACCGCTCTGATGCTTTTGGCCTGAGCGGTAGATCAAATGTAATAAACATAAACATAAACCTCTAATTAATAATTATTATATATCCACCAAAATACTTTTTAGGATTCTTCAAAACGAAGCAACACACAAACAAAATTAAAAGAAGGCGTCTGCACTTCTACGTGGTATATGGAAAATATATACCCAATACCGGAGCTCACAAGATGCAATCCGTTTTACCTATAGCAAAATAGAAGAAGATTCTTAAGGATCAGCATATCTGTACATCCAATAAAGATATATAGTCACTTATCTGAGCAACTTCTGGGTCCGGCACGTATCGATGGTTGAAAACTGCTTAACTAAATTATAACCACAAGCCGCGGTGAACAGGCAGCCGAAGCTGTCGGTCTCCACGACAAGCTATATAATAAAAGCTTTTGTTTTGCCAAGTAGGCTTCTTCAGGGATTATAAATACAATTGCTTCACCAAATGCAAAGAATATCTTCGAGCATGCAATATGCTTCTTACCATTACCGTATCCTCAGCGTCTGATGTCTGTTTTTAAACCAACCTACCACCAATAGAATCGCTTACAGGAAGACTAGCATCATCTATTCAACTAACTTTATTCCTATCCCTACACACTACAAATAACACATACCATTTAAAAAAATTTATTTTTAAACAATAAAAAAGAGAAGGAGATCGGAACTTCAGAGATATCCCACTTAGCCTCACATAAATAATATCCAATCGATTTTATTTTGTTGGATAGGTTGCCGTGGAGACCGACAGCTTCTGCTGCCTGTTCACCGCGGCTTGTGGTTATAATTTAGTTAAGCAATTTTCAACCATCGATACGTGCCGGACCCAGAAGTTGCTCAGATAAGTGACTATATATCTTTATTGGATGTACAGATATGCTGATCCTTAAGAATCTTCTTCTATTTTGTTATAGGTAAAATGGATTGCATCTTGTGGGCTCCGGTATCGGGTATATATTTTCCATATACCACATAGAAGTGCAGACGCCTTCTTTTAATTTTGTTTGTATGTTGCTTAGTTTTGAAGGATCCTAAAAAGTACTTTGGTGGATATATAATAATTATTAATTAGAGGTGAATTTGAATAAAGTATATGTAATTGGTAAAAATAATAAGGCTTTAGACCTATGATGTGAGTGTCTGCCATTTCCCTATGGTGACTAGTTTTCGCCAAATGTAGGGGTAAGGCCATCCTGAGGTCGCTAATGCCATATTGAACTTAGGAGGTTTTAATCTTATAAAAATAATATTAGTATTTTTGAAGATTGTGGTGAATTTGTGGTAGTTACTAAGGGCATATTTTATTCTTTGAGTTTTGTGCATACCATGACAGTCATGAACCTCACTTCTAAGCCAGGGTATGTGGAATATGATCTCAGTCTCTCAGATTTACTGCTGGTGCTCAGCGTAGTACTTATATGTGGAAGTGTCTGTGCGCATATGTAAGTCTGTGAGTCTGTGAGGAGATAAAGGTATGTTAAGGAGAGTCTATGATGTGTGTTTATTAAAGGTGCCGTTAACAGGCATTATCAGCACACATGAGAGGTTAATACAGCAGAAAGTGCCAATAACGCTGGACTGACGTGCAGAAGCTGGGCCTCTAGCGTTAAGATGAAAGGAGGTGGAGAGTGGGCATTAATGGAGCGGAGAGTGGGCAGGGATAGCATGTGCTTCTTTAACACCAGGTTGTGTTGCCATGCGTTAGAGCTCCCAGCGCTGGGAACCCTAATGCCATCTGAAAGTTTTCAGTAAGGGCTATTTCTGAGGGGAGAGAGCCTATTTCAAGTATGCAATGTGCTCCACCCACTGGAGTTCCCAACTTTGTGATAGTAGTGCTCCATTGGCAGCAACAGAACAGTGCCCGATTAAGAAAAGGCACTATGTTGTTGGTGCCAAATTTGCAAAGGAGGTGTCACGTGGGTGATGCGGTGGGACTGGCTAGTCCACAAGACTGACAAGGCCACTGCCTAGGGTATACATCTGTGATGTCTGGTATGGTTCCACTGTGACAGTGGCAGCACACATATATCCTTTCACTGCCAAGATAATTGAGAAGATCGTCCAGCAACAGCTTCAGGAACACCTGGATATCAACAACATACTGGACCCACAACAACACGGCTTCCGCCCTCTACATGGAGTTGAGACCCTCATGACCACACTGATGAACACTCTCCTCATAGGAACGCAAGAAAAACACTCTGGATATGCCATGATCTTCCTTGATATATCTGCAGCGTTCGACACCATCTCCCACAACATCCTCATACACAGACTATGGACTATTGGGATCAAAGACACAGTACTAAAGTGGTTCCAATCCTATCTAACTAACAGACAACAATTAATCCGTACCAGCACTTCAACCTCCCCCCCGTTCCAGCAACACCAAGGAGTGCCCCAAGGATCCACACTATCAGCCATGCTCTTCAACATTTACCTCCAACCACTCTGCTCAGTCATACGCACTCACAACATCAGCTTCCACATATATGCTGATGATATCATGCTCTACGCCCCCATAACAACCTCAAACCCAACAAACACCCACCTATCAGCATGCTTCTCCGAGGTGTCCGACTGGTTGCAAGCAAACAACCTATCCATCAACATAAAGAAAACTGAAGCCCTCATAGTGACAAAAGACCCTGACTTCACTCCACCTATGCACCTCAACATAGGAACCACAAGCATTCAAATACAACCACAAATAAGATATCTGGGCATCATTATTGACCAAGCCCTTCCCCTAAAACAACAAATCACTAAAACCTCCGGAACTATATTCCATAAGGCAAGGACAGTGCAACGCCTCAGACCCCTTCTAGAACATCAAGACGTCCGAACAGTGATGCAAGCCACGACACTCTCACATCTGGACTACTGCAACATAATCTACAATGGCCTTCCAGCCTCACAGACCAACCCCCTCCGAACAGCATTGAACACCATAGCAAGGATCATCCAGAGAGCAAAGAAAACCGACCATATCACCCCAATTCTCAAAGACCTTCACATACTTCCCCTAGAAGCGAGGACTAAATACAAAGCCATCCTACTCACCCACAAAGCCATCCATCAAACTCAGAACACCCAGCTTTGCACCCTACTGTCTCGTCCAGCCCACGGCAGAACTACCAGACAAGCCTCCAGCAATTCCCTTACAGTCCCCCACAAAAGAACTAAATGCTCACAACGGACCTGCAACCGAGCCTTTGAACTTTATGCTCCATCCTTATGGAATTCCCTACCAAGCTGCCTCAGAAACAATGCCGACCTACTATCCTTCAGAAAACAACTAAAAACCATCCTTTTCCAGGAATACTTCATCACGACTCCCACCAAAAAGCACACTAACCACTGATCTCGCCCACCATGAACCTCTGAATCAAAGCTATCTATCCTGTCTATGTACAAAGTCTGTCCCACGTCCAAAGTCTGTCCTATGTCAAAAATCATCAATGTTGCCTCCTCGGTGATGGCCCCGCCCTATACTTAATTTCCCCACCCCTCTACGTAACGCCGCTTTGACCCGGTGAAAAGCGGGATATAAATACAGCTAAATAAAATAAAATAAATAAAAAAATATGCTGTCACAGTTCAAAAGAAGTTGCGCCACCCCCACTGCCACCATGCTGCCATGTCAACATTGCATGAGGGTGGGGGTGGCAGTCACAGCGGCTGTGGCCTGCTGCAGACGAAACTTTGTCCCAACCCTGTGTGTCCAGTGCAACGCTGCAGTTGCCATTGTCAGTGGGATGGCAAGCATGTCAGCAACAGGTACAGCAGAGCACATGGTGATCCCTTCCTACTGAGGTCTAAGGCAGTAGCACGTATGCTCTCATCCCCCAGTGGAGGGGGGCAGAAGCAGCAAGGTGTGCCTAGCTGCATGTGGGCAAGTTCAATAAGGCCGCCTGCAGCACTGAAGTGGCAGCTGTGTCACGATGGCAGGGAGGGAGGGATCGGCCGGCATGCTGTCCATCATGAGTGTTGGACCCTGGCACCCGGCTAGTTTTCTGAATGTATGGGCTGGCCGTGGGACCAGGATGCCCTCCAACTGCACATATTGAGTGGATATGTGCATGTGGGGGGAAAAATATGCCACTGAGGCAGGAATAGTATGCAATATGATAACAGCCCATGTTAAAGGAAAAATGCCCACCCTGCCCCCTCACTGGCCAAATGATGACCATAAGCTGTGTGTGAATCTGTGACCCCTCCATAAGTAAGCATTCAGTCAATTACAACCATCTGAGCCACATGTGAACCCAAATAAGCCATGCTGGTATGCAAGGTATGAGATTATTCCATGACTGCCCCAAAAGTACACACCAGGAAATGGGAATGTTGGTCATTCTGCTAGCACATCCATGTCTGCAATGTTTGTGTTTATGTATCATAGCCTGCCCCTTTGACTGGACAGATCCCATATGTAAGACATGAATATCAGTTGAACCAGCAGCATAGCAAGGCAGTGCTACATACAGACCTAACAAGATGTCACTCTCCCACACCTGCCGAACATACCTTGTCAGACAAGTATGGCAGAGAGCCTGCAGAGATCTAAGCAGACAGAGGCATACCCCAACTCATTGCTGCATTCATCCTGACAATAGCCACTTATATAACAATGGATTAACAAACTCACACAGCTGTTCTGTGGCTCCAAACACATGGCCACTGTGTGTATGAAAGAAAGATCACAGGTTCCAAATCAGTCTGTGGATCAGGAATTGTATGTCCGGGTGCCTTAACTCTATCCTGCATTTCCAGAACTGTATCAGCATGAACAATCTTCAACAATTCATCCAGGAAATGTCCATACACTCAGCTGCTACAATGAGAAGCTGCACCACCCACAGCTGGATGGCAGAGCATACTAATAGCATCAGAACACTGAACAGACATTGACAGGGCCTGAGCATTGCAGAATGTGCTAATAGCGCCTGCACACTGAGCAGGCATTAATAATGGTGGAGCATCAAAGGAGGCCTAAGGGGCAGGTAAGAATGCCAACCTGAAAACTTTTGGATAGCAGGGTTATGTGTGTGTCTCCAGAGTAGTGTGAGCCTCAGCAATGCATCTGGTGCCCAGGCTTTATGGCTGTGCATACAACATACTGCAGGTCACACATACTGTGTGAGACACCATGTACAAGCAGAAGGTTAGCTTTCAGTAAGAAGCTGCAACCTGTGGCTGTGATGCTGTAATGCATCCTAGTTACATCAGCAACAAGGCCCATTCCCACAGCATTCCCCTACACATACCTCCCAACATGACACTGTTGTGCAGCTCCCATATCATCTGCTGGTGTGACTGAAGTGAACAGGGAGGACATATGTGTGTGTGTTGCAACCCTCACCTCTGACTCAGCCTCTAGGCCTCAGGACAAACCAGTTTGCACAGGTGAGAGGCCGGATTAATGCCAACTGCCATAACAGCTATATCCATGGAAACAGTGTTAGCCCACCTGGTGCAGCTGCAGCCTATAAGGAACTAGGCTCAGGAAGAGGACTGGCCTCTGTGAATGTCCAATCCATTCACTTTGTTGGTGACACTGGCAGGAATCTGTGATTTACCTGCATGTATGTTGCTCTTGTCCCATGCAGCATTCGCAGAGTGCAAGTGAGGGGACTCTTTGCTCCATGCAGTATATGCACATACAGGGAGGTATGTATCAGGCAAATTTGCACACAATAAACGCCACCTCAAAACTGTCTACTGATCATTAGCCAAAGCATCCAGCAGTACATTACCTATTACTCCAAATGAGAGTCCAAATGCACCTGTGTGCCTGACTGGGACAGTGGGACACTGACCTTTGAATGGTGCATGCACAATTCCAGCTGCCAAAATGTGGCACGGGATGTCATGATGATCTCTGCATCGCCCGCCACCATTTGGGAAGGCAGTGCCTGGAGGTGAATGTGGGGGTGTGGGTGAGAGGAACAGTAACATATATGTTTAGAATGTGCTATTCGTAGGTGGCATTGTTGTCCAAAGCCTATGTTCACATGGTCAGAAGCTATGCGGGTCTGCTCAGTGTCTGCATATACTACATCAGAGGGGCTGCATGACAGCCTCACTGACTCCCCATGGGCACCAAGTGTGACAGTCATAAGGATGTTGTTAGAGTACAAAGAGGCAAGGAATGGTGGCGTATGTGTCGCCAGCAACTGTTCCAACATCCAACCCCATGTCCAACCTGCCATGCTTCCACATGCTCCTGGGGGGAGGTTCCAATGTATGTGTAGCATGTGAGAGTGCATGTGCTACACTGGCCAGTTTTGGAGTGTCCATGACTAGGGGCATGACATTATATGGGAGTACAAACATGGCACTATGTTCAATGCTGACTGCTAAAAGCTGTGTAGGGGGCCCTCCGTATTTGGGTATGTGATAGATGTAGCCCACTGTGGGCCAGCATGCACTCGCAGCCTGTCTCTGGCCCACTTTCCACTGTGTCTTGCATTGCATAAGCTGTCCCCAAGTCCAAGATTAAAGGGTATATAATGAGGAGCAGAGGATTCTGGGTATTGCCTAAAACAGAGTGGTTTGCACAGGATGTATATGAGTCGGAGGCAAGGTCAGCGGCTGAGCCATCTTAGTGTGGGTTTGCCACAGGCATGGCCTGGGTGCACACATCTGCTCATGCTGAGAAGCCACTATCACTCTGACTGAGCTATGACCATGTCACGGCTATGTATCCACATGATGTTATATAGGGTCAAGCTGCAGTGATATGGGTACTATTTCTTTTATGGCGTTCCAGTCACTAGACAGGCTGCTGGTTATCTGTACTGTTTGTAAACGTGAATGTGTTCATGGTGGTTATGCATACAGTAAGTGGTGACTAGCAGACTGGGCACAGATGATGTGAGTGGCTGACACAGGACAGTGTTGCCTAACGTATGCTGGCTGCTTGAGATTGATCGAGTTGATTGGCATTCCCAGAAACTGAGACTAACAGCTGTTTTGGGGCTGTTATTAACCTGCTGGTAATGATGGTCGCAACAGATTTTAATTTCTTGGTATCAGCATCCCATCTCCTGCCTAGACAACACTCACTGCATCTGGGATCCTTGACAACCACTGCTGCAACTTTAGGCACCGACATGAGATGTTATAGGAGAGTCCCAGGCTAACAGGATCAGGACACAAGGCCCACATAAGACAGGCCACTCCAGCATGCCGTAATTGTACAGAATATGAAGGAACTAACATCACACACACTGCAAACAAGATCTGTAGCACACTGGCAGTTTATCTTCCTGTTTTATGTAAAACCGAGCAGCCTGTTGTTCTGGTCTTTGGTTATATGTAAACCGCGCTGATTGTAAATAGCGCGGTATATAAAAAACTGTAATAAATAAAATAAATAAATAAAAATAGACTTCTGCTCCAGAATCTGGAAAGTCCATCTACTCAGGGCTTTCTCTGGGGACCAGGTGATGTGTGCCCTCCCTCACAATCAGGGTGACTGCAGAAACAGGTCATTTGCACATATTGCAGCTGTCATGTGCAGGAAGCACACATTGTCCCTGCATATTACAGAGCTGATGTGATGGATCACTGCATTCTCCATATGGCCATCAGTTGCATATATGTGCTCAGATTGTGCGGTTCATCATGGGTAATGGAGGGGCTAACTGATACTGGCACTCAGGGCCTCATTTGCAGCCATAGTGGTGACTGTGATCACTGGAGCATTGCTCAGTACTTGCTTGTCTTCTATGATGGTGGGAGATGTGTGCATGGTCAGCGATGGATCACAAACGTCATGAATGTGGTTTGAGTTAAGTGTATGTGCAGGTGCAGTGTACAGCAGGTGACAAGGGACTGCAAGCCCCTCACGTGTGCTGCCTCAAGGGTTAGTGCCACACTGAAGTGCAGCGGACCTTTGCGTGTGACTGTTGTTTGGCAATGAAGGTACAGTGGAGGGACAGGCATTTTGACCTCACATGTGGCTTAACCTTTGGACAAGGGATGTATTCAGCAGCTCTGTGCTGTTATGCAGCTAGTGTACTGAGTGTGCAGTGCAGTTCGTACTGCATATGTGCCGCAGTAGGCAGGCTCTAGGTGTAGTGTACAACTTTCTCAGACTGTGCCAGCCACATTGTTTCATATTCTGGATTTTGCTCATTGCAGGCAGGGACCTGCAGTCTCTTTGTTTTAGACAGTGTTATGGAGAAGCGTGTGGAGGTGTAGCCTAATGGTTAGAGTACTGACTCAGTAATCAACAGACCAGGGGTTGACTCCCACTTGTTCTCTTTGTGGCTGTGGGAAGCTCACTTCAATATAGTGCCAGAAACAGTTTGGGGTCTGCATTGACTGGAGGACATACATTCTTATACTTTTTTATGTGTTACGATAGAACATTGGGTCTGCAAACATTCACTCTGAAATCATGCCCATCTGACAGCATGTCTTTATTAGTTCTGCTGTAGCCCATTGCAAAGGGTCAGACATGTTCACCCTGCAGATGTATGATACACGAGTTGTACTTGATTGGAATATGTCATCATAACTGTGACTGATCATCTTTGACTTCATCACATGTATGCAGTACATGCAGGCACATCCCATCCTGGGATGGCCACCTGCAGGGATCATCACACGTCCTTACTAGCTCCATATGGCCAATATGAGAGACACTTGTCCAGTTGTTATATGCACATGTGTCAGGAGGATTGTATGATGGTTAGAAAAGCTGAGACAGCTGTCATACCCAAATAGCTAGTATTGGGACTTCCCTGTGACAGAGCTATAATTTTATCACACACATTACAACTGCATTTGTGTGGTCACATCAGGTGCATCGGGGCAACACGGCCATATCGCACTCTCATCTACTGCTATCGATCCCTCAGCCCATCTATCAGCATGTGCCCATTATGTACAGTCATGTATTCTCCTGCCAGCTGCTACACTATGGCCCTCACAGGTACAGTTTAATCATTTGGACGTATCGCTCACACCTTTCCTGTGAATGATCCACACGTCACCACTCCTGCTCGGTCATCCTTTCGATGCCCACATCGTGACGATGCTGCCTCTGCCAGGAGACACTTCTTTCCAATCCTATGCCACACACTGACATTACAGCATATTATGTGGCACCCCTCACTGATACAGTACAGACGCCTCCCACCTGCTCATCCCACTTACAGACTGACATGTAGGATACATATGGATCTGACATATCCATCAGCTCTTACCTTTCCTTCCATCCATCACCTTAAAATGTGACTTTCCATTTCTTCAGTCACCTCTCACCACACAGGTCTTTCTCCTTTGCTGCTGGTGATCAGCAACCCTTCCTTCCCCCCTCTCTACCCCACCTTCAGTACTTCTCTATGGCATTTTCTGCTGTGCGGGTCTTTCTTCTCTGATGGCTAACATGGAGATCCCGCTAGCACTTCTTGCTGCTGCAAAAAAATTCAGACCCACATCTCTGTTAGAAGGTAAGTTTATAATGATGCATCTAGGTTTGAAAGTGGAGAAGGTGCCTATTTTTAGCTTATTTTGCCTATGGAGGCCATTCTGGGACATGAAAAGCAGGGCTGTATGGCGTGTATGCTGCTAGCCAGCCTCCCCACATGTACAGGGCCTCTGTGCAGGGAGCGCTGGATGGAGGTGGGAGGGGGAGGGAGAGGCTATGCACCGGGACATAAGGGCCTATTCTGGTCAGGGCCCTGTATGTCTGGTGGGCTCTATTAGTGCTCCCAGATTTTTCCATCTTGGAGGTGGAATAAGCGGAGGGTGTACCTGCGATCAGGACCGGCAGCCCCCCTCAGGACATGGTGCTGCTAGCGGTGAGGCCCCACCACCCAATTCCAGCCCCGGCAGACTCCTTCAAGGGTTGGGCAGCAGGGAAAGGAAATGTGCTGGTGGGTCGGACTTTCCATGTTCCTGCTGGTTGTCCTGGTGCCATGGCGACGGGATGCCATGGCACCAGCACACCAGCAGGAGCATGGTGTGGGCTGGATGGGCGACAGCTGGACGTCTCCCATGGCAGGATGAGGGGCATGCCAGGCTGTCTATGTCCCCGATCCTGTACCCACAGGAACAGCCAGCTCCCGCATTGCAGAATCGGGTACGCTGTGGCCCTGTCCATATTGTGGATGTTCTGAAAGCCCAGATATACCCCTCTGTGAATTGGGCTCCACATGTCTTTATAAAACACTAGCACAAATCTTGCAGAAATCATGCCTAGATTGAAGATGTGGACATTACGCCTGCTTGAGAGCAGGCATAAATGTCAGCATAGAAAATAAATGTGTACAAGCATATTTCCTAAATATGTGCACAAATTCTAATGCCACCCGTGTGCTTCCCAAACTCTCGCTATGCGTGCCTGGTTTGCAAGTACGCACCAATTTGCACTGTGCATGCTTTTACACGTGACCTAATTTTATGAGTCCTTTTATGCAAATAAATCCATGTTGTATATGCATAATAGGTCTATAAAATTACCTTCTTAAAATCCAAGAGGCAAGTGGAACTAGGAGTGGAAGTCTGTGCTGTCTCTGCCGCTAGTATTCCCTGTCTTTGCCAGCATGGAGAGCTCAGCAAAACTAGGAAGCATCAACAAGAACACCAATATACGTTCTCCCTGCTAATCCTTGGTCGTATGCTCCTTTCATTTGTAGGGATGGATGGACAAACAGACAGAGAGACCCTCAGAAACTGGTACTAAATACACCTAAAAACAGAGATGGAGAGACCAGACAAAAATACAGATCAAGGACATCAGAGAAGAAATGTTAGAGCAGGCTTATTCCTGCTGTTCCCAGAGATCACCTGTTACAGGTAAGTAACTGTGCGTTCTCAACTTAGTCCTTGGAATACATCTAGCCAGCCAGGCTCTCAGGGCAACCACAATGAACATGCGTGAGAGAGCTGTGCAAACAATGGAGGCAGGGCAGGCAAATCTCTCTCATGCATATTCATTGTGGTTATCCTGAAAACTTGACTGGCTAGGTGTGTCCCGAGGACTGGATTGAAAACCTCTGCATTAGAGGTCAAACAGAAGAAGGAAGCAGAAGGAGCAGGAAGACAGATAACCAGAGCTGGGATAGAGGTACAAGCTGCACAGGTAAGTAACTCCGTTTTCCTTTCCATTCCACCAGCTGGGGTAAGAAGGAAGGAAAGGAGGAATGTAAAAGGGCAAAAAAAGATGAGCCAGAGAGATTGAGCTTCTGAGTTTCATATCTGTCTCTGAAATTGCTTCTAGGCTTCCACGCAAGAGTCAAGAGGTGGCTGAAAAATCACCATAAATGAAAGAGTTGTGCTGAAAAAAGCTTTGATTTCTGAAAAGCAAAATGTTCTTTCCTCCTTTTTCGCTGATTGTTTTCCAGATCTGTTCTTGGTGCTGTGAGGTCAATCTGAGCCACAGGGGCTGGGTGTCACTGCAACAGAACAGTGACTTTGCAAGCATCAAGCTGCTTGGACTATTAACGGAGGCGTAGATCTAACTGCCCGTATTTATGCAAACCCCTTGGCTAGTTTTAGCTCATGGAGATAGTATGGGGTAATTTTATAAGTCGCGGGCACATTTACACACATGTTTACATCTATAAAGCTAAATATTTTAGTCATATATTGTGTAAATGGGCATTTTCATGCATATTTCACACAGTCGCTGTTCTGAAGGTGTGTGAGTTGGGTCAACTGGGCGCACCTTGCGTATATATAGGAGTGACGTTTGGGTGATATGTGGGTGTAGTGCAAAGTGGCATGCATAAGTTATAAAATATTATAATTTATGTTCGTTCTTGAAAAATCTAGGCAAAGGCATTTACAGCAGCCATACAGTTTAAATTAACCTGCATATTTGGAAACATATGCCCCTTTTTTATAATGTAAAGTAAGCACATGCCTTACTTTATCAAATTGATGTGAAATATACATGTTAATCTAGGCAAGCCTTATAAAATCACTTCCAGGTGTTGACTTTGATTACTACACCACAAAGAAGTATGCAAATCTGCAACTGCTTTCTGTGCAGGTCCTTTTCCAAGGCAAAATCACAGGCATCTTTTACTAAAGTGCATTAAGCAATTAGAAACTGATTCTATATGGTAAGTTACTTGTGAGTTACATACATAAGTCCGTATTTGCAAGGACGTATGTGCGTGATTGGGCACTTATGCGCATGCCCCACCAGGCGCGATTCTGAAAATTTGTGCATGCATACCCATCAAACGTATCTTCTGCTGGGCCATGACAATGGGTGACAGTAGGTTGCTGAACTCCAGTAACCTCCTCAGGTTTAGAAACTGCTAACACCTAATCAGGAGTTAGTGGGCCTGTTTCCTGAGTGCAGTTGAAGCCTGCATAAAAGGCTCCAGTGCCCTGCCCTTTTGAGGCTTTCCTAACCAGGGCTCCACAGATCAAACAAACAGTAAGGATTTGAGGGTTTGTTTGTTTGTTTTATTATATTACATTGCTAGCTCTCTGACTGGGAGCTCTTAAAAGGGTTTTTTGTATATTTTTTAAAGCAAGGTTACTTTCTTTTTGCTGCTTTAGGGGAACTTTTCTTGAGCACAGTAGGTTGCTGAACTCCAGTAACCTCCTCAGGTTTAGAAACTGCTAACACCTAATCAGGTGTTAGTTCCCTCCCTACCCACCCCGACTCCCACCCACCCCTAGTGAGCAGTCTTGCTTTATAGGGCACCTCCCCCTTTAACAAATCACAGAGAATTGGACCAGCACATTTTGAATATAATTAAAGAGATTTAACTGCTTTTTCTCTGAAAGGACAGCTACGAGGGGACATGGGATGAGGGTGAAGGGAGATAGATTCAGGAGTGATATGCGGAAATATTTCTTTACGGAAAGAGTAGTGGATCCATGGAATAGTCTCCCAGTGGAGGTGGTAGAGATGAGGAAAGTAACTGAATTCAAAAAAGCATGGGACAAACACAGAGGATCTCTAAAGGTAAAAGGGGGACTGTTGTAGTTGTTATGGAAGGACAGACTAGATAGGCCATGTGGTCTTTTTCTGTCGTCATATTTCTATGTTTCTATGAATAAGCTGGATGTCCTCCTGGTGCTCCCCGGACGTACAGGGCCGTGACCTGAATCAGTCCTATAGGTCCGGGTGCTGTCCCACCCCCACTCCTCCCACTCTCCACTCCCGTCCTGCCCCCATCCTGCTCTCCCTGTACAGTGGCTCTCTGTATGCAGGGAGAGAGGCTTTCGTCATTCAGGCAGGATGGCCAGCAGGGCTGCATGTCCCACCAGGACGTACAGCCCTGTTATTCACCTTGCAGAATTGGGCCCATAGTTTTCTCCGCTAGTCTAAAGCTGCCATGAGAACACCTCCCAAAATACCCGATAAAAGTACATCGTAAAACAGTATTGAAAGGGCTTTGATTATTGCCCTCCACCTATACCCCTTGTTGTTGTTGTTGTTGTTGTTAAGTGCCGTCGTGTCTGCGTCGACTCATGGCAACCCTCTGGATAGTTGTCCTAAATTGTGTTCAGTCTTCATTCAGGCAGCTGATTGTTGACAGACTGGTATGACCATGTAATTCTTCTGTCTCCTATGCCTAGAACCACCCCCAACAGTACATTAATGCACACATTTACATCTCCTCCAAAGCTGGCTCAAAGATGTCCATGTGCTGTATGTGTGTAGCAATGTATTTTATGAAATATGCACATACATTGTAACTCCACCTCCATTCCATCCAAACTATGTCCCCAGGAATGCCCACGTGCAGCATAAGTACGTGTGATCTTATGAGAACGCATGCATAAATGGCTACCAAATTTTATAAAAGTCTTCTCCATGCATAAAATTTGCTTTAAATTAGCCCCATGCATCCTGTTGAGCTCCTTCTAGCAGTCTAAGCTTTTCTGTGGCATGCTGTATCTATCGTGAAATAGCAATTCTTTTACAGGCTTACTATTCTTTTCATTTTCTTGTCAATTTGTTCTCTGGCTTTGTTTTCAATTCCTTAATATTTCATCCAAACCAAAGAAGCTGTAGGGTCATAATTTCTAGTGTTTGCCCACCCCATAGCACCAGAGAAAGTCCAGGCTGGATGGTTGGAGCTCTTCGGAGACTTGAGAAATGCAGAACATGGCCGTATCATATGTATAGATGAGAAGCAGAGACAAGTCAATTCCTTCCTCTAGTGGGAAAGCTTCAGAATTGCAGGGCATGAATTTCACAGGCATACCTACACTGAACATGATGACTTTGCCAAATCGGGAGATGCAACCAACTAACGGAGTCTAGCATTTGACCACCCAAGCTTATTTCCAGAAGAAGGGTTCAGACCAATATTACATCCCTTTACCATACTTAACTCAGCTTGGATGTAAGATAAAAACAAAGGTAAGCACCAAGTGTTCACAGATCTTTAATCAGAGGATGCTCTTCTACAATTACTACTACCACTACTACTACTTATACGTGTACGACTGTACGTAGACATAAAGGATTGCCCCTGCTCCATGAGAGCTTACAATCTGCTAAGACAAACAAAAGGAACAGCAAGGAACTAGGTAATTCTTAAGGGAAATGGTTAAAATACACATGAGTGACAAGAGAACAAGGGAGTCAGGATTCAAAAGAGATATGTTTTTAGCCTGAATAAAGATATGAATAAAGGCAGGGATGGAGTCTGACATACCAACTCAGGTAGTCTATTCCAGGCATATGGTGCAGCAATGCGGAAAGAACAGCCTGGAGTTGGCAGTAGAAGGGCATAAATAAAAGTGAAAATTTGCTTGATGAACAGAGTTGACGGGGAGGAGTGTAGGGAGAGATAAGAGAGGTAGTGAGGAGTTGCAGAATGAATGCATTTGTAGTTCAGAAGAAGACCTTTGAACTCTATGCAGACATGGATAGGGAGCCAATGAAGTGACTTGAGAAGAGGAGTTGCGTGAGCATTGTGAGGCTGGAAGAAGATTAACTATGCAGCTGAGTTTTAAATAGATCAAAGGAGAGATGGATGATTCAATTGGAGACCAGTGAAGATCAAGTTGCAATATTCTAAATAGGAGGTAATGAGAGACTGGATAAGGGTCTTGGTAGTGTATTCTGAGAGGAAGAGACACATTTTGCTGATATTATATAGAGAAAGAAATGACAGGTTTTAGCTATCTGTTGGATATGTACAGAGACGAGTCAAAGAGAAGAGTCAAAGATAACCCCAAGGTTGCGAGACAAGGAGACAAGGAGGATGATAGTGCTATTCACAGAAATAGAGAAGGGGGGAAGGGGAGGTGAAGGTGGAGGTGGGTTTAGGGGGAAAGATAAGAAGAAAAGTGTCTCTAATAGTTTAATGTTGTTGTTGCAAAGTGTTGCTGAGTTGATATTTAATAATGGCGATCCTATGGGCAGTTATCCTAAACTTTGTTTGATCTTAGAGTAGCATCTATTTCTGTTGTTATAGTTTCCCACCATCGCATTCTGGTCTTCTGTTTTTGCATTAACCTTCAAGCTTGCCAAGTATGATGTTTTTCTCTAATGATCATTCTCTTCAAATGGGGGGGTCATTCTGAACCACGAATAGTGGGAATGGACACTCCCCGCTATTCGTGCTGGCTTCAGCCCCCTACTAACTTCTCCACCGGTTGTGCAGGAAAGTTAGTCGGGGGCGGGAAATGGGCAACCTGGGGGTGGAGAGTGGGCAGGCAGTGGGTGGTTGCCAGCCTTGGATGTACAGGGCCGATTCTAATATCAGCCCTGTACATCCAGGGCCGGAGAAATGGCTGGGGAAGTTATTCCACCTCTGAGGTGGAATAACTCCCCTGGACTTTTTTTTTTTACATTCAGGGCACGGAATGGGCTGGAGGGGCCAGGGGACATTCCCTGCAGCCTGACCCTGGCCTTCAGAGGCTGGATCAGGGATCAGGCTGCTGGGAATGTATCATTTTGGTCAGCGGCCAGCATTGCTGCTGTTCTTCATACCAAGGGACTCCTGTTTGAGGCAGGCCCTTGACAACTAGTAATGGTGCTTGAAAAAATTGAAGCGTTTTCTTGTCCTTTTGGGTTAAAAACAATATGAAACAACATGGGAAGTGTTTGAAACAAATGCACATCCCTAACATTTTGGTAGCCCTTGAGGACTGGAAGTGAAGACTGAAGAAATATTCTGTTCCTTGTAGAGCAAATAGACAGCATGGAGCTAGAAGGACAGCACTAGGGTAGACCGGAGGAAAAATACATTGGAATTTCATTCTGAAATCGCTTCTACTTTTCATAGCTAACTTTGTATGAGCAAATGAAGTGGGGCAAGCCCCAACCCCCTGGCACCCACTTGAGCAGATTTTTAAAGAGAAATGGAATGTTCTTTAAAAAAAAAACATTTTGCAGTGCCATGGATAGTAAATATTCATGAACTTGCAAGTTTGTCAGGAGGGCTATAAATTGTCCTTTCCATCATGTAAATAACACTAAAAGAGCAATAAATTCAAAGGACTCATTTTTGGAGTATTAGCACTGGGGTTAAGGGTTTAGTGCATTGTTTTTTAACCTGTCCTGGGGACCTCACTGCCAGTCAGCTTTCACAATAACCACGATGAATATTCATGAGGTAGAGTTTGCATGCAGATCTATCTTAGGAAAATTCATTATGGATCTCCTGAAAACCTGACCGGCCGCGGGGGTTTGCAGGACAGATTTGAAAAGCCCTATATTAGCACCAACCTATTTGCAAAGCAATGCTATGCTCTTTGGTGCTAAAATTGTGCCGTCTGTCGAAATAATGGCTAGAAGCCTGTCCCAGTAAAGCTTTTTCTTTTCAGTAGCCACAGAATGAATAAAGCCCTAGTGGAGCTGCCTTTGAATCTGAATGCAAGGCACTTTTATTTGCACATGGAGATAAAGGCACCTAGAGGCTGACTGATGAAAGATTCCTGCCAGATTTGCTGTGGAGCAAAATTTAAACCAGACTTATCCATGAAAAAGAGTTTCATGATTCTCAATGTGGGTGCAAACGTTACAGAAATCAGCATCCTGGCTCTTTTTCAATAGCCTGTGAATTATGCTACATCTCATTGGTGTGTGCCTGCCATATCAATATCTTCTGCTTGCCAGGGAATAACTAAACTCTGTGCTTGTGTGCACAGCGGTACTATACGGCATTGTGGCTAATATCAATAGTTCTGGAGTTTGTAAATGAGCCCCTGATGCTCCAGATGCCAATGGGGCAATTAAATGCAGAACATGCAAGAAAAACAGTAAGCACAAGGGTGCATGAAGGCTCCAGAACAAGCCTTTTACATACAAATAGAAAACAGTGGCACGAGGCAATTCCAAAGGCCAGATGTGTTTCATACATCTAACCATAAAGACACCAGTTTCTATTGATCACACAAATACAGATGACAACACTGTATCTGCATACACAATGCAGGATCCCACATGAAGCCACAGCGACACTTAGGTAAGTACTGCTGATAAAATGCTAGGGACAAGGACACATACACAGAAACATACCCATATACATCACATAGAAAGATTCTGGAAACAGTGACTCATCTGCAGTGGCACACCACGACTCATCTGCAGTGGCCTGCTCCTGGTGCCAGCTAGGAGGGGGGATGCACCCCGTCAGACCCATGGATGCAGAGCGGCAAGCCAGCTTTATGGTAAGTTTGCTGTGCTGCCTCTGTGGGCCCGGTGGAGGGGAGTGTGAATCATGGCACACCGTACAAGAAGGTGCTGGCTGAGCAGAGTGGTGCCCACCCTGGGTGCCGAAGGGGCTAGCAATGCCACTGCTCACCTCACAGCTGGCTGTGAAGCTCTAATGGCGGAACATTTCTATACAGAAAGGCACAATAGCATAGCATGTCTCATCCACTGGAAACACTAAACACTACAACATCACTGTGCCTGAAAAGCACTGGTATCATGACCCTAACAGAATTATGGAAAATAAAGAGGTTATGATCACCTAGATGCTCTCATTCCAACCAATAAAAAGTTGGATGCAAGGAAACCAGACATGGTAGTAAAGGAGAAAAACACTAGAAAGGCATTGATTATAGAAGTGTCAGCTCCAAGCAATTATTCTGTGAATTGCATTGAGAGAGAAAATATATTTGGGCTGCATTTTCAAAGGCATTTACGTGGGTAGCTGCCCTAGTTACCCGTGTAAATGCCTTATCCGGGATTTTCGGAAGGCACCTACATGGATAGCGCCTTTTGAAAATCCAAGATAAGTCCCTAATGTGCCCAGATGCTGTGCGGTTAGCAGTGAGGCATGTTGGGGGCGTTCCAGGGCAGAGCGGGGGTGGAGGAAAGGGCTAACCAAGTAGCAGCAATTTTTGATGCTACCCGATTAGCCCTCTGTGCCTGAAAGACAGGCGAGGTTTTTCCTTGCCTATCTTTCAGGCGCAGGGGCTAAGCAGGTAGCATCGAAAATCTCTGCTACCTGGCTAGCTCCTGCGGCTTCCGGGTTGTGCGGCAAGACCCAGATTTTCAATGCTGAGGCCACATATGACCCTGGCATTGGAAATCCGGGTTAGACGGATGGCGGGCGGGCTGTATGCTGACATGTCACATAGCACCGTCCAAATGAAAATTAGGCCCTTTGAGTATCAAAAAATGCAGTCAGAGCCCTAGACAATGTGGCAGAAAGATATTGAGTTATTTCACATTTTGTTGGATGCCACAGGCTTGATTAAGAAGAATTTCCAAGCACACCTTGACAAGTTATTCATACGTTACAACTTATGAACTCCAGAAAGAGGCTCTGTTGGGCACGAAGCAAGTATAACACAGAGCACCAGCAGTAAATTTGAGAGACTGAGATCATACTCCACATACCCAGGTTTAGGAGTGAGGTTCAGGACTGTCATGGTATGTGCAAAACTCACCCATTTGGAAAGGGAAAAGACACATGCCTACAAACCCATCAAAACATACTGTAAATATGAGCACCATACCTGACTGTTACTACTGGAAAGAATTAAGCACTTGTAGGTATTTACCTGCTGAGAAATTTTCTAATTCTTGGGGAAAAGGGAATTTTTTGGGTTAAAGCTGATAAATCTGTATATTTTAGAATTCATTGTTTTTGTTAAGACAGTCAGGGCTTAGTACCACCAGAGAGCTTTTCATTTAAATCAAATCAGAGTGAGGAGGGCGGAGCCCGATGTCCAGCGGGATGGTCGCATAACGCTGAGGCTCCCGAGAGGCCTACTCAGAATCCTGAATTAACACCGGACATACTTGAATTTCTGCTCTGATCTTGCCGGGGCACATTGGTGAGATGGCGGGGACCAAACCTACGCGCCTGGAATTTGGATCTCCAGCGGCTTCTCACGGCAAACGCTCCAAAACTGAACCCCCGTCCCCGCAGAAGGGGCTGGCTTTGCGCGAGGGCCCCGAAATGCAGCAGGAAATCCTCGCAGAGATTAGAGGGGTTAAGGACCTCGTGCAGTCAAACGGTGAAGCACTCCGAGCGCTGCGGGAAGATCTTGGTGTATTGCAAGGCAGGCTAGAGGGGCTCTCTTCGCGTCAGGACAAAATGGAGAGCGTATTAGACTCCCACGCGGTCCGGCTGTCCAAACTCGACAAAGTTGAACGTCAGGTGCGGGCCTTGCAGAAAGAAGTGGAAGATGGCAATAATAGAGCGCGCCGCAACAACCTACGACTCGTGGGCATACCGGAGGGAGCGGAATCGGGAGACATGAAGGAGTTTTTATATAAAATCCTCCCTTCCCTGCTCCAAATCACCTTTACCAAAGAATTGGAGATAGATCGCGCTCATCGTGTACCCACAAGCATAACGCTCAACAGGAAGACCCCGCGGCCTATCATCTTTCGACTTTTGAGATATCAACATGTGGAGCAAATTCTCAGTGCCTCTCGGGCAAAGGGCCATATGGAGTTTGAGAGCCACAAGATCTCCTTCTATCCTGACTTGGCTAAACCCACGGTCGACCGCCGAAAGCGCTTTCTGGAATTCCGGCCGAGGCTTCAACAACTACAAGCACGCTATGGCCTGATGTACCCGGCCAAGCTCCGAGTCACGCTTCACAATCAGACAAGAACATTTGAGGACCCTGATCTACTAGCGGAGTTTTTGGATGCTAAAGAAGCCGACTTGATGCGCTGACTTCCAGAATATTCCTGCCAGTATTCTCATATCCGCTGTACCTGCCATATTGGATTTGCCGCGGCTCAGCAAAGAGTCTGTCGAGGGCGGTTTGTTGCCTTATTTTGATGATATCTGTGACCCGACTCCATCTACCCATCGTAGCCTCGATGAGTATCAGAGACAGTGTTAATTATGGACTCTGGTGTTTCTTTTCTTTTTTTTTTATGTCTCTATCTTCCTCTCTAGGGCCTCCTCCCGCAGACATATGGTCGCCATTTTCATTGGGGGTTTTGCTTCTTCTCTAAGTTACTTTGGTACATACTTTTCAATATGGGGTGTATTAGTCAGCAGACTCGGTGATTATATCATTGTTGTACAGATTCTGATTATGTTGTATGTTTTCAAGCGCCCTTACCTAAAATGTCTATTACCGATTGATGGCACCATGTAAGATTTTATCATTGAACGTAAAAGGCATCAATAATCCGATAAAACGGAAGAAAATCCTAAGCTATCTAAGTCATGAAGCTGCGGACCTGATTTTCCTCCAAGAAACGCATTTAAATTCGAAGGAAACTCTTAAACTCAATATTAAACCTTACATGGTGGCCGCCTATTCCCCAGCCGTTTCTAAGAAATGTGGGGTTGCCATACTGGTTAGGAAATCTCTGCATGCTACTATTATTGCGACTAGTTCAGATACAGCAGGTAGATGGTCCAGAGTTCACCTCAAGATAGGTAACCTTGAAGTTACATGTATATGCCTTTATGCTCCTAATGTGGATGACCCTGCCTTTTTTGCTACCATTGCTCAGGTTGCGCAGGCCTCTGCTAATACTTCATTGATAATAGGGGGGGATTTCAATTTAGTTCTTGATCCCCTGATTGACAAACAGCCGCCTAGGACAAGTGGTCCCCCCAAGAGTCACACCACGCTTACCTCTGTGATCAAAGATCTTGCTTTAGTCGATCTATGGAGGTTACTACACCCCAATGAGCTTGACTTTACCTTCTTCTCTTCCCCTCATAAATCCCAGTCTCGCATAGATTTCTTTCTAATATCAAAACTGTTAGTTCCTCAGGTGGACACTGCAAAGATTCACTCCCAACATATTTCAGATCATGCTGCTATTTCTTTTCAATTACACATTACTGCACCCCAAGGGAATTCGGGGGCCTGGTTCTTTGATAGAGCCCTATTAACTCAGCCAGAGTTCCAGTTAGAAATTCGAGCAGCCATACAGGATTACTTCCATTTTAATTTACCCCAGGATACTGCAAATTGGGCTTGGTGGGAGGGTTTCAAAGCGGCCATTCGTGCAACGATCACTAGTTATCAAATTCGCCTGCGGAAACAATGCAAACAGCAGCTACTTATACTAGACCAACAAATCAAAGCAGGCGAACGAGTTCTAACTTCACGTACTGATCCATGCATCTTAGTTTGCTTACAGCGTCTCCGTTTTCAATATAATGCAATCCTCTCAACAGCAGCTTCTAAGAGTATTGAGCTTCAACGAGGGACATATTACCGTGAAAGCAACCGAGCCGGTCGACTCTTAGCCAACGCCTTGAAAGGTCAAAAAGAAGCCAAACGCGTAGCGGCCCTTCGAGCCCCACAGGGAGGGGGCATACTGACCACAGACTCCGATATCGTAGAACTCTTTCCGGATTTCTATACCCGTCTATATCAATCTGAATGTGAGTTCTCATCAGAGACCTTCGAGCGATTGTTTTCTGGTATTCAGCGGCCGACCCTTTCTGAAGCTGATAGGGATGCGCTGGATGAACCCTTCTCTACTTCAGAGATCCAATCTGCCCTAAAACGCACAGCCTCGGGTCGAGCCGCCGGGCCTGATGGTCTCCCGACCGAATTCTACAGAACGTTCAGTGCAGATTTAGTTCCCTACTTAAAACTCTATTTTACTGCCCTTGCGGTAGATACATCCTCTTTGGGATCCTTTTCTGCAGCTAATGTGGTAGTATTTGAGAAAGAAGGCAGAGACCCGCTGCTAACCGCCAACTACCGTCCAATCTCCCTACTTAATGCCGATTATAAGATCTTCGCAACGATCTTGGCCACCCGGCTATCTGACAGGATGGCCACCTTAATCCATCCCGACCAATGCGGTTTTATACCCGGCCGATCCACCGCTGACAATGCTCGGACCTTGTGCCATGTGCTATCCAGTGCTACCAATTTAGACCACCCATGGGTGGGTCTTTCCCTAGATGCTGAAAAAGCCTTTGATCGCCTAGAATGGCCCTTCTTATTTACAGTTCTCCGATGGTATGGCTTTGGGGAGGGCTTCCTCCGATACCTCCAAGTCATGTATACTCAACCCGTTGCCAGTATTTGTGTAAATGCCATTAAGTCTCAGCCTTTTAATCTCCAAAGAGGCACGCGTCAAGGTTGCCCCCTATCACCAATGCTCTTTGATCTAGCTCTTGAACCCCTCGCCCTCCTTATTAGACAGTCCGCACGTATTCGAGGTGTCCCCTTCAGTCACAGAGAGATTAAACTCTCTGCATATGCAGATGACCTTATGCTCTTCGTATCCCTTGATTCGGTTCCAGCTGTCTTGGATCTGATTGATGGATACTCGCAATTATCGGGCTATAAAATCAACTGGACCAAATCTGTAGCATTCCCACTGAACCGCTGGGTACATGAGGCTGACATGCAGGCCTTTCCTTTCCTTTGGCAATCCCGCATGGTGAAATATCTTGGGGTCCATTACTGTTCTCCTTTAGAAGACACTATTAGTTTTAATGCCAAAGAGGTAGTCTCCAAAGTCCGTGAGCTCACAAATCGTTGGTCTCCCTTATCCCTTACATGGTGGGGCCGCCTAGAAACTGTGAAAATGATGATAGTCCCCAAAGTGAACTATATTTTAGAAATGCTGCCATGCTTACTCCCGCTACACACCTACAAAGATATTGAGGGCCTTCTCGTCCGCTATCTCTGGCAGGGCAAACCACCAAGGATAGCTAAACAAAAACTACAGTCTGCGAAGGAACTAGGGGGTACCCGCTTTCCTGATTTTCTCAGATATCATCAAGCCTTCCTACTTAAACAAGGTGCCCGATGGCTAGATGCCTCAACAGACAGCAGACCAGTTTGGCTTGACATAGAAGAGGAGCTTAGTAGCCCAATTCCGTTGATCCATCTCCCCGGTATGTCCCATCAAGTAGACACCCGCCATCCCCCAATGATTGTCGATACTCTTGCGGCCTTTAACACTCTCATTCTATCACTGGGCCCAAACGTATGTCCTCAGGATGGACTCCCGCTGTGGAATAACCCCAGAATTCAAGTCCTAAATAGAACGATAGCATGGAAACCCTGGTACTCTAGGGGGATCTGGACACCCCAACAGCTCTTCTCTGCAGCTCGTTGGAAAACCTTTTCTGATTTACAAAAGGAATTTGTGTTACCAGCGAAACATTACTTTCAATTGATGCAGCTTCAACACTGCCTCAAAAGTGCTCGAATCCTGCCGCCCTCTGTCCCTACTGAGGACGGGCTATTAGACCTAATTCACTCTATTAGTAGTACACATGGGGTAGCCTCTAACTTTTATAAACTATTATGTCAGGGTACAGATACTGCTACTTGTAGAGCCCAACAAGCCTGGGAGCGCGAACTGCAAACCACTTTAACCCCTGTGCAATGGAGCGTTTTCTGGAGCAAAGTAGTGCGGGTTTCCCGATCTGCCTCAGTTACCCAAACTCTCTTCTTTTTTGCACATAGATGCTTTTATACTCCAGAAAAAATAGCCAAATGGAACACAACTGCTAGGGACCAGTGTTGGTCTTGCCATACTGCTGTGGGAACCCTCGCTCATGTTATTTATGAATGTCCTCAACTACAGGTTTACTGGGGGCGGGTCTGGGGTCGTATTCAATTTATCTTACACCTCCACGAGCCTCTTTCTTGGAAGATTGTGGGACTCCGCTCAGTGGCGGAGGTCCCCTCTCTTCCTAAGAAGGGCCGCTTTCTCCTTGATTTCATGCTGGGTATAGCCATATGTTTAATCACGAGGAATTGGAAGGATAGCTCTCGACTTACTGTCAATGAATGGTGGAACCTTGTCTGCTTATATAGTAAATATGAGCAGATATCTCGGAGAGCTATTCCCCATACCCAAACTCACTCTCGCTTGTCTAAATGGCAGATGCTCAATGATTATGTACAATCTGCTCATTGCTCCGACATGTCTGTTTAATGTACACTCATCATGTTTCAGATCACCGTTAGGTTTTGTAACACAATAATGTCAGTACACGCCCGTTTCGGGAATGATTAGTTTTCTAGAGAAGAAGCAGGGGGGAGGGGGGTGGCAGGGGTTTACTTTGGTGTATGTATCTCATTCTATGTATGTATCTGTCTTTTAGCTGTATGTCTTCCTTTCCTTTGTTGTTATAAAACGAAAATAAAGAATTTAAATCAAATCAGAGTATAGCTTAGCATAGAAGGTAGAATAGGATAAATATTCTTTGAATAGAAAGACATTGTTTCTAGAGACCTTTACAAAGAGGTCTTCCAGTTAGAAGGCAAGAGACCTGTGAAATTGTTTTAAATAAGTGTTAAAGCCAAGTGACAGATCAAAGGGGCAATTTAAAAGGCTCTCTATCAAACCAAGGGTGGTGTGAATCACCCAGGAAATTGTTACGAGATTGCCTTAGAAGCATAGATCAGGGAACTGCATAGCAAGCCAGCTTTTACTAAATGTTTATTTTCTTCCCATCCATCCCAGGCATAATCTTTGATTTATAGGCTCTTAAATCTATTAAAGGGAAAGAGGTGGTCAAATTCACTTTCGGGTTCCGCTGGTTATTCTCATCAGGAACAGATTAATTAAGCCCTGAAATTAATTATGGCCCTGAAATTAACTACTCTTGAGATGAACAGACTACCTTAAACTTATTAGCCTAGATTCTGAGCAGCGTTTAGTGGGGATGGATGTCCGGTTCGGACATCCATCCCCACTAAATGCTTGGGTGGCGATTCCACAAACAGAGCTCCCCACACATACAACAGAGATATGCAGGGAGCACTCTATGGAGGCAGGAGGGAGTGGGCCGAAGGAGGTATGAGGGCAGGCCGGAGATGTGATGCCTACCCTGGACGTACAGGGCCGATTCCAGGGTTCGCCCTGTATGTCTGGGGTTGGCCCTTTGAACGGGGGACTTATTCCACCTTGGAGGTGAAATACGTCCCCCTGAATGGTGCAATATGCAGGATCTGGACCTGGGAAAATAGGTAAGGGGATACAAGGGGTTCCCCGCAGCCCGACCCTGGCCACAGAAGGTCCAATCAGGGGTCGGTTGGCAGGAAAATTCTCATTTTGGGGCACGGAGCAGCGGTGCTATGACAACAGGAAACCATAACTCTGCAGTTCCATGTAGGAGCCAGGCTGGGCTAGCCGGGTATGCAGCTGTATGTCTAGGGGCCCAGAATCAGAGCATGGCTGGCCCATCCAGGCCGGGTGCATCCGATTCTGATCCTGCAGGGATGTCTAGCCCCCGCGGAATCAGAATAGGGTGCAATTCTGGCCCTTCCAGATTCTGGACATTTGGATGGGCCGAAAGCACCCAATTCTGAATTGGCCTTATTAGGTATAGTTGTATTGGTAAAAGTATCCCTAGCAAAACAGGGGACTACACCTACCATACTGCACTGCAATGCAAATTTAAAACCAGAACTGGCAAAAAATCTCACTTCTGGAACTGGGTAACATGGCAACTCTGAAGTTACCAGATTTTTTGCAGGCCATTCTGGTACACTTATCCAAAATGTTTGTGTTTGTGTGTGTGTGTGTGGTGGGTGGGGGTGGGGGAATGGGGGGAGGGGTAGAAAGCGACAGCTTAGTACCAGGTCTGGGCAACAAGTTATGAAAGAGGGAAAAGGAGTCATTCCCTTGCTCCCCCCTCCATCCCATGACAGCAACAATATCACTTCCAAGCAGACAAATCGACAGAGAAATAGAAACAGTGATGCACCCCCCCCCCCCGCGTACTGTGCAAAATATAAAAATAATGAATGTAAATTCTCAAAACTGACATATTCAAATCACAATTAAAAATATTTGTTTCTACCTCCTTTGTTCCCATTGTGGAATCTGGGCCAGGAGGCTGCCAAACGGGTGGGGGTCAGGGACACAGCTCTAAAATCGGGGACAATCCCAGATGTCCCCGATTTTAGAGCTGTGTCCCTGACCCCCACCCGTTTGGCAGCCTCCCGTCCCCGATTCCAGCAATGGAAGCAGAGCGGTTAAAAGAATTATTTTCAATTTAGTGTTCTGAATATGCCAGTTTTTAGAATTTCCATCCGTTATCTTTATATTTTGCAGAGTACGAGAGAAATGCATCATTGTTCCTATTTCTCTGTCGATTTGCCTGCTTGGACGTTATATTGTTGCTGTCATGGGATGGTGGGGGGAAGCAAGGTAATGACTCCCCTTCCCTCCTTCATGCCTTGTTGCTCAAAACTGGAACTAAGGTGTCACTTCCTCCCCCCCTTCTTCCCCCCCACCCCACCGTGTGCGCACATACACACACGCACAAACACACACACACATAGACTGGGTTCAACTTAAAACACCTTCCCAGGACCCCTTCCCCATGCTGGAGGAGGGAAGTAGGGGTGGGGGGTGGGGGGGAGTAAACAGCACCAGTGAAAAGGGGATAAAACACTAGCCTTTTCAGAGGATGGGGGGGGGGGGGGGCAGAGGAAAGTAAATCAAAAACTAGAAGCAGTTATCCTCACTCTCTTACAGTGGCTGTGTAAGCCAATCACAGGGGTGGCTATGCAACTACAGAAGGGAGAGGGGAGGCGAAGAAGACAGTGTTAAACCAAAAAAACCCAAATACAACTTCTGTGGTCTACAGCTGGGAAGGGGGAGGTGGCCATAGAAGCAGGAGAGTAGAACCACCATCCCACACCGTAACAATGACTCAGAGAAGACAGTTCCTTCCCCATCCCTGAGGTGGATACTGCTGAGGGTCTTGCCTTAAATAAAAAAAGAAGAGGAACAACTCTGCAAGTTCTCTAAACCAACACACAGGGTAAAGACAAATCAGGCCACCCACATCAAGGAGTGGTCATCAAAATATTTTATTAACAAACCAACATGGCCGTGTTTCAGCTAATGGCTACATCAAGGGCCTATAAACACAAATACAGAAATAAAAAACTCAAATAATAATAACATGATAAAACTTGCCTTCACCAGGAGAGAGTTAAAACCATGAATAATACAATACAAATAATAAAAACATATCACTGAGAAAAGACAGTTCCCTTTCTATCACTGAGAGAAAAGGAATGCCAGGTACCATGCCCAAACCTGTAGGAGGTAGCCCGCAAAACTCTACTAGCACTCCTTAGCGTGCAAAGACATATGCAACAGCTGTCCATTGCACCCTGCTGTCCAGTTGGATGTACACCTGTATGTCCTGGCCCCAGCCAGAGTCATTGGGAACAACAGGTAGCAATGGCATCCAAAATGTATAGAAAGGCTGTATTCTTTTGCAGTTCTGTGGTGACTGTTCACAAAGCCCTGTAGAAAGGCCTTGTGGTGGAGTCTTCCATGTGTTGGAACCTTTCAAGAAGTGAGGAATTCTGGTGGTTCCCTCTAAAATATCCCCCTGCTTCCTGGATTATCTGTTCATGGAGCACTCTAGGGGAGTTAATATTGCCTCTCTTGGCCCTCCCCATGGAGTCCATGCTGAAATACCTATTGCATGTCACCTTGTTTCAGAGGCAATACTCATGGGATGTAAGCTGGTACCAAGGAGCTTCTGCGTCCCCTATGGTAAGAGAATGATCCGCATGTTCTATTATTCTGGGGAAGCACAGTGCTTTCAGTGCCTGGAAGCAGCAAAAAAGCCTTCAGGTGGCTGCTGACGGAGCTGGCACTGATGCCCTTTAGATTTGGATCATCCCAGGCCACCACTCACATTCCCCCAGGTGTGCCCCTGAAGCCTCGAGTGCCCCTGCAGATGGAAGAGGTAGGCATACACCACCCCAAGTTCTGCTTAGAGAGACTTGGTCAATATCCCCTTCATCACTGGCGTGGTCTGCACCCTGCCCTAAACCAGACAAAGGGCCAAAGCATCACCTAGTGAGCATGGTGGAATTTATAAATCCTGATCTCTTGAAGTGGACAAACAAAGAAAGGGAGTGGGTGTGTATGTGAGCTACATAGGTTGAGACAGTTACCCCAGCTCCTCTCCCTTCTCTGGTACCTGCTCCTTGGAAGATAAAACTCCTCATTACTGAAGGGCACTGCAGCTGATACAGATGCAAAGGGTGCTGTGGAATCTGTACTGCCATCCACTCCCAGTATCTCTATTCAGCCTCTTGAGGCTCCTCAGGCCTCAAGAACCTATGTAGGAGAAGTAGGGGTCATTTGCTCTGTCTTTCAGGATGTTCATGGTCAGGGTCCCCTCTGCCCTCCCCTGCCTCTGACCCTGTGCCTGTCACTGCAGGAAAGCAGAAGATGGGAGAGACAGACCCCAGTCATCTGTAGGAAGTTCCAACTCACAGGAGGTACAAGTGATGAAGGATGGCAAAGGGGGCCCAAGTCAGCCCCTGGAACATCTGGAGAAGTGGCTAGATTTTCCTGCACTGCAAAGTGAAGGGACATCTATCCCAGAGGAGTAGGTCTTTGAACTAGGCCTCCTTTCCTTGGTGCTGAGCTTGGGTGACTCCCTCTCCTCAACTTGGCCCAAGAGTCAACTGGAGCAAAGCCCTCCCCTGCCATCAAGTTCACCACCGGTTGAGGAAGTGGCAAGACCCATGGAGATTATGGAGGAAGGGGATGGATCTCTGTGGCCTTGTCCCGGCAGACCAGGTGAGGAGCCAGGCCACATCTCCCTTCCCCCCAACACTAACCTTGTTGTTCCATTTCCTTCTCCTTCCCTTCTGTGACCTTTAGCTGGGGGTTAATTGGGGATCGAGAGCCCTGAAAGAGAATAAAGCCCCTCCACCTTCTGAGAGCATTCCCAGCCACAGACAGCTACAGGGATGCTGATGCTGGGCCCCCTGCTTCCTACCACATGAGAAGTGGAAGGATAGACTGCTGAGGGGGAGACAGAGGTAGACTTAGCCCCGTTCCCTTTTGGTTGGTGGTGATTAACATCCTGCAGGATCCAGCCTTCCCTTGGCCCTTTGGGAGGGGTAGGACATCAGCTGGATCCAGAGATGAGACCCAGTGTCCAGGGTCTACATCTTAGAGTGAATGTCAGGGTGGGAGGAAGATCTTGATCTCTTGAGGTGGATGCACAGGGAAGGGGAGTGTGTGTGAGCAAGGAAGGCTGAAGAAAGTGGGCCAGGACAATCATGGAGTTCTTTAGCTTCTCAACTCTCTACCTTCTCTTAGGGACAATCATTCTAAAAATTACAGATGACCAGATCAGAGCAATTTCAATGCTTTGAGGGATGGATTCTATCCAGTGGCATAAATTTGGTTTCTTTTTTCTCCCGTGGCTGTGTTATGTGCTGCCAGCATAGGTCACTACATAGAGGCTAAACAGGGGCATTTCCTGAAATGCCCCTGTTTGACCTCTACATAATGATCCACGCCAGTAGCAAACAACTTAATACAGCCAAGGGAGAAAAAAGAAACCGCTCTGGCACGCCTTTACTCTTGTGGCTGTGCAGAAATGAGTCTGGGAGCCGGGCTTCGGTCCTCACCAGCTCCCCCTCTAGCCAGCCAGCCTCCCAAGGTGTGGGGCCATGTGTATGTATGTTGAATGAATGTGTGAGTATGTGAGTGAGGTGGAAGGGGGGATCGGGAACTGCTGGCACTGGGACTGCTACTGGGGTTAGAATGGGAAATGGGCTAATGTTGTGAGATGGAGGGACTGGAACTGGATGAATACTGATACTGGGAGACTAGGACTGGAATTGGGCTGATGCTAGGGGATGGGGAGAATGGGATTGCAAGGGAGATGATGCTGGGAGGGATTGGGACTGGAGGAGGATTGATACTGGGAGGTGGGGTAGGACTGAAAATAGACTGATGCTAGGGGATGGGAAGCCTGGGATTGCAAGGCAGATGATGCTGGGAAGGATTGGGACTGGAGGAGGACTGATACTGGGGGGAGGGGGAGGAGGGAGAGGCTAGGACTGGACATGGGTTGATACTGGGGAATGGGGAGCCAAGGATTGCAAGGGAGATGATGCTGGGAGGGATTGGGACTGGAGGAGGACTGATACGAGAGAGGGGGATAGGACTGGAAATGTGCTGACACTGGGGGATGGGGAGTCTGGGATTGGAAGGAAGATGTTGCTGAGAGTGATTGGAACTGGAGGAGGACTGATACTCAGGGAGGGGGGAGGGACTAGGGCTGGAAATGGCCTGATACTGGAAGATGAAAGGACTGGAAGCCAGCTGATGCTGGTAGGGACTGGAGGAGGACTGATGCTGGGGGGCTAGGACTGGAAATGGGCTGATGCTAGGGGATGGGAAGAATGGGACTGGAAAGGAGAGGATGCGGGGAAGACTGGAATTGGAAGGGGGTGGGGCTAGGGCTGGTGCTGGGGAGAAAAAAGAAACTGGGGTAGTGAGGCTTGAGAGGGGAACAGATATTTTGTGTGGGAGGGAAGAAAAAGGTCATTCAGAGGTAAGAGTTGAAAGAGAGCGGCATAAGAATGAATGCTGGGGTAAGGAGGAGGAACGGCAGAGTTAATGAATATCGGAGAAGGAAGTAACTGGGTAGTGGAAGGGATAGCGGAGTTACTTACCTGTAACAGGGGTTCCCCGTGGACAGCAGGATAAGTCAGCCACACCTGGTGACGTCCTTCGGGCAGCGCCATACGGAAGTGCTCTCTAGCTCAGAACTCTGAACCTGCCCAGGTTGCCCACCTCCACGCCCCGCCCCTAGCTGGGTCAGTGTGTTCCTAGCTGTGCCTTCCCGGCTAGGGGCGAGACCGTGCAGCGGACCTCCTCCAAGGAGGTGGGCGGGAATGTGTGGCTGACTTATCCTGCTGTCCACGGAGAACCCCTGTTACAGGTAAGTAACTCTGCTTTCTCCATGGACTAGCAGGATTGCGTCAGCCACACCTGGTGCCTCCCTAGCTGTGCGGAGCGCCAGGTGGAGGAGGGAGCGTGCCACAAGCAAAGATAACGCATGTCAGGGCAACAGTTTAATGGAGCCAAGAAGGTACAAGAACATGTAGAACTGAGGCAAACATTGCTTTAAGGTGCATTAACAAGTGTGCGCAAGCAGTGCGGTATAGTGCAGTGAGGTGCAGTAACAACACAGTAAAACACAACAGCATAATATCGTGCAGAAAGTGCAAGAGTGCAGAACAGTGCATAATGTGCAATAACAGTGCAGCATGTGCAAACACAATAAGGTGACATAATCCAGACAAGCATGAGAAAGTCGAAGTCCTTGGCTGTGGTACTCATTGGGGGATGTCAGACTCTTCTCTGATAGCGGAGGCTAGGACAGCCGTTCCCAACGCGCAGTCCTCCCTTGATCGCAGATCCAGACAGTAGTGACGCTGGAAGGTGTGCGGAGTAGACCACGTGGCTGCTTTGCAGATGTCGGAGATAGGAACGGAGCGCAGGTTTGCAAGAGAGGTGGCCAACGCTCTGAGTCGGTGTGGGCCAACTCTAGGCGTGGACAGATTGTCCGGTGAAGCCAGGCAGAAGGAGACGCAGGAGGCCACCCAATTGGAAAGTGTCCTTTTCGAGACGGGTTGGCCAGGCCTGTTCGGGTCGAAAGACACAAAGAGCTGGTCATACTTCCTGACCTTGCGTGTCCGCTGGATGTAGATTCTGAGGGCCTGGAGGAAGTCCAGGGTATGAAGGCGTTGTTCCTCGATGGATGAGTGAGGCTCCGGAAAGAAGCAGGGGAGCTCGATGAACTGATTGACATGGAAGGGCGATGCGACCTTTGGAACAAACTTAGGGTTGGTCCGCAGGGATGCCCGGTCTTGGAACAAGCGAGTGTATGGGGGGTGTGCCACCAGAGCCTGCAGCTCGCTGATTCTTCATGCAGAAGTAATGGCCACCAGAAACAGTGTTTTCCACGAAGCAAACTTCATCCCTGTAGAATGGAGTGGTTCGAAGGGTTCCTGCATTAGACGATGCAGCACTGAGTTAAGATCCCAGGTAGGAGGCGGGGGTCTGATCGGGGGTTTTAGGTTCGCTAGCCCCTTCATGAAGCATCTGGTTATGGGCAGCGTCGAGATGGAGTCGGCACCATCAACTGGATCATGGAGGGCCGATATTGCGGAGAGGTACACCCGGATGGACTGTGTCTTGAGTCCGCTTGTGGACAAAAGTTTGAGATATTGTAGAACTTGTGCGACAGGGCAAGAGGTGGGGTTGAGGCCTTGTTGTGCACACCAGATGAAGAACCTCTTCCACTTTAGGCCATAGGACTTTCTGGTGGACGGTCTGCGGGCAGCGAGGACGATGTCTTGAACTTCCGAAGGCAAGCGGAGAGCCGAGAGACTCAACCTTTCAACCTCCAGGCAGTGAGCGCGAGGACTTTGAGGTTGGGGTGTCTCGTGTTGCCTCCATTCTGCGTCAGCAGGTCCTCCCTGGGGGGAAGGCGTACCGGATCCCCGTGGGCCAGACGTAGCAGGAGCGAGAACCACATCTGCCGCGTCCTGGATGATCCGCTGCAAGGTTGCTGGGATGAGGGGGGTCAGCGGGAAGGCGTACACTAGAGACCACTCCCCCCAGAACACGTCGAATGCATCCGCCGCCAGCCTGTTGGGTGCTGGGTGTCTGGAGCAGAACAGGGGACATTTCGCATTCAACTCTGTGGCAAAGAGGTCTACCGACGGGGTCCCTCACCGTTGGAAGAGAACATTCGTCACCTCTTGTGAGAGTGACCATTCGTGAGGTTGCAGCTGCCGGCTGAGTTTGTCTGCCAGGGTATTCATGTCCCCAGGTAGGTAGGAGGCCCGTAGTTTGCAGCCATTCTCCGCGGCTAGAAGCCATATTGCTGTCGCCTCGCTGCAGAGGGGGCGAGAGTCGGTCCCTCCCTGCTTGTTCACGTAGAACATGGCTACTTGGTTGTCCGTTTGTATGAGAATGGCTTTGTCCCGCAGATGCGGAAGGAACGCTAGGAGAGCGTATCTGATGGCTCTGAGTTTGAGGAGATTGATATGCAGGCTCTTTTCCTTCTGGGACCACGCACCCTGGGTACTGAGATGTTGGAGATGCGTGCCCCAACCGGTGTTGGACGCGTCCGTGGTGAGAACAAGCTCATGCGCCTGCTGATGTATGTCCTTGCCCCCGGACAGGTTGGATGGGGTCGCCCACCAGCGCAGGTGAGCTCTGATGCTTAGTGGCATCGGCACATGGGTGAATAGTGACTGGGAATGCTGGTTCCAGAGGGAGCGAAGGTGCCACTGTAGCGGTCGCATCCTCAACTTCGCCGTGGGCAGGACTGAGGTAGTTGCTGCCATATGCCCTAGAAGGCGAAGGATCGCTCGTGCAGAGGAGAATTCTGCCTCGGTCGTCTTGGTTGCTAGCGATACAATGTTGAGCAGCCGGCACTCCGGTAGGTAGGCTCGGGCTGTCCGTGTATCTTTTACTGCCCCAATGAATTTGAGCTGTTGGAATGGTTGCAGATGTGATTTGTTGTAGTTGATGACAAATCCCAGAGAAGTGATTATTGCAGTTGCTTTCTGCAGGGACGTCAGTAACTCCCGGGCTGAGGGCGCCGTAAAGAGCCAGTCATCCAGGTAGGGAAAAACAGACATCCCGAGCTTGCAGAGGTGTGCTGCGACCACGGATACACACTTCGTGAAGACCCGAGGCGCTGGGGAGAGGCCGAAGGGAAGAACCCTGTACTGGTAGGCTACCCTAGCACCTGAAAGCGAAGGAACCTCCTGTGCGATTTGTGGATGAGGATATGGGTGTAGGCTTCTTGTAAGTCCAGGGACGCCATGAATTCGCCCGGTTGTATCAGGGGAAGAATGGCGTTGAGAGAGTACATTCTGAACTTCTCCTTGATGATGAACTTGTTCAGTTTGCGTAGGTCGAGGATAGGGCGCTATCTGCCTGTCCTCTTTGGAATGAGAAAGTATCTTGAGTAGAAACCAGAGTTGATTTCGGAAGGAGGTACTTCCTCTATGGCGTGAGACTCGAGGAGGTGTATTAGCTCTGTTGCCATGGGAAGTTGAAGGTGTGGAGGAATAGTGCTGGATGGTTTGCTGTTCTGGCAGGGAGGCATGCAAAACCGCAAACGGAACCCCTCGTGGATGACCCTTAGGACCCAGGAGTCGGTAGATATCTCCTCCCACTCTTGTAAGAATCATGACAGGCGACCCCCTATTCGGGTGGGCGCCTGTGGAGACGTGTCAAAAAGAGAAGGCTCCTTTGGTGGCCGGAGTGTTGGTGCCTTTTTTCTGTCTGCGATCCCTCTGGGTTTGCCGCTGGGTAGAGGCTCCCTGGTAAGCATTAGACTTGTACTTTGGAGCTTGCCACTTCCGGGTGGGGGGGTATCTCTTGTTAGAGCTGTAGCCATTGGCACCATAGTAGGTTTTCCGCTGGTAGCTGCCCTTCTGAGGAGCGCTGCGGCATTCGAATCCTTCTTCTGCCAAGGTTTGGAGGGTGGTACAATGCTCCTTCATAACACTGACTGCGTCTATAACCTTTTCTCCAAAAAGCGAGTCACCCGAGCAGGGGGCGTCCGCAATTTTGTCGTGTGTGTCTTCACTGAGGCCGGAGGCTCTGAGCCATGTCCATCGCCTGGCAGATATCGCGGTGCCAGCGGTCCAGACAGAGGTGTCGAAGGCATCAAAGGCTATGCTTGCCAGATGCTTGCTACACTCAGATAAATCAGCGAGTGAGCTGGCAATCAACGTTTGTGTGTCCTTAGGAAGGGCTGAGATGGCATTCTTTATGTTCGCCACGCAGGTGTCCTGGAACAGGATGTGTTGGAACTGATGAGAGGTGATTCTGGCGTTAAGCATCGCTCCCTGGAAGGCTTTCTTGCCTATCTCGTCAAGTAGTTTCTGATCTCGCCCAGGCAGGTGGTTAGCATGTGTTCGAGAGGATCTAATCCTTTTCAGAGCAGAGGAGACGACGATGGATTGATGCGGTAGCTGTGCTACCATGAATCCTGGTGTGGGTTGGATTTGGTATTTAGAGTCCAGTCTTCTGGAGAATGGGTGTCCTGAAGCGGGAGTCTGCCACATCTTGAGGTAGTTATCCCACAGCTTGCGATGCATTGGTAGAGAGAAGGAAGGCTTGGGAGCAGCAAGGTACCTTAGGACCTCCGGGTCAGGTTCTTCGGTCTGGTCGGGTGAAGTTAGAGCCAGGGCGGTTGCTACCTTTTGCAGGAATCTGGGGTAGGACCGGTCTTCCGGGGGCGGAGGGGGCCCTTCCGGCTCTGGAGAGTGTCTGCCCTCTGGTGCAGTTCCGTCATTGGATTCGGAGCCCACAACGGCTTCAATTGCGCGCTCTTCAGCAGTGCTGTCCGGGGAAGGGTTAATGGGCGAGGGAGGCCGTGCATCCGTTGGATCTGTGGAGGGAGCGCTCGCAGTGGGACCCGCCGAGGGGGCAGATTTCAAAGCCATGGGGGGGGGGGGGCGCGGTCTGTTGGACTAACTGAGTCAGAAGCTTCAATATAGCTGAGTTATTGGCCGAGTCGGTGGAGTGGCTGCAAGACCTCACCTGGCGTCTCCTGCTAGAGATAGAATGCCCTTTGCTGGCCCCATGGTGCCCATGCCTGCGCTGTTTCTTATGTGCTGGCTCCGGGCTGCCCACAGAAGAATCAGAAGAGCTGGAAGGGCTTCTGCAATGTTTTCTCCCTTTATGATGTTGTCGGTGCTTGTGCGCCCTTCCATGGTGCTGCCAGCGTTCATGGTAGGAGGAAACGCTGTCCGGGCTCGTTGCGGCACCAGGGGAGAGGACAGTGTCCGGGGCAGCAAGCCCTGTAGCAAGAAGGAAGCCCGCAGAGTTAGAGTGGTGGGCGGAGCTTTCGTGGGCGGAGCTACCAGTAGTGTCGGCAGCGTGGATGCTATGCCGACGGTGGGCGGAGCTGGAGGACTGATCTGTGCGTCTGGAGGACTTCTCCCGGGCGCCATTGCTGGTCTCCGCATGGCCCCGAGGGGAGGAGGAAGACAGCCCAAAGCCTTCGGGGTCTGCAGTAGTGCGGATGATGGACCTCGTAGGGGTAGGAGCAGGCCTTACCTCGGAGATGCCCTGGATTCTAGCAGCGAGGAAGGTCATCGGCAAGGCCTGGCTGGGGAAGGAGGACCTATCGGGCACTTCCCGGGCCGCGGTCCCGGCAGGAGCAGGAAAGTTTGATTCGGTGGCACGGCTGGGGATGGAGGCCCTCTCAGGCACATCCTGAGCTGGCGGAGGGCAGACAGCGCCTCGGGATCCCGTGTCCGATGCTGGATGCTGTCCTGTTTCCCTGCTGGCACCAGAAGAGGGTCCGCCACAGCGAGTGCATCCATGAGAAGTCGTGTAAGTTCTGTGCCCGCAGCGCGGGCATTTCTTAAATATCAATTTGGGCATAAATCCGGAGAAAAAACAGTAAAACAAAGAAATAATAAAAATTTAAGGTGTAGGAGAGCAGGGTCCGTCTTGCTGGCAAGGCGGAAGGAAGAAGACTGACCCAGCTAGGGGCGGGGCGGGGCGGGGCGTGGAGGTGGGCTACCTGGGCAGGTTCAGAGTTCTGAGCTGGAGAGCACTTCCGTATGGCGCCACCCAAAGGAGGCACAGAGGGGAATAAGAGGCAGGCGAAGAAGTGAGATGAGAAATAGGGGAGCTGGGCTGGAGGTCAGAAGAGGAGATGGAAAGTTGCTAGGTGAAAAGTCAAAAGGGGATTGAGGACGGAGGGCTGAAACTGAGTGGATGAATGAGTAAAGAAAGAAATGGAGAAAAGAACAAAAAGCGAAAGATCAGTATGTCAGAGGCAGATGTAGACAGAAAATGGGAAAAATTGGAATAGAAGAAAGAACATGGTCAGCAGACAATGGAGAGTTAGCAGAAGACATGAAGAACGAAGAGAGAGACTGGGTCAATTGCGACTGAAGAATAAAATGCCCAAACAACAAAAGCTAGAAAAAAAAGTATTTTATTTTTAATTTATTAACTGGAATATGTCCACTCTGGGAAATGTGCTCTGATGTCTTTGAGCTTTGTTCAGTATAAAAGGAAATTAATTTCATAGTTTAATTTTTCCTGTGTGTGTGGTGCATTCAAAGTTTGACTTTTGGGGTTCCCATTTCAATTGTTGTTGTCATATTTCTAAATTGTGAGCCCTTGTTCTGTATTTGGTGATGGTCTGTGTGTTTTGCGTGTATGACAGAACTGTGCTATTCTGTTCATGTAGTTTCTGTGTAACAAACCCACTTGTTCTCTTTTCCCAGTAGGTGGTGTACTGGTTTAATATTTGTAGGGCTACCTTTTGATGAGTAGGGCTAGATGCTCGGTGAGTCCTTTTAGTGCTGTTATGATATGGCAGGTTTGCTATGGGTTCTAAATGAGCAGGGTTTCGTAATAAACGCACCTGGCAGTTGGCACTGGAGGACAGTAATGCAGAAATATGGTAGCCTTTCTTCATCTTCACTGTACATGCAAATTGTTTTCAGACACTCATTTAGAGGCATATTTACTAAAGGTTAATGTGCTTTCACAAATTTGAATGTGTGCTAACTGCATTAACACCTACTTAGGTCTACGGGTGTTAATGTTTAGTGAACATGCCCCTAACTCATTGTTAGGATAAAAAAGAAGCTTTTGAAAGACTCCTTTGAAAGCCAATTAAAATTTTAGATGGGCAGCATATACATCTTAGAATAAAATAAATTCAATTTATACAAATGAGGCCAGTGGATATGCAAATGAGGCCCCACATTAGTCTCTGCACATGGCCTCGCAGTGCCTTCAAGCAAGAAGAGGGCCCACACATCCCCGGGACCCACACTACAGTGGAAAGACAGAGCATAGCAACACCTTACTTTAAATGATGTTTGCCGGGCAGCTATTACTTCCCACTGCTGGGCTGAAGTCTTACGATAACAGGTGCATTGTTTTGTGGCTTTTATTGTGAGACTTCAGCCCGGCAGTGGGAAGTAATAGTTGCAAGGCAAGAAAAGTATTACTTACAAGAAGAGATGGGAGACAGTGTGGCAAACTTAATTTATAGTAAGTTGTTTGCTGCACTATCAAGGAGACAGACGGAGACAAGGAAGAAGGGTAGATAGGCTCCCCCCAACCCCCCTGTCATGGCATCCCCTCAGCCAAATTTTGCTTGGGGACCCCTATTTTAAACTTATGCCACTGATTCCAGCCACTGGAGTCCACCTTTCTGTTGTGGAAACCCTGGCCTTCATCAGCTGGCATGAGCTTGTGGAGAAGTTGGAGATGCACCTGAGGTCATGGTCAGGCCTGCTGTAACTAATGTCCTTCCAGTACTAGGTCTTGGTGGTGAATCAGTTGGTAGTAAGCATGCTCTGGAACCAACTGACTGTCTTGAATCCCAACTCATAGTAACATAGTAAATGACGGCAGATAAAGACCAGTATGGTCCATCTAGTCTGCCCAGTAAGATGGCAGGAGTAGGTGCACCTGCCACTCTGTGCCGGCCACCCTTCCCCATGTCTTTGTTTAGGGGTGCACCTACCACTCTGTGCAGGCCACCCCTCCCCATGTCTTTGTTTAGGGGTGAACCCGCTGCTCCGTGTAGGACACCCCTATTTGTTGAGAAATTAGATGGTTCAGTTTATTTTGATTTTATCCTGTTGCTGTAAAGGGATCCACTGTGTCTGTCCCATGCCACTTTGAACTCCGTCACTGTGTTTGCCCCCACCACTTCCATCGGGAGGGCATTCCAAACATCCACCACCCTTTCAGTGAAAAAGTATTTCCTGACATTGCAGCTTCATGTTATGCCCTCTAGTTTTACAGCTTCCTCGTCTTTGGAAGAGGTTTGTTGTTCATTATTTCTCTTTAAGTATTTAAAGGTCTGAATCATATCTCCCCTATCCCTCCTCTCCTCCAAAGTGTACATATTTAGGTCTTCAAGTCTCTTCTCATAAGGCTTCTGACGCAGGCTCCAAATCATTTTGGTTGCCTTCCTCTGAACAGTTTCCATTCTTTTTACATCCTTTGCAAGATATAGTCTCCAAAACTGAACACAGTATTCCAAATGAGGCCTCACCAGTGACTTATACAGTGGCATTAGTACCTCTTCTTTTCTGCTGGTAATTCCTCTTTGTATGCAGCCCAACATCCTCCTGGCTTTTGCCACCGCCTTATCGCACTGTTTTGCCACCTTGAGATCTACAGAAACAATCACACCAAGGTCTTTCTCCTGATCCGTGCACACCAACCTCTCACCCCCTATCGCGTACATTTCCCTTGGATTTCTGCTACCCAAGTGCATGACACTGCACTTCTTTGCATTAAATCTTAATTGCCAAGCATTAGACCATTCTTCCAGCTTTTGTAGATCTTTCCTCATGTTTACCACTCCCTCGGGGGAGTCCACTCTGTTGCAAATTTTCGTGTCATCTGCAAAAAGACATACCTTTCCATTCAGTCTTTCAGCAATATCACTCACAAATACATTGAATAATGCTGGGCCTAGGACCAAAAGCTGGGGCACCCCACTAATCACCTTCCTTTCATCCGAGTGAGCTCCATTTACCATCACCTACTGTCGACTGTCAGTCAACCAATTTCTGATCCAGTTTACCACCTTGGGACCCATCCCCAAACTACTGAGTTTATTGATAAGCCTCCTATGAGGGACAGTATCAAAGGCTTTGCTGAAATCCAGGTAGATGACATCCATTGCATGCCCCTGATCTAGTTCTCTGGTCACCCAGTCAAAGAACTCAATCAGATTTGTTTGGCAAGATCGTCCTTCGGTAAAACCATGTTGCCTCGGATCTTGCAGCTTGTTGGTTTTGAGAAAGTCCACTATTCGTTCTTTCAGGAGCGCCTCCATTACTTTTCCCGCCACCGAAGTAAGGCTCACAGTCCTGTAGCTTGACACTTCTTCCCTGTCACCACTTTTATGTAGAGGTACCACATCAGGCATTCTCCAGTCCTGAGGAACTTCTCCTGTTTCCAAGGATCTGTTGAAAACATCCTTTAACGGCCCTGCAAGAACCTCTCTGAGCTCTTTCAGTATCCTGGGATGTATCCCATCCGGTCCCATGGCCTTGTCCACTTTCAGTTTTGCAAGTTGTTCTAACACATCATCTTCTGTGAATGGTGTGGTATCTACTTCATTTCCCATTTTTATATTTGGGAGTCACAGGTTGTCCTTCTCCAGGATTTTCTTTAGTAAAAACAATGCAGAAGTATTTGTTAAGCAATTTCGCTTTTTCAATGTCACTTTCCACGAGTTCATTCTCAGCACTTTTGAGTCCTGCAATTCCACCTCTGATCTTCTTCCTTTCCTGAATATACCTGAAGAAAGTTTTGTCGCCACACTTCACATCTTTAGCCATCTTTTCCTCTGCCTTTGATTTTGCTATCCTTATTTCTCTTTTTGTCTCTTTGAGTTTGATCCTGTATTCATTTCTTTGTTCCTCTGTTTGCAAGCTTTTGAATTTTGCGAAAGCTGTGGTTTTTGCCTTTATTTGAGCAGCCACTTCTTTGGAAAACCAAATAGGATTCCTTCTCCTCTTGTTTTTATTTACTTTTCTTACATATTTATCTGTTGCCCCTTTTATTGCCTCCTTTAGTTTAGCCCATTGCAATTCCACTTCCCTTATCCCCTTCCACCCTGCCAACTCCTCCTTTAGGTATTCGGCCATTTTACTGAAGTCAGTGTTTTTGAAGTTTAGGACTTTGAGCTTGCTATGATTGGACTGCACCTTGGCTTTTATCTCAAACCACACCATGTGATGATCGCTGCTGCTCACAGGGGCACCCACCCAGACATTCGACACGCTATCACCATTGGTGAGCACTAAATCCAGCGTTGAGCTTTCCCTGGTTGGTTCCATCATCTTCATCATTCAAGTTCAGGGGAAGCTGCTGAACTTCTTTTGGGCTAGTAGGAAACAATGGCATCCTGAGTCTCCCTGTGAGGGAGGGCAGCTAAGGGCTGGTGTGAGTGAGGAGTCAGGTACACATTTTCTTCCTTCAAGCCCTGCAGAAATCTTTCCGTGAAGACCCCCCCCCTCCTCCCTCCTCCCCCCCTCTATGATGGCACACTCTTGGTGGCTTGTTTTTTCTGCTGCAGGTGTCTTTCTTCTATTGAGAGTTTTTTAAGGTCTGGAGCCTGCATTTTGTGGTGGGAGATCCAGCCACCTGCTGTGGAGAGATCTTTGTGGGTGAGTCCCTCCTCCACAGCCCTTGCTGTGGACACAGAGGTGCTGAGAGACCCCAGGCTGGGCACCTGGTTCTACCTGTCCAGAATTGCAAAGGTTGGTGACCTGTTGGAGTGCTGGCAGTGGGTCATGACCTCAGAACTGGCCCAGTGAGTAGGTAGGATTGGCTCATGGACCATGGCAGCCTTCTCTGAGAGGTCAAGAGCTGTTGGCTTCCAACCAGTCTGCCCTGATGGAGGAGGCTCTTAGGGTCAGGGGTTCCCACTTGAATCAGATGCATGAATCTCTGATCCTGTACGTAGGGCCTAGGATACCAGCTGAAGATTTCCCTCCATTTAGGTCCCTCTACCCTCATAGTAAACTGTGGTCTGTTCCCTTGCCTTGTGTCATGAAGCAGCCTCTACCTGATGGTTTCCCACCTATTACGCTGACTTGTCCTCACCTCTTGCACAGACACTGTCTTAAGGGACCGTCTGGGAGGCAGGACAGTCCCCACTGGGATTCTTTGTACTCTGAGTGAACCCTCAGTTCAGCGGATTCCTATCTTGCAGGCTGGTGCATGGTGCAGTGGCTACTGGCAGTTTTTTTAACGGCTTTCAGGGATATCTTCTTCCTCTGTCCCTTTTGTAGGCAAAGCAAGATTCTCCCCCACATGCTTCTGGAGTGTCTCTGGTTGACTCTTTTTCTGAGTTTTCTTTCCTGGTTACTTTTGGGCTTTTTGCATTTTTCCTCTCATCTGCTTCTCTACAATCATGTGCAATCTAGGGGCGTGGGACAGTTACCTCATGGCTACTGCCAAGGATATGATCTGGCAGACCAGGAGGGAAATGCTGCTTGGGTAGACTCTCTCAGCATGCAGGGTGCTCTCCAGGCTGCCCTTGCGCAGGGTATCAAGAAGGAACACTTGCTGCTACAGTGCAGTCAATGGTGTGTTCTACTTAGGGTTGCCAACTGGCTCCAGATGCGCCCGACAGGCTTGATCCAGTCCTGGGTTTACTCCATTGCATGCAGGGACACGTAGTTCTGATTTCTCCATTGCACTCCATAAAAAAAGCAAGACTATAAGTCCCTGCATGCAATGGGGTAAACACAGGACTGGATCAAGCCTGTTGGGTACATCTGGAGCCAGTTGCCAACCCTAGTTCTACTCCCCTCCCCCCACCTCCCTTTCCTTCCCCCTCAGCTTTTCATATAGTCCCTCATTTGTTTGGCCCCCCTCCCCTATTTTTGTTTCTTCCTCACTTAGGCTGTTACAGTTTAGGATTGGGCAATAGACAGACCTATAAGATCTGTATGAGGGCAGCGAGGTGTCTCCAGCCTTAGGGATCACACCTTGGGCAAGTGGGAGCAACCTGTATCCCTGCCTGCCTTCCTTCCTTTACCTTGGTTTTACACTCTCAGTCAGTTTCCCATCCAACTCAACTTGCCACAGTTGAGCCCTTATCAGGTCAGGGCTCAGTGAGAAGTAAATATCAGCTAAGTGGCGCAGAGGCAGAGGGCATCTCTCCCGGTTCCCAGTAGCTTTGATTCTTTGTTTTCCTGTTTTCTAGCCAGGTGTATTAGTCACCTGGCTGCCAATTGTGTAGATACCTACCAGCTGTGCCCTCAAGGGCACCTAGGTGGCCCCTCTTCGTGAGAAGGGGGCTGAAGAGCAGAATATTCATGGAGATTCCTGAGAACATTCATCCATTGGAGGGAGCAGAACTGGCTCCACTGGTTCTGCTCCGAAGAGGCGACCCAAGTCTGAGAAGCAAGTCTGAGACCAAGATGCAGTCAGTGAAGCCGGAACCAGGGATCAGAGCCGAGTCTGTGATGGAAACTGGATCCCATCGCATGCACGAGTCAGATGTGAGCCAGAAAAAGCCTGAGCGAGGGCAAGAACCCACCTACTGGATTCCCTGCAGCCCTACGTCTAATCGTCCCTCCGCTCTCTCCGCCCATCACAGCTTGCAAAGGAAGCTTGCTGCATTTGCAGCGCAGCTCGGAAGGATAACTTCCATCCGACCTCCAGAGCAGCAGGCTGGAAAGGAGACGCTGCTCCTCCGCAAGCCCACAAGGAAAGGCGAGCGTCGCATTATCCGTGGATCCAGCGGGTGCTCTGCTGCTCTGTCCGTTCACCGGTGACCGCCTTTGCAGCTGCACTTAGGCAGGGCAGGGGAGGGGAGGGGGCGCTCGCTTGGTGCAGCTCCCAGGCAGCATCAGTCAATGGGAGACAAGCTGGGGGATTATCGGAATGAACCAGCGGCTGGCAAAGGGAGTCTGCGAAAACCCGATGTTGCCTCTGAGCCTGCGCCCTCCATATCTCTTCCCCGATCACCTGTCTTTGTGAGCTGCAGAGAAGAAGGGCTGTTCTGCCAGCCTGGGCTCTTTCCCTCCCCGGCAGCACTCGAGAGAATGGCCCGGCGCAGACTGAACTGCTGAGACCCCCCCGCTCCTAAATTTCCCCAAAGGTAAGTGCAGTTTCTGCGCGCGCTCTCTCTCGTTTCCGAACGTCTCGTTTGCAGCCTAGCTGCTGACTGCAGTGCAGAAAGACGAGATGGGTTGAGGGTTGCTTTCATCTAGATTTCAGTCAGACCGTGGGTTGCCAAGTTTTGGAAGTGTATGGCACAGGCAGCCTTCTGTACCAGGACCCAAATGGGTGATACAGAAAGCTCAACGAGAAACTACGTTTGGAGAGAAGGATATAGACTGGGGGAAGCGAAGCCCACGTTGCTAAAATGCACCAAACGACATCACTGGGCTTGAGGTGTTGTCTGCTTAGCACATAAGAACAAACGGAGGAAAGCGAACCTGAAGCTGACTTGCATTTATGCAAAGAGACCTGGTAGTAACCAGGAGGGAGAGCTGCAGGGAAATAAATGAAAGCTGCTCCTCCGTTGCATTCAGCGGAGAGCTAATGGCGAACATATTGAGGTTGAAATCAAAGGATCGTACTGGGCAAGGCGCTTCTTTCAGCAGCAGCAGCAGATTAAGATCAGTACTGGGAAGATTAGTTTTGGGCAGAGAACTCCCCAGGACCTTTGTAGATAACATTTGCTCTGGGCTAAAGCCCTCTTTGCAGACCGGGGCCATCCGCGTACCGAAAGAACGATCATCGCAAAATAAAATCTACAGCCGACTGGCATATCTGAAATGTTTCGGTTTATTTGGGATTTCTATTCCACCCAACCCTTTTGAAGCTTTTAGTCTTGAACTATTGTATGGCTTTAATCATGTTACAGTTCTTACAATTTAGTAAAATAAGGAAGATGTTAAATAAAGGCAGGTAAAATTGTTGAGCATTGGAGTGAGAAAAGGAGAAGGCCAATATTAAGGCTATTAATCAGGTAATATGAAAAGCGTGTCACACAGGAACACCGTCTCCTCCAAGTTAAAGCGTTTCCTCTTGGCCTTGGAATACTGCAGATGAAAATTTCCAGGCCTAACATCCCCTGGCAAACCATTCCTAATTGCAGTCGACTGAGAGTACTACCTACATTTTTGCCCTGTTCATTTTCTTCCTATTCTTATTAGGGTCGGTTTTGAAATTCAAAGCAAGTTTCGGCATTGCTTATTTTAAATCACCACATATGCAGTTTTGTCGCCCCTGTACACAAATGAATTCTGGTGGTGGTGATGGGACTGGGGGTCTCTGTATTAAGTGATCGGACTATTGATAACTGTTGGAAAGGGTCAAGAAGACCTCCAGGATCTGCATGTATGTGTATACTTGGTGGAAGGGGAAGATGGGTGAGGATGGGGGGAGGAGAGGGGAGAGGAAGGCAAGAGAGATGGGGCAGTCACTGTGGGGTTTTTTTTTCAAGACAATGTCCATTAAATCTCATCTGTGGCAATACTCGCAGTTTACTTAATCTTCTTGCATATAAATGTTCAGAACCGATTACTGGAAATCCCTCAGTTCTCACATTCTTCTGTTCTTTTTGTGCAGCTTCTCCACAAATATTGCTGCAGCTTAGTCAATTTTAAAATATTGCTGTTTAAAACAAGAATTTGCAGGATCCTGCCTGGTTTTCGGCTATGTTGCTTTACAGTGACTCGTTAGCTAAAGCTTATAAATCAGTTGCCGAATAGCCATCTGTGGTGTGCACCGTATGACTTAAAAGTCTATCAAACGTGTGTGTGTGTCTGTGCTGCTGGGGGGGGGGAGGGAGGGGGATACATATCTGCATGTTTATGAAAAGAAGCATATTTTTGTTTCTTCCCAATGAACTAACAGCATGGGCTTGCATTTGTTCTAAAAGGCAGAAGTAATTTGGAAAATATAGTTAAATTGTTTCCAGACATACATCATCTGAAGATGTAGTTTCATATTTATTCTGTCGTCTTTTCTTTTTTTTAAACCTGGATTCTTTGTATGATCCAAGCCCATCTGTTTTCTTCCTGCATTCATATCAGCTCCCTCAACATCTGTTTCCTTTTTGCGTCTTTTCTGCTAAGCATTCCGAAATGGCGTGATAAAAAGTGAATTTGTTTGAAGCGCTCGGAATTCAGGGAGTGGATGCGACAGCTTATGTTTAACCCAGGTGTGCAGTGATTTCCTCTGTGCAGCCATCGGCCTTCTCACTGCAAAACATTTGTTTGGCCTATTGGATGTAGCAGAATAGCCCAAATGCACATTCACAGTAAAGACAATAGACATCTGAGGCCATGAAATACATTAAATTAAATTAATTACTAATGCTCATCTGAGGGGCATAGCCAAGAAGCAAGTTTTTGGGGGGCACTAGGCAAACAGGCATTCTCCTTTGCACTCACATATTCCGCAGCTGGCACAGCGGTATTTATCCGACCTTCCTTCCCCAATTTGCAGCTGCGGCACACACATTATAAACTCACGGGCAGCACATCCCATGAGCTCATGAAGATTGGGGAATGCTGCTAGAGGGATCTGAGGTGAAAGTGGGGAGGCCCAGGTCCCCCCAGGACCATCCATGGCTGCACCCCTGGCCCATCAGTTATTGGAAATTAGACGTAGGGCCAAGGAAGTCGGTGATGATGATTTTATTTAATTGCTCGGTGAACACTGATTCACCTGAAAACCAAACAGCTCTTTCTGTAGATGTGTGTTAGCTTGATGTAGGCGTTTGTTTTTCGGATTTCTGTCACCAAGGGCTTCATGCTAGGCCTGACTGATGAGAATTAAAGAAGCAGCGTGTGTGCTGGGGGAGGCTTGGATTAAGTAAACATGAAAACTCCATTTGCTCTGATTTAAGATGATAGCAACTTTCCAGAGAGTGTGGGAGTCCCTTCATGAATAATCTTGAAAGCCCAAAATTCAAAAACATCACTTGAGATTTCTGCAGTTAAATGTCTATATAAGGGGTTAATCTTGCACACGCTATGACAGCCATGAACCTCACTCCAAAATCAGGGTATGTTGGGTATGTCAAATACACTGCTGTGCTCAGAAGAGTACTTTGCATCGGGCCACAGAGAACCTCCTTCTGGAGTTCATAGGATGCAATATGTACAGGCAACATGTCTTTGGAAATTGCTTTTAATCAGACCAGTGGTACCCAGGTACTTTTAATTTGCCTAATTAGAGATTTTATATATTTATCTGTTGCTTTTTGCAGCTTTTCCTTTGAACCTTTACTGGAAACAGTTTTTGGTAAGAAGCAGGAAGATCTTGTACACAAGACATGGCCATATTTTCACACCAGGGTCTGTCTTTACCTGGTGTTTGGAAGCCCAGAAGTTACTGAACATGTTCACGAAATACCTCTCTTGCATTGGACAAAAATAACACTTTGCAGGCCAAGGCTAAGGTACATTGTGGAAAAGGAGGGATCATATATAATTTGGTTAAAAGAAGGTAGAGGTCCATCTCATTCAGTGCTCTTCACCTGTGAGCAAATTTTTGTGTGAGGGAGAAGAGGAAGGACAAAACTGGAAGAAAATACTCTGAATAATCTAAGATCATAGTTTCTCCAAGAAACCACTGGTCCAGTATCTACATTCAGTGTTGATAGCTAAGGATTATTCAGAAATTTGGACCTGATGGCTGTGGGGATTTGTGGTGTTCTGACATTATATTGTACAGCATCTATGACTCCCCCCCCCCAAGACAAGCCAGTAATAAGAGTAATTGAGTTTGGTATGTGAGGGTACTCTTTTAGTCAATGAAAGGTCATTAAGATTTTTGACAGAAGGCATGATCTATTCAGATGAAGTCATGACCTTGTGGCCTTTTGAGCAGGGACTCTTTTTGGCAGCATGGTCCATAGTTCCAAAGTTAACCCAAAACAGCCCCCCCCCCACCCTTACATAAAAATCCCCAAACCATACAAAACTGAATTGCAAAACAAAGTCATACCAGGCAGATCTGGGGAAGGGAATTTTTACAATTCTTTTACTATGGGGGTCTTTTACTAAAGGGCGCTAGCTGGCAAGGCCTGTCCGGTGCAGCTAAAAGTGCACTTTGGACATACGCTGCCAATTTGCAGGGCCATGAGAGTTAGTGCAGGCTGATTCCCGAGCTAACTGTACATCCCACCTTAGGGGAGGAGAGTTGGCATGGTGAGCTCTGTGCCGTTGGCGTGGGGTATACACCATGTGCTGTGTCCTGCGCGATTAGTGTGGGTTCACCTAATGCCACCTCAGCAGGTGGATCTAGGTGCACCCCCATGCTAATGTGGCATGTTAGAGGGCAACACTCACCATCAACTGTCAGGAAAATTCTATCCACACCCCCGACAGTTAACGTGGTAGTGTTACACCTACCTAACACACCATGGTGTGGCAACTATTGGCACGTTGGGTGCAACACCTTAACACCCTTTAGTAACAGGCCCCCTATGGCCCCAGTTCTGTCAGGCTGTGCGTGCTGTGGGGAACAGGGGTGGTACAGGAGCGGAGTGGGTGGAGCATGGACGGGACCGACCCCTGGATGTACAGGGCTGATTCCGGTGATGGCCCTGTACGTCTGGGGATCACTGGGGGGACAGCCAGCTTATTCCACCTCGGACCCGATTCTGGTGGAATAAGCACTGGCCACACCCCGGATCAGCCAGCCAGCCCCCCAGCAGCGACGTGGAGAGCAGGGGGAGTCACCACTGCCTGATCTGGGATTCAGCTGCCCCATTCGGGATTGGGTAGCCGGGGGGGGGGGGTGTCCCGAGGCAGTGGGGAGATTGAGCCGTGGGGAGGATGTCCCCATGCTGATGCAGGGGCATGCCGGGTTGTCTCCCGAGACCCGATCCTGCACCCTCAGGGCCGTCTTGCTCCAGCGGTGCAGAATCGGGTCCTGATGGGCCTGTCCTGATGCCCCTTCTAGGATTGGGCTCTATATGTGCCAAAAGTTGAAGGTATACTTTACTATGTTTCAGAGGCATCCTCCAAAACCCTTGTGCTTGCTGGTGAAATAATTCAGATGTCTCTAATCTGTGGCTCTGGGCATCTTGTGTACTGCTCTTTTGTTGCAGTGAACTTTCTATCACTGTTTGATTGACGTTGCCTGGATTCATTGTCTGTTCTTGCGCTTTCTCTGTGTGTATATACATCTGTGTCTGCATCTCACAAGCATCAGAACTGAGGCTGGTGAACAACTAAGTTCTATTTTCCAACAAGCACTCTAACAGAGAGAGGTCTATAAAAATTCTTTGCAGGTTCCTGTTCACAGCAAGCCTGCCCAGTCAGTGCATCCAGTAAAAGGCTTCTGGGAATTCAGAACAAATTTGCTTTCTTGGTGCCCCCTGAGAATTTCTTTTTTGACTTTGATGTATAAGCAGATTTTACATTTATATTATTAATATTTCTTTAAAAATGTTTCTATCGAACTTTCTACAGCTCCCAAAATGGGCTGGATCAATAGCAGTAGAAAACGAGGTCTTCCACTTATGTAGGAATCAATGTGATGACAGGCAGGGCAGCGGCGGTGCTGACTTCTCCATGCAGAGTGTAAGAAGGGCCTGCTGGTTAGAGCAGTAAATTAACAACTACCCTAACTAGGCACCACACAATGTACGCAGCACTGTACAGACACATAGAAGAGAGAGCTACTTCTCCCTAGAGGTTTTTCCTCGCCTGTCTTTCAGGCGCAGAGGCTAAGCGGTGGCTTTGAAAATTGGTTCTATCTGGCTAGCTCCTGCGGCTTCCGGGGTGTGCGGCGAGACCTGGATTTTCAATGCCGGGGCTGCATATGATCCTAGCATTGAAAATCTGAGTTAGATGGATGACGGATGGGCTACGTGCCGATGTGGCACATAGCACCGCCCAGGTGAAAATCGGGCCCATAGTACTTTGCCCTGCGTAGCCTAACTGCAATAGTCAAGGAAGTTGTTTGGGAGTGATGGGCAGAGGCAGACTAGGAATTGAAAGCCTATCAAAACGATGGATATTTATGCAGGATTTGAGTACATTCGTGGAGGCACACCAATGCAGGGGGAGTCATTCCAGGTATTTGGTAAAGCAAGAGGGAAAGCATGAAGCCATCTATAATTTGGTGATGCAGGAGAAGGCCAGAGATAATAGCAACTTACCTGAGGAACAGAACTCAGAAGGAGGCGGCATGGAAAAGGTGAGAGAGATAGAAAGTAGTGAAGATACCTATACTTCTATATCCAGTTCACACTTCCTGTACAAGTAGATGGGGAAGCCGGTGGTTCTGTTCTCTACAGAGATGTAGAATGAGGAGAAGGGAGGGGGGATGCATTTGGGGGAAACATGAGAAGTTCCATCTTGACCATACTGGCTATATCCATGCATTTTACACTCTGACTAGGTGATAAGTTGAGAAATATGGTCTTCCATTTCTCCCTCTTGCTTTGAGAAGCTACAGCCTAAATCCTGCTTTTCCCAACATTTCTTCTTGTGATCTTGAGAAGTCACGTAAGCCTCCATTGCCTCAGGTACCAACTTAGATTGAAAGCTCACTAGGGCATGGGGAAAGGCAATTAATTAAAACTACAATCAAAGCCTTTAATTCTGCTCTTGCGATAAAGTGTCTAGGGGATGAGAAAGAGCAAATTCATTCTCCATGCCGGTTGCCAACATGGGGTCCTAATTTATGCCAAGAGGTGATAGTTTTCCTATTTTATAATGATGCAGACACCTGCCCAATGTAAACTGGACCGAGACCACAAACTCTTTTCACACAGACCACAAGCCACTTTGCTTTTACCTTATTTTATTTGAAGTTTATAACAGTGTCCAGAAACGCTGGGAGTAAGCTATGGTAAAGACTTATGGTGGTGAGTCAAATTTGAACAGGTGACCTAGAGATAAACGACTTTTTATTATGATGTTGACCCAGAGAGCTCTGCCTTTTCTTGATATTTAAAGAATATTAACATGTTTTGCAATCACTTGTCATCATAGTATTGCATTTGTATTTTGGTTTCCTTTTCTTGTGGTTTTTCTGCCTTTTTGTAACCCTCTGCCAGTCACCCAAAGTCTAGCCATGGATTTCTTAAGGGGCCCTTTTACTAAAGCACATTAGGGTTTTGCACGTAATGCACATTTAGCGTGAAAACTAAAGTGCGGTAGGTGCGAAGCCTCTGCGGTAACTGTCGGGGGTGTTGCTAGCGTATTCCAGGCAATTACTGCATAGATGTGTATCCTAATGTGTGGTGCAATTAAAATTGCTGTTCCCATCCAAAGAGTTATCGTCTAGTGCAGCTGTGCTAATTGTCACATTGACGGCATGTATGGCGGTTGCCCCCGGGCTAGCTGCAATGTCCTCTCCTTGCTTACACTCCTCCCCTAACTCGCTCATTCCTCACCCCATCGCACGATGTACAGTTACTGTGGGAATTAGCATGCTGTAAATGTCGTACCCACATGATAACAGGTACTGCAGGCCGCTACCACATGCCAAAATACGCGTCAAGTCCTTAGCGGCCTTTAGTGAAAGGGCTCCTTAAAATATTTTTCCTTTCTGCTCTTCTGGGATGACTACATCCTGATTCTTTTTGACAGAATTGCCCTAGTTTCAACCCAGAGCCCCAGAGAGACATTAGGTAGAAATCGATAAAACATTAAACAGGAATTCTATAGAGAAAGTTGTGGGAAGGCATCAATTATATGGTAACAGCAGCCTAGGCCTAAGGAAGGTTTATGCAGTTCTGACATTTTCTTGCATTAATTTGGGTTCCAGTTGGTGCAAGAGGAAGGACTGGGGGGGGAGGGGGGGGGAAGGGGGGCATGCCTGAAGCTCGGGTCTTCATCTCCAAACACAGCCCCTGATTTCCTGTGGCAGATTTCTCAGGATTCTGGGCAGTTTTCAGCATGTTTGCAGAAATTAGAATGCATCTCATATTAACTAATGGCAATTTGTATTTTACTATATACAAATAAATGGGTCAGTATTCAAAGGCACTTAGCCAGACGGTGGTAGCCGCTATCTGGCTAAGTGCCCTATCTGTCCACATTCAGCAGCATTATTCGGATAGCCCTGGAGTGGATCACGGATGGTGTGTCTGTGATCTGTCTCACTATAAGGAAAGCAATGATAGTCAGTCCGCAGTCCAGATAGCTACGTGGATAAATGTATTGCTGCCTCTGTACAGTGGTGGTGCTGAAACTATGTAAAATATTTAAGCACCATGGGTAGCGAGCGTTTAAAATGACTGTGGTGTTAAATGTCAGGGCAGAGGTTCTCTTCTGACATTTCTAGTGCGTCTGGTTAATTTGTTTGGCTATTTTGTTGGGGGGGGGGGAAGGGATCTTAAATGATCAGTGCTGGAATTATGAGAAGAGAGAAAGGGGATAGAGAATGGGGGTAGAGGAGGGGATCTCAGGGATGGAGGAAGGATTTCAGGGAGAAGGGAGAAAGTAAAGGAGATCAGAGGGAGAGGAGGAAAGAGGGATACAGGAAGCGGAAGGAGGAAGAATCGAGGGATGCGAAGGGAGAAGAAATTGTGCAGTCCATGGACCAGGAAAGATGAGATCCAGGATCAGGGGAGGGAAGGAGAGAAGGTCCACTCTTACCAACTCCTTCTGATGTAGATTTCTCTTATTTCCTCCAGGGCCAGCCAAACCACTAGGCAAACTAGGAGGCGGCTATGACACAACTTCTTTGGAAGGGGGGTAGCAGCAAAAAGCAGCTACAGTCAAAACAAAGCAATGGGCTCTGGCAGTCACACAATGCCAAATAGTCAGTAGTGCGTACTTTTACCTGCAGGAAGTATGGGCAATATGCAAATACTCCATTTACCCCTGTAAGTGGTTCTTTGTAATCTCCATCTTTATGTATATATTTACAAAACAAAGTTTCATCTTGAAAAGTGCGATGTTCAAATAGCATTTTTATAGGATTGTTCTGGGAGGAATGGTGTTGAGATGATTACAGTGGAATTTAATAAACAAAATCTTGTGGAGGGCACTAGAGGCCTAAAAGCTAACTGTGAGGAGGAGCAAGGTGGAAGATTTGCCTCGGACACCTAATATCCTTCCTCTGGCCCTCATTCCCCCCACACCACTCACTCACTCACACTCTCTGAACTCTTCACTCCACCCACACTCCAATCTTCTAACTCACTCTCTTCCTACCACTCTACAATCTACTCACGCTCCCTCAGCTATTCTCACTCCTCACACTCCCTCCCCCTGCGATTCCTCCTTCACTCTCCACTGCCTCTCCACTCCCTTCATAGTTTAGTGTATTTCTAAACTTATTTGACTGTTCTTCAAAAACAAAATAGCAACAAAGTAGTTTACACTGTGAAGGAAAGACCCAAAATAGGGAAGCTGAAGGGTTACAGAGCGCCCTCACTCACTGCCCCATCCTCGATATCAACTCAATCACTCTTTTTCCCAGACACCTCCTATAGCCCTCTCCATCTCAGTGTCTCTCATTCCTCCCTCATAGACCCTCAGTCACTTTTCCTCCTCATGCCCTCTCACCCCCAACTGTTATCGTGTTCTCAGTATTGATACCACCACAGTCCCCTCCCCAATGTTGTCATTAAACCTCCCAACTGATTTGGAGCTCAAAGAGGACAGTGGAAGCATAGAACCTTGGGCTTTCTGGGGCTGGAAAGTCACACTGTGAACCGCGTGGTAAAACTGTGACATCAGAGGAGCTGGAAATTCTCAAGGTGCTGCTACTGGCATAGGAGGGAGATTAAGGAGATCATGGAAAAGGGCGGGGAGGAGGCATGCAAGGCGGGGGGAGAGAGAGAGAGAGAGAGAGAATACTTGCCTTCAACTTCACTACCACTGCTCTCACGCAAGTTCTGGTCTAGCTGCCAATCTCCTGTGTCAGTTCTGCAGGTATCAGCCAATTCCTTAGACAGGACCAAATTATGTAACCCTTGGAATCACTGTAGCCAAGATGGTGTGTGGCTAGTATGTTACTTACTTTGAATATCTCCCCCCCCCAAAAAAAAAAAGTTTTGTTAAGCTAAGTAGTTTCAATGAATGAAGTTTAAAAAATAATGCGTACAATAAGTTAAAATGAAATTGAAGTGATTGCTGAATAGAAGGTTTTAAAGCATACATTTTTTGACCAGGGATTAAAGAAAATCAGCCTATAAGGATTTTTAAATAAAGCCCAGAGATCAACAGATCTTTGGGAAAATGTTATTGCTTTCAAGTTCTTGAATCCAAAGGCATTCTGAAGACGACAAGAAGGAACACTGAATCAGTATTCTGTTTGTCACTGAATCATGACTTACCGACACTGACAATGTGCTAGTAAACCAGCTCATTACACTTGCGTTGGTCTCCTCAGCTTCCTGAGACTTAGCAGAAGAGGCGGTGGTGTCTTCATCCTTGCAGACAAACACTTTGATACCACACTTACTACAGCCACCACAACTGACACAACCAACATTCTGGTAGTGGGAAACAAGCAATTATCCATATGTCTTTCATGCAGAGTTCCTAATGCAGACACAGAGAACCTCTCAGAACTGCTTGACATAGCATGCACCCACACTGCCAAAGATAAGCCCTTCATAATGCTGGCTGACTTCAACCCCAACTCAGCACCAGCAACACAAGTCAGTTCATTCCTCGAGGCCAAGTATGCTGTGGAACTTTCACAGATCATCAGTGTACCCATCCACAAGAGAGATAATATATTGGATCTGTTGTTCATATCTAACAAGATCCAATCATTCGCACCCGCCTTCGCTTATCGAGCAACGCCCATCCCATGGTCTGACCACCTTTGACCTACCTCTGCTCAACTATAACACTGCAAAACAATCTCAAGCCCAAACACTTTGCAGATTCAAGGAATACAATAAACAAGCTCTGCTAGATCGTATCCTACCACAACTCGATTTAGACATAATTGACCTCGCCTCACTCGTTGACAGATGGAACACACTATTGCATCATATGCAATAGCCCCACAGAGAAAAAACCCCATCAGATGCGACTCAGCACCTTGGTACTCCAGTGAAATATAAAAAAGCCAAACACGAACAAAGACAGCTTGAACACCATTGGAGAAAGAATAGAGACCCAGATATCAAAAAGAATACACCACAAAACAGGAGGAATGCAACAACCTAATACACAAATACAAAAGGGAATACCATTCTAACCTGATCCTCATATCATTAAACAAACCCAGGGAGTTGTTCAAAATAGTAAAATCATTCATACATGTACCACCATCCCAACGACACACTAAGATGCATCCAGAAGACTTCCCCATATATCTCCTGGACAAGTTTACACCCAAGAGTTACTCAGTGACACCGATCCACCCATCCATGAACACACCAAACAACACACATCATTGGACCACATTCACAGCAGTCTTGGCAGAAAAGCTCGATCAAATACTCACGATGTTCAATACCACAGCTTCCCCACTTAATTCATGCCCTGTCTCATTGATAAAGATGACCTGAAACAAATTCACACCATTCCTTCTCAAAATATTAAACCTCACACTTTCCCAGGGGTTGATGCCTACTAACCTAAAGACCGCATCCATAAATCCTATTCTAAAAAACTCCTCTGCTGACATCGACTTACCCAGCATTCCCTTCCTAACAAAAATAATTAAAAAAGCAGTCCAATTACAGCTACAGGACTCCTCTGCCCCTTTAGACATGCAACAACATAGTTTTAGATCTGACCACGGTGTGGAAACCTTGCTCATGCCACTAATCAACACGCTGCTTCACGGGCTTGAACAGATCAAGTGAGGATTCATCCTTAATATTTTGGACATAGCTATCGCCTTTGACTCAATAAACCATGCCTAATTATTAGTTAGGCTGGAGCCCATAGATATAAATGGTACCCCCCCCTCGCTTGGTTCCAGCCCTACCTGTCCCACCAACAAATAAAAATAGGGAACAAGTCCGCCAAACTGTTTAAACAGCTTCAAGGCATACCTCAAGGTTCCATCCTCTCAGCCTTACTCTTAAATCTCTTCTTCCAAGCAATCTGCCAAATGATATGGACACATAAAATACACTATCACATTTATACTGAAGACCTGATGCTATACACCCGCTATTGTAACTCAGTCCCCCAGTGCTTCCCAAACCTAGCCTTCAGGCCTCTGCAAGCTGCACAGAATATGGCAGCTCGGCTCATCACCAAAACTTTATGATATGATCACATATCAGTTGCCTAGGGTGGCAGCTTCTGGGGAGCAATAAAAAGCAAGGCATTCAAAGCTAAACAATAGATTCTGACATTCGGAATTACATCCACTGTCTATAACTGGTTTAAATCCTACTTATCAAACAGAACCCAAACAGTAAGAATCCTTAACCAAACATCCAACACATTCAACCAAACACAAGGCCTCCCACAGGGATCTGCACTATCAGCACTTTTGTTTAACATTTACCTACAACCAGTCAGCAACATCTTTAAACGTCATGGCGTCCATTATCATATCTACGCCGACGATATAATGTTTTACCTCCCATTTAAAATCCCACACCCTCCACTACAACAAATAACAGAATGCTTTAAAGAACTAACAATATGGCTCAGCGATCAGAACCTACACATTAACTTCTCAAAAACTGATGTACTATATATTACTAAAAACCAAACATACACACCTCCAAGCACCATCACACTTGATAACCATGAGATCAACATAAAAAAAGAAATAAAATACCTAGGTGTGATACTTGACAATAAGCTTAACATGGATTCACACATAAAATATCTAACAAAAAACATACACTACAAACTTAAGACCTTGAGACAACTAAGACCTTTAATTCACTTACAAGACTTCATAACCATAATTCATAACCATAATTCAAGCTATCATAACCCCACATTTTGATTTTGCAAATTTAATCCTTAATGGCATCACAAAGCAAAACATTAAAAAGATACAACTAACTCAGAACATAGCAGCAAGGATAATAATGAATATAAGCTCAATCCAACATATCACACCGACCTTGGCTGAACTCCATTGGCTACCTATTCACAGCAGAATAAAATACAAGATTCTACTAACTACATTTAAACTAATAAATAACTTAGCGCCATCAGTACTCAATACACTCATCAATGTAGAAATAGATAAAAGATCACAAAGGAGTAGAAACACAAACACTATCGCAGTACCAAAAGATTACACAAAAGCTAGAAAACAAACCAACATGAGAGCCTTCTCTCATTCAGCACCTATCCTCTGGAATAACCTTCCTGACAACATTCGCCTACTATCGGACATAAAGGAATTTAGAAAAAAACTGAAAACCCATTTATTCTCATTACACTACAACAAAGGAGCAGAAACTAGCCAGACTACACAAAGAGACACAGGTTAACTAGCAAATACAACCATTATATAACTACGTGCCTTCAAGATTAAATTAATGTTTACACCTACAAGCGATATAAGATAATTGTAAATATCTACTATGTACATATGTTCTAATAGTTTAACGTTCTAATAATTTACTGTTTAAATATTATACTGTTACCTGTACCTAGTTCACCTGTTCTATGTTCTATGTAAAATGACTTGGTATGATACTACCCATACCATATAACATAATGTTCATTGTAAACCGCACTTGATACTTGTGAAAGAGCGGTATAGAAATAATTGTTAAATAAATAAATAAATAAATAAAATACAAAGCTTGGTTCTGAGATATGGGTTGATGTGTGTGGAGGGAGAATCAGAGAGGAACAAAATGCATATTTGGTTTAGGAATTATACCCTGCAAGTAGCCAGGCTTCCGGGACTGGAAACTGGGATATACCTAGCTTACTACAAAAACTAATGGGCCACTAAATCTTTATCTGCTGTCATTAATTATATTAGCATGTAAAGTTGGAATCCTAAAATATCAAATCTGCACACTGGCCTCCTGAGTCATATTCTGGAATTTGTAGTTCTAGCAAATGGGATGAACGTGACGAGCAGTCAGAACAGATTTCTAGGCTCTCCTTCTTATCCTCATATGAATTAGGACAGAGAGTAACATAGCATATGATGGCAGAGAAAGACCAGCAGCGCCTTCCAGGTGATATAGACAAGAGTAGAACATCAAAACTAGTTCATAAATACATTTATTAAAAATGCAGTCCACTCTTTTATAAAAACCATAACACCCAACGCGGCCGCGTTTCAGCTTCCATTTGCATCAGGGGTGACTATAAATAATGTAACACCTTGTGATAGTCTACAACATAAAACAGAAATATAAAAAAAATAGTATGTCAAATTCAGCAAATTTCATAGCCTCATGGATTAAATCAAGAAATTGATTTTAATGTTTTCTTATGTTCTTATATTTTTATTGTTTTTATTTTAATATGTATGACAGTCTTATTTTTTAGTTTTTGGTGATGCAGTTGTTAGTTATGGGTAGCATTTTAGAAGCCCTAGAAACGGACATAGAGATGTCCAGAGCACAGAGGTGCCTCCAGAGCCATTTTAGAAGCTGGCTCTGGGGATGTCCCTAGTGTGAGGACGTCCATGTCTGAAAGCGGGCATGGTGGAAGCGTGGCTGGGGTGTTCCAGGAACCTAGATGTCGCTGCCTAATCTCAGAATTGTACTGCGCCATCCAGAGTTGTGTTTAAGGTTATACCTGCTCCATGCACGAATAAGCATTGTGAAAGTGCTTGCTTTGGCAGAAAAACATCCAGAGAGTGTAGAGAGGATATCACTCCATCATCAGCAGTGGGACTTGAACCGTTGGCTGTCCTGGATGATTGGGTTCTGAAATATGATTCTGGGGATGTCTATGTAGATGTCCCCACAGACGTCCCTATCAGGCCCGGCCATGTTTGTGAAATCATCTGCATCTTGATGTGGCTGCATTTATTTCACACGTTCTGGCTTAGACATCCCAGTTTGCACTTGGACGCTCCTTCTAAAATTTAATATATGAATTATTTTGGAAGAATTTAGGGGTCCTTTTACTAAAACGCACTCTGCAGTTAGTATGGGTTTTGGTGCATGCTAACCATGCATCACAGCCCGCGGTTTTGATGTTGGCATGCGGCCAGCTAACTGCGAATCGTGTGGTGGAGGTCAAAATGGGCGGATTATGGGCAGAGAGTGGGCATGGTGAACACCACACTGTCAGCGCATGGGTACATACTGCGTGCTAATGGTACATTTTGCAAATAGCTTTGGTGCAATTACCCTGAACTCAAAAGATGATGCTAAAGATGTTATTCCCAACCAGTATTAGTTTCCGGCGCCACATGTTATCTATTGGAGAAATGCTGACCATGCCCCTGGAAGGTAATGCAGTGACTGTGGATGTAACGCACTTTGGATTTTCATGCTAAAGGCACATTAGGAGTAAAATCAGAGTGCACTTTAGTAAAAGGGCCGCTCAGTTTTATAGATCATGAGTTATTTAGTAAAGCATAAGCCTTCATTGAGTAAACGATATCCGCTGATTCTAATATTGTCCGTGGTATTCATTGGCTGTTTTGGGGTCTTTGTCGCTAGTGGTTATGGACAGTAATCAAGAACATAGCTGTCCAGTAGAACGGTATGGTTACATCCATATTTGGTGTAGCCGTGAGTATGTGGCGAATGATTTGGACTTTGTAATTGACGATATTAATAAATGTCAATGGAGTAGTACAATCTAGTTAATTTGTAAGGATAGATAAGTTGTTGTGTGGCTTTCATTTTTAAAAACATTTGTATTATAGATACTGTCTGAAGATAAATTGGCTGTTATGTAGAACAGAGTGTTCATATATTGACAAGGAAGAGAACAGAATGTAAGCTAAGACTTTATAATTTGGTATAATTAATGAAATAAAAGAGGTGGCATATTGAATAAGAGTTGATTCGTTAAGTACAGTGGAGCGCCTACAAGGATCTTTTGTTTTAACTGGTTTGGCTTGCTTCTGCATAGGTATTTAAATGAATCTGTTTTTTTATTTTTACTTTTTATGTGCAAACATATCCAATTTTATGGTTTTTATAATGAAAATAGAGTTTTAGAAGAATTTATTGGTGCAGGTTGCATTTTATTTGCCAATGAATCATGTAGTGTGATCTTAGATAAATGCATTTGAATTGCATAAATTATCTCTAGGCAAGTGATATCTTTCTTTTGAAGTAAATCTTTAATGATAATTGTCTTGAATTTTCTAAACAGTTTGATTACTAGCTATAGACACTGCAGATATAGCAGTCACAATAGTGGTTGGTATATAGTGCTTTGTGGTTAGATATGCAAACAATGTGAACGTGAATAGGGGGTGAGTGGTTAGATTCCGTGATGGGTGCTACTAATGAAGGAGATTTAAATAATTAATTTATTGTAAAAGGATAGATGAATAGTTACGTGGACCTTTTTTAGCTGCCTTGGGATAGTTACGTATAATATTAAATACATATCTAGTCCCACCCCGAGGGAAAACTCTGGCAGGAGAAGAGGGGGAAGGCTAGAAATAAACTCAGGGAAAAAAGACGCTATCCCTTTAAAGTTAAGCTTTCCAATCTATGCCTACTCCCGAGTTTAGCCAGTTTGATTTAGACATAAGAGAGAGAGACCTGGGGGGGGGGGGGGAAGGGGAGGCGTTCCCTTGGAGAACACCCACAGACGTCACTTTCTCAGCAGCAGATGTGCCAGAAGTGTTTATGGATGAAGAGGAACCATTGGAAGCTGAACAGATGGAAACAGAGCTGGCTTCAGTTGAATCCTCTCTACCAGGAGCAAAGTCTATGGACTGTTCTCAACAGCTTGTGGGAGGTACATGCTGAACAACTCCAGAAGCTAGCTTGCAAGAGGGGGCCTTTGCTGAGTTAAAACAGCAAAGAGGCAGAACAATACAGAGACTATTAAAGAGAATGAATTAAATTGCTATAGAGACTGTTTTTGACTTACCTTTATGAAAAAAATGGCTTGAAAGCAGTTTGGCTAGGTTACAATCTTTAACGGAGCCGAAATCAAGTACCCAGAGATTACAATCACAACTTGGACTGGATTTGCTCATTGTGCCCCAAGAAAGCGCCTGCTACTGAACTTGTCCGGGAAGGGACTGGTACTGGAGTCTATAAATGTTCCCCCATTTGAGCCTACTTGGGCAGCTTAAACGTTTTGTTTGAAGTAAATTAAGGACTGTTTCGGTGTGAACAAGTTGAAGCCTTTTGGTTCAGTCTCCTGTGTCTTTTGTATTCCTGTTTCTTAGGTATATCAGACATGGTACCCACCCAACAGTATTGACCAGACCCCTAATTTAAATAGTAACTTGAATGTGTTTATGAAGATATGTTGTGATATTTATCTTTATGTGAAAGTTTGGTTACTATGGAGACTGTCTATCACTTAAGGCACGAGAAATCTGGGCTTTAAAGATGGCCACCACAACTGACATCATTTTTCCATCACAGCTTTAGAGCAAGGAGATTATGCTGGTGTTCCGTAAAGTATTTTATATTGTAGATTTTGAATCCTTTAAATATTGTAGAGTGACTAAAAAGTAAGTAGTCTAGGAGGATTATCATAGAAAGTATATTTTGGAGCAGTTAGAATTGTATTGTGGAGAGATTAAGTGGATTTATTCATGATAACTTTTCATGTTTTAAGGATTTTATTCTCTGTGGAACTTACTGGGGTAGTTACTAAAATGTGTTACAGCAATGACATATGTTATTTGGGTCTTAACGTATATTACAGGGCACTAACGTGTTGTTTACCATAACCGTCTGCACTACAAGTCAACAATACGGAACTGAAGGCAAAACCCACAATTCGCTATCTAGGCATTACCCTAGATCAGCGACTTGACATGTCAGCGCACATTAAAAACACCACAAAAGCAATATATCATAAGATTCGAACACTGCGTCATCTCCGTCCGTTACTTGACTTCTCCGATTACCGCTCAATATTCCAAGCCTTGGTTATCCCACACCTGGACTTTGCTAATATCATCCTACACGGTCTCCCACAAGCAACTCTAAGCCCACTCCGTCTTGCCATGAATTCAGCGGCAAGGGTACTTGCAGGAGTATCAAGATCAGACCACATAATGCCAGTCCTGAAGAACCTTCACTGGCTACCTCTGCAGGCCAAAATCATCTACAAGACTCTAGTCCTGACGTTCAAGGCCTCAAAGAACCAGCCCCCCTCGCCTATCAGTAGTCTTATACACAGCACCCCAGTTAATAGGTGCAGAAGGTCCCTATCGATGAACACACTTGAAGTCCCTAAATTGTCAACGAAGTGCACTAAGACAACAGACAGCAGAGCGTTCTCCTTATTCGCACCCAGAGCATGGAATGCCCTCTCACCTGAAATCCGAGCCATCACGAACATAACGCTATTCAGGAAAGCTCTTAAATATCACCTGTTCCTAATATATTACTCTGAATCTAACACCAGAGAACACACTGACTGCACCCCGCCCTCCCACCTAGACCGCTCCATATCTATGCCCCCTTTGGAGAATGGTTAAGCTGCTCTCCCTTCCTGCTCTCCATGCCTTTATGCTTTCCCCTCTAAAAAGATCCACTTTTGCCTATTGTGATGAGTACACTATAATTATGTAAATAATTATGTAAATAGTTATCATAACATGTAAATAGTTCCCCCTGGTTACCTCCATGTTCGCTACCCCTGTTTATTGTAAACCCAATGTTGCCTGTCACATTGTGGTGTGTTATGTTCAAATGTACACCGCACTGATTAAAATAGCGCGGTATATAAGAAATGTAAATAAATAATAAAATAAATAAATAACACACATTATACTACTGCTATACACCTTGAATACTTATGAAATGGAAAGCATGCAAATATATGCAAAACACCTCATTAGTATTCAAAGACACAGGAGACTGAGCCAAAAGGCTTCAACTTGTTCACACCGAAACAGTCCTTAATTACTTCAAACAAAATGTTTAAGCTGCCCAAATAGGCTCAAATGGGGGAACATATATAGACTCCAGTACCAGTCCCTTTCTGGACAAGTTCAATAGCAGACGCTTTCTTGGGGCACAATGAGCAAACATAAGGTTCCGCTTTTAAATCTTTCAAACTCGGCATCCTCAAAGTCCATGTGGCTTGCTATAAGTCTCACAAGCCACATTATTCATGGAAAAATAACGCCAGCTCAGTGTTGGATTTATTTTTCTGCCAGGAGCATCAGATTGCTAGCACACAGTTTGATGCCTTAGGTCCAGTCATAAAGGGGCCAAGTATTTAAAATTCACCAGTAGTCTGGGGGTTCAAACCCAAGGCACTGCCAAGGAGTCAGGGTACCTCTCCCCATATATGCCACAAATTCCTTCTTCCCCCCCACCAAAGGCCTGATCAAAGTTGCACCCTCACAAACATGATCCATCCTTCCCAGTGCCTCCCCAGGCCTATTTTACTACATGCTTGGTAGTCTAGTAGAATTCAAACGGAAGAAATTCCAACGTGCGCCCATCCAAGTTAGTGCTGGGTTCAAAATGGCATTCATGGTCCCTTAGTGGTAGCAACTACCCCCTTCCCCCTTAAATGGGAGTGATTTGGCCAAAAAGATAGATATCTAGAGATGCATTATTGATTGGTAATAGATGAGTGTCACTATATAGAACTATTAAAATATATTTCTTCCTACTATTTCACAGGTTCATCAAAAATACATTTAAAGAGTCTAACTTATTTGGTCTTTTGAAGGTTAAAGAATGTATGTTTATAATTTTTGTACTTTGAAACTAAGAAAAAATTGAATTGATAAATTGATATACAATATATTTATGACTTCAGTTTTATGTTATAGACTATCCACAAGGTGTTATGTTATTTATGGTCATCCCTGATGCAGGCAGAAGCCAAAACACAGCTTTGTTGGGTGTTTTATGATTTTTATAAAAGCAGACTCTATTTTTTTAATAAATATATTTATGAATTACTTTTTGGGGTTCTGCTCTTGTCTATACCATCTTCATTGGTTGTAGATCCTTGCCTTTCTTTCTTTCTTTCTTTTATTTATTTAACAGTCGCTTATATACCGCTACCTTCCAATGATCAGATGCGGTTTACATATAACAGGTAAAGAAACAGTATAACATATCTGTTTTTACATTAAACATGCTTGAATTATGTACAACTTAACTTTAACAAATAAACTTTGGAGAACTATGTACAATCAACTATGTACAGTCAACAGAAGTTGAATTCAATGAGCAAGGTAGCTATTTACAAGCATCATAAACTGTTTTCATGGGACATTATGGTGTTAGACTCAATGTGTTATGTATTATCCCTTTTCATTTTGGTATTGGAAATTCGCAAGTGGACCGTAGTGGGAGCTAAATAGGTGGGTTTTTAATGTTTTGCGTAGTTCTTTAAGATCAGTTAAGGCTCTAATTTCATCAGGTAGGGAGTTCCAGAGTATGGGGGCTGCATGAGAAAAAGCTTTTTTATTTGTTGTTTTTTTAGTCTTTGTGAACTCTTTTGGAATCCTTATATTATTGGCGTTGCCTCTTCTCTGAGCAGATTGGGGTGTGTCTTTAGTGAGTAGTTTGTTTAGAGTGGCTGGGGCAGTATTATTTAAAGCTTTGAAGGTGGTTAAGTTTATTCTGCATTGAATTGGGAGCCAGTGTAGTTTAGCTAGATAGGGTGATATGTGCTCAAAAGAGTGTACCTTCATTATGGTTCTAGCTGCAGCATTTTGGGCCAGTTGAAGCCTTTTGATGTTTTGGTTAGTTGTGCCTAGTAGCGTGAGATTAGCAAAGTCGAAGTGCGGTGTAATAATGGCTTGAATTATGCTCAGGAAGTCATGCAGGTGGACTAGTGGGCGTAATTGTTTTAATACTTTGAGCTTAAAGTATATTTTTTTGTGGTATTTCTTATGTGGGTGTTCATACTGAGGTGTGTATCTAAGATCACCCCTAGGTATTTTATCTCATTTTTTATGTAAATGTCATGTTTCTGAAGTGTAATGTGGGTAGGGGGGGTGTAAGATTTGTTTTTTGTTACAATCAATATGTCAGTTTTGGAATGATTAATGTGAAGGTTGTGAGCTTCTAACCAAGTTGTTAATTCATTGAAACAGTCAGTTAATAGTTGCAGTGGAAGCGTAGGGATCGTGAAAGGAATGTACATCATGATATCGTCTGCGTATATGTGGTAGTGTATTTTGAATTTTTTAAAGATGTTGCACATTGGTTGTATATAAATATTAAAAAGGAGTGCAGAGAGGGCAGATCCTTGGGGGAGGCCTATTTCCTGTTTGTATGTGGTGGAGGTTTGGGTGTTGATCCTGACAGTTTGAGTTCTGTTAGACAGATAGGAAGTGAACCATTTATGTACTATTGAGTTAGCACCTATTTGTCTAAGCCTGTTGAGCATTAGTGTGTGGTGTACACTGTCAAATGCTGCAGATATGTCCAGAAAAAGTAATAAGAATGCATTTTTAGGACTGTCAATTCCTCTTACTAGGGTGTCAAGGAGTACTGTTAAGAGTGTATCAACTCCATGACCGGGGCAAAAGCCATATTGTTGGTCATCAAGGGGAGCTGATGTGTCGATGTGTTCCTGTGTTTGGGTTTGGACTACTTTTTCTATGAGTTTGGCCATAAAAGGTATACTTGAAATAGGCCTATATGAATTCGGTGATGTTTTGTCCAGGGTATTGTTTTTTAGTATAGGTCGAATTTGTGCATGTTTTAGTATGGGTGGAAGGTAGCCTTGATTTAATGAGAGATTAATTAAAGGTAGCATGAAGGGGGATAATGTTGGAAGAGTATTCTTTATCCAAGTTATAGGGCAGGGATCTAGGTGAGAAGGTGTAGTATTTAGGTTTGACATAATGTTCTTAAGTGTTTCTTTAGTTATGGGGTAGAATTCATTCCAATCATCTGGTAGGAGTTGGTGAGAGATGGCTTGTGTAATTGGTTGGGAATTATATATTTTTGACTTATTTATGTAGTGGTTTGCTAAGGTTTGAGCAGATATATCGTTGACTTCATGGCTGGAGTTGTATGTGTACTTAGTTAAGTTTTGGACAATGGAGAATAGTTCCCTTGGTCGGTTGATAGATTTGGTTAGAATGGTTGAGTGGAAGTTTTTCTTAGCACTGTCTGTAGCCTCTTTGTAATTTTTGAGGTGGGTAAGATATAATTCGTTGTATGATGTAGATTTAGTTTTGCGCCATTTTAATTCAATTTTCCTGAGTGTTCTTTTCATCGCTTTTAAGGTATTGTTAAACCAAGGGGCATTGCCATTTCTGGGTCGGATGTTCTTCTTGTTTGGTTGATTATATGCAGCTGCTTTTGAAATTGTTTTATGCCAGGTTGCAATAGTCTCGTCAAGGTTGGAAGGAGATGGAGAGAGGTGAGGGATTGATAGATCGAGGAAATCTTCTGCATTAAAATTTTTAAATCTGGGGGGTGGGGATTTTTGTGGGCTACTTTTGTTATTTAAGTCAGTGTATGTAAGATTGAACTTAATCAGGCAGTGGTCTGACCATGGGATAGGTGTGCACTGCAGTGATTCCTGATTAAAGGCTTTATGGAATGCTTCTGGGAGAAAGATGAGGTCCAAGGTACCACCTTTATTATGAGTTTTTGTTTTAATGATTTGGTGGAAGCCTATGTCGGAAATAGATTCAAGGAAGAGGGTTGAATGTGTAAGAGGTAGGGATGGGAGGTTAAAGTCACCTAACATTATTATTGGACTTAGGTCAGTGGATGAGCTAAGTAGTTCAATTAGGGCATCCATATTTTCTGATTTATGATCAGGTGGTCTGTATATCAAGCAGATTCTGAAATGGTTGATCTTTATGATGAGGGTGTCGGTATTTTTAATGGGTTCAGAGGATTGTGGTTTAGCATTTAGGGCTTTTTTAGTCATTATAAGTACTCCTCCACCTTTTTTATTGTTTCTATGCGTATGATAAATGTCGTAGTCATTCTTATTTAATTGGTTTAGGTAAACCACATCTGTGTCAGTCAGCCATGTTTCCGTAACACATAGGATATCAGGTTTATTGTCATTTAGCAGATCGGTGAAGATGGGGAGTTCTTGTGCTCCCTTCCCAGTTGACCCATCCAGTCTGCCCACTAATGCAAAATCAGTTTTTCCACAATATTCTGGAACAGAGAGATCTTCCTTCCAAAGACAATCCAGTTGGAAGATGCTGGAAGTTGTTGATGCACAGACTAATTAAGCCATACACAGTAGAAGCTACAGAAAAGAATCAGAAGGATAATTGAATACAGTTCTGCTTCAGTCTCTCACCTCTGGAGACCTAGATGTGAGAAGGTGGTGCATCTAATGAGCGCTACATGGGAGGGAATGTGCATGATGTGAGAATGGACGGGGGCAGAGTTCACATTAATTTGCAGTTACTTTTCTGAAAAACAAAATAAGATATAAAAACTGAATTATCAGCTTCCAACTAAATGAATGGCTTTTTTAATGAATCTTTTTCTCTGGATTAAAATGTTTCTGAGAAGCAAGAATCTTCTGGTATAGTCAGGGGCATATCTGAGGAAACTTGTTATCTCGGTACAGACTTCTAATTTGAAATATAATAAGATTTCTTCCTTATCATCCTGCTAGACCAGTCCAGACGAGTGGCTTTGTTTCCTTTCCGGCAGGTGGAGGCATACTTGAGCAACTTTAGTGATGTTATCACTTGGTATATCTGCTAGTGCAGCACTGAGAAAAGCCAGTATTTATCTGCCTGCAGCAGGTGGCAAGGTGTCTGGAGTGGTGAAGCTGTGCAGATTGGCCTGTTTCCACTGGTCCAGTCCAGATTCTTGTTCTCTGTGTTACTGAGACCTGTGGGCCCAACGTTTGCTTGAAGTGTGAGTATGTCCCTGTCTCCTGGAGCCAATAGCTTGCCCTGAGTTTAGCACTGCTAACAATGGGTTCCTAGCACTTGGTGGGCCAGAGAGCAGACAGAAGGACTGCATGGGGCCTATGAGAGGAGTGGTAAGTTTGGGCCTAGATCCTCCTTCCCTCTTGCGAGCTCTATCTGCTTGCTGTGCTGTGCTTAAGTTTTTTTGTCTTAGCTATCATTTCCAGTCGGGCTGTATTTGGCTCTCTTTGCTGCTTGGAATAAAGCAGTTCCATTTTTTTTTCAAAAAGGCCTTCTTTGCTTCTCCAGCAGCATGTGGAGGTGACTGGGGAGGCTCTTCTTGGGTCTCTTCAATCGGCATTTCAGATGCTGGGATTTCCTTTTCGAGTCTCCCTTTAAGCCGTGGCCTATACTGGTTCGTTTTTGTTTGCCACATAGAACCTAATTGTCATGTCAGGTGCTGGTGTGCCTCTTGGGCGAACTCCATGGTCAGCTCTTTCTGTTTGATGGGAAGCACCTGAGCTTGATTTTTTTTTTGGCATTTTCAGAACCCGATGCTGATTCAAATGCCCCTTCTGCTTCCCCTGCAGTTTTCCTGCCCATGGGGCAGGCGGCCATTTTTGATGCCCACTGCAGAGAGGGACTGTGCTGAGGAGACTTCAGGTTCTATCACAATCCCCCTCAGGCCCCATGGGGCCCCAGGGTATCTTTTCAGTTGACTTTGAGCAGCAGCTGCTGAAACAGTTCATGGGTTATTTTCAGTCTTTTCTTGTTCCTTGGATGCTCTCTTCTCAGGGCTTCAAGGCCCAAACCTCACCAACAGGGGATCTGGGGCCCTCAAGCATCCCTGTTTCTGGCTGCAAGGGATTGAGCATCTTATGGGAGATGGATGGGAAAGAATACTTTTTCTCCATATTCCGCTAATGGAAGGTGAAGATCCATCTGTGATCCACCTTTTTTACAGAAAGGACCTTTCTATTCTCATTCAGGATGCTATGACTGCCTTACATATTGTAGAGTCTGTCTTTGTGCAAAAGTCACAAGCGGATCCTCTTCTGGAGGGTATCGGGCATCCTTCTGGCTTCTTTCCTTTACCTGAGGTGGCAGCTCTTATTCTCCCAGTGCAAGAATCCTGAGCTGAGCCTTAAGGGCCCTAGGGTCCTCTCTCATTGTACCCTCTCCCCAGGGTCAGCTGGATCAGTTTTTTTCATCTTCCTCAGGTAGATGTCATTGATAAAGTGGACGGCCATCCTGGTGGAAAAGGGTACTCTGCTTAAGGAGTTTCACGATAGGAGGTAGAGGACCACCTTAAGAATACCTTTATGGCCTCTGATTCAGGCTCTTAAATTGCTTTGTGTGCAGACTGGTAGCTCAGACCTACTGCAGGATCAGCCTAGTATTGCTTGGAGCCCAGCATCCTAACCGTGATAGTGGCCAATCTGGATCACCAGAAGTACTAAGCACCAGACATACCAAGTCGTACGCATTAAGCATGTGACACATGCATTCAGCTCTGTTCACATGCCCTTTCCATCTTCTCGCACATATTTCACACAGTCAATGCCTCAATACAGCTGCCATCGGGCTCACATCTTTTTCTTGCTCCATCCCCTTCCCCTCCCCCCAGTGATGACCTCTATTGCCACCATTGCCGTTTGCCCGGACTTGCAGCAGTGGCAATAGAATCATAGAAAAACACTTGAACTTCCAAGCTAATGCGCAGCGCTAACGGCTTGCCAGCCTTGTGCCTTCCGATGCAGATTTCCTTCGTCTGAGGGACGGGACCAGCATTACTAGTGGTGTACATGAAGGTGCAGCCTCCATTCCTTTTATTTGTGCCTATTGCCACTGCTTAAGGTCCTGTCAAGCGGTGGAGGTGGGCACAGGTTTTGAGAGGGAGATGTGAATGGGGTACAGGGAACTTGGGTGCAGGTGCCCGCGCGGCACTATGAGGAGTCCTAGTCTATTCTGTCTCACTGCCACTCTCTCTGCCCTTCTTCTCCATTGTTCTGCCCACTGGTGGCTCCAATCCTAGTGCTAAGAGCATGGAGCTCTTCCAAACCAGGGGCCACTACATCCTGCAGAAGGGTGAGAAGGTGCTATGGTGCAGCTCCAAGGACAGCAACATGGAGGCCAGAGCCACTACTGATCTCCTTCTGCCCTCAAAGCCCATTTATTTGGGCCTCATGGAGGGAATTATTGGGAAAGTTTAGCTCCATTAGATCTCTCATGGTGGCATCTTCTAATTTGCCCAAAAAAACATTGATTGGCAAGCTGCCTGGAGACATACAGAGATATACAAGTGGATGCTGGACATGGGGGGAGGTGGAGTATGAAGACAGAGGGGAGATGGTGGATACAGGGGAGGAGTAGAGGTACAGAGGAGAGATACTGGACATATTATTTTAACTTTGTAAGATTGCAGTTATTTGTTTAATGTAATTGTAATGAATTATGAAATGTAATTTTGCTGTAGTTTATGTATAATTTAATGTAATGTACTGTAGTTTACTGTAATGTACTATCTTGTTGTCTCCCCCCCCTCGATGTAGTCCCTCTGTTGTCTTGTTGACCACTTTGATTGAAGGATAAGGTGGTATATAAAACTGATTAAATAAATAAATAAATAGGAAGAGGGATAAGGACACAGAGGAGGATGCTAGACATGGAAGGGGGAGTAGGAAGACAGAGAAATGCTCGGAGGGGGAGTAAACATAGAGAGGAAGATGCTAGAATGGGTGGAGGGGAAGAAGCGATGCTGGATTAAGAATAGGAAAGAAAGAGAAGAGATATTGAACAAAGAGGGAGGAGAGTGAGACAAGATGCTGGAAGAAGGAGGAGAAAGAGAGAGAGAGGAAATGCTTGACTGGGGGGAGAGACTTGGGAATAAGGGGAAGGGGAATGGAGGGCCAAGGTGAGGGAAAGAGAAAGCTGCAAATAGATGCGGTAGACAGAGGGAGATGGATAACTGGAAGTAGTGAAATCTGAGTACATAGATAGGCAGAAAATAAATGAAGGAAAGCTGAAAGGAAAAGATCAGTGTCAGATGGAGGAATTGAAGAAGACAGAAAGAGAGAAAAGTGGGCAAATAGACTGTAGATCTAGAGAGCGAGTTAAGAGAAAACAGACAACAAAGGTAGTACAAAGAGTTTTATTTTTAATTTAGCGATTGGAATATGCCAGTTTTTGGATTTTGTTTTTATATTTGGCACAGTACAGTGGGAAATGCATTGCTGCTTCTGCCTCTGGTGTTGCGATGCATGCAGAGTCTGGCTTCTTGGGGATTCGGTGTGATTTGTTGTCTACATATTTGTTCTGTACTTTGCGAGGGTCTATCTATGTTTAGAATGTGTGATAGAGGTCAGGTATTCTGTTAGCATTGAATGTACAGGGATCTGTAATCTGGCTTGTTCACTTTTCCCAAGGTTATAGGGTGCACTGCAGGATTTATAGTTTTGTCTTTTCCTAGATGGAACCTAACTGGTGCTGTTATGGAATGTTAGATTTGTTCTATTCAGAGCGACTTTTGTAGGATTTTGTATTACTTCACAATACTTCTGACACTGGAGAGGGTTTATCTTATTGTTACTTAGATGAAACCAGAATTAAGGTTTTTAAAAAAAATGTTTATGGTATGTTAGCTCTACAGGGATATGTTCTAGTTTTGCTCTGGAGGGAGGGATTGAAAAATTGTAAGTTAAAATAAAACTAAAGAAAGCTAAATATCATTTTGTGGCGCTCCTTTCATTTACAAAGCAATACGACATGCAGATCTTTCCAAATTTATACCATGAATGCGCCGTGAGTAAAATCCTCACTCACTGGTTTTCAATCTCACACTATTAAGATGATCCATTCCAATGTTGCTTACTCCCAGAAATAAGAGGATGGCCTCCATTATTTATGTATTTATGTTATAGATTTATTAACCACTTTCGTGTATCAAAATACACCCAAAGTGGTTTACAAAGCTAAAGAAAAATAGCAGCAAAGCTACTAGAACAACGTAAACAACAGTAAACTAATATTCTCTTCCTCCTGACCCCTTCATTCTCCTACTCGACTATTATCCCACACAAGGAGACGGCCATGTTTTCAGCTGTTACGAAAGGTCCTGTGATCCCTCTCATGCCTTAAATTTTCTCAGAAACTCCTCTTTGCTCTTGGTATTGCCACTTAGAAGGTTCTTCCTCACCACCTCACTTTTGCCATCTCATCATATGAAGGAACTCCCTTGACTTGAGCACAGTCTTCTCCCTGGGACATACCACTGAATTTGCTCTCTCCAATATTCAGGATCATTTTTCTAATGTTTTTTCTGAATATCAGAGGCAGAAATTTCAACCTGACTTTCACCTCAGATCCATAACCGATGTAAAGGACTTAGCAATGGCAATGCTGATGTCTACCTAGGTGTGTTAGCGATTGCCCTGGCCGCTGCATTTTATATAGCCTGTTGACTAATAGATGTTGTTCATCAGTCCTACATATCATTACAGTCGTCTAAATATGGAATAATTAAATCCTTCCCAAAAATCCAGATGCACAACGGGGGTTATTTTAGAAGCGCTATTCATGATTTAAACTATATAAGCAGCCACATGCACATATAAATCACATCCATGTGTAAACGGCCATTTTAGAAAGGATCTAGTTTCCACATGGATAACCGTACCACAGCAAAAGCGCATGTGAGTGTGTTAGGGGCATGGCCTGGCAGGTCAAAAATCAACATCTGTAATATCCATTTCATATAGAGCATGCATGTGTAAGCCTCAAACTGTCCATGTCTGGATTTACATTAGAACAAATAGGCCCCTTCCAAAGTGAAAAGAGGTAAAGGCAGAAGGTCTGATATTGAGTTGCGATGGCTATGCGCCTCTAAGGCACATAACTATCACCGCTGAACTTTAACCCTGGATATTCAATCCAGGGCCATATCCAGCTACCGGCAGTGAATATCCGGGTTCACCGTACGGCCGCACGCGGCGCAGAAGCTTCCTGTGCATCAGCGATATTCAGCCGCTGCCCGGTTAGCTTCAGCGGCAAAGGTTAGGACAGCTTTTGCTGCGCCTAACATTTGGCACTGAGGGATAACCGGGTATTGGCTGAATATCGCCGCTGTACAACTATCCCTGGGTACCACCCTCAGAATGCCTTCAGCACACCCCCATGCTAAGCGGTTAGCATTGGGCCATATAACGACATTACTCTGGAATATCCCATTTAGGAGCATTTACACGGTTTACACTGTGTAAATGCCTTGCAATATCAGGCCCAGAGTCCTCTGTGGATTAATTAGCACCATCTACATATGTAGAATTGCAAAATGGCAACATATACATGTGTATGTTGTGAAATCGCTGCACCTACACGATTCACCCCCTCCCCTGTTGATTTTCCCACATGTTTATTTGTGAAATGGTTCCTCCCACTGCATGTGGTAGCCGTGCCCGTGTCTTCCTGCTCGTCCTTTTTGTCTGTGGATCATTTTTAACAATCACACCCATTTTGATGGGGTGCAGATATGCCGATTTTACATTGGCCTCACATGTATAAGCGCTGTCCTCTGAAATTGCCGGATGTTTTCACTTCCACGTCTTTCCAACCACATAAACAGCCTTTCAAAAACCGTGCCTTCACATCAACCAGCTTATTCTATATCCACGTGCTTATGCGCACCTTCAATCCTGGAAGGGGGATGTGAATCGGGTTTCTGGAAGGTATGGGGAGAATTGAAGAGTATCCACAGATGTGAACAGGGGAAGAGAAAATCGGAGACAACTGAAATTACAAAGCTGAAGAAGCAGATGAAAGGAAGATGGAGAAAACAGAAGGAAAGAAGAAATGGAAAAGAGAAACAAGAAAAGAAAAATATGAAAAAGGAAAGAGGAAAAACCTTGAATAAAAGATAACAATTTTTTTTTCCAATTTATTAGAAAATGAGGGGACATCTTCAAAGCAATTAGCCGATCTGCTAGGCGAGAGAGACATTCAATGGCAGTAACACGATTGATGCCATGAATATCCCTTAGGGCCGCCACTGAATGCCCTGGCGCTGGCTGGCAGGTGTTGGGGCTTTCCGGGGGCAGATTGAAAGTGGCACTTGGGGATAACTGCTAGCCAGTTTTCCCTCAGCAGTGAAAGTTAGGCACTTGAAAGGCTCGCTTGACGCTCGCTGCTGAATCTAACTGGGCATCGACTGAATATGGCCACTGCCTGGTCAGCTTCCGCGCTCTCTGACCGACACAGATACTCAATGCTGGTGACCAGATATGGCCCCGGCATTGAATATTGGAGTTTAAAGTTCAGCGATGATGGATAGTCACTGTAGGGGCACTGGCCATTGCTACTGAATCCCCCCCCCCCTGAATTTTTGACATACTGCTTCTGCTTGTATTTAAAATGCTAGCCATACCCTATTTTTAAGGGGCTGGGGTATGACAGATACTGCTTTAACCTTTTTTTTCCCTTCCTTTGCCTCCCTGAGGTCAGTCCCACAAACCTGGGCTGTCTGTATCTCTTAGCCTCACCCGGAAACCAATCCTGACTTCATTCAGTTGCTCAGAAAAATGCTCAGTATTTTTGTAGCATAAGTTAGTTTGACAAATCTTACCACTCTGGCTGCCAGCTGTGTACCAGTCAAAAAGTGCATTTCAGGATCCATGCAAACAAAGGAATCATTACAATTCTTAGAACATTACTGATTAGCTAAAGGAATTTTATTGGGTTAAGAGGGAGAATGTTTTTATTCTGAACCATGCGGCCCTGCTGCGTGCTAACAGCAGCCACACAGGCCTCAGCTGACTGCAGACATCTCAGAGCACAATGTGCAGAGAGTCTTAGGGAGCTGATTTAAGTGCAATCGTGTTGCTGTAATGATGGCCAGCCTCACAGATTCCTTACACATTCACAGTAGCTCTCCCTCTCATTGCTCAGTTTGAGAGTAGGGGAAAGGCACCAGAATTTGGATAGTGGTGGGTGGAGGATGGATGTGATCCCTGTAGGCTGAGAGCTGAGAATAATGTCAGGCCTGATGAGGAGATGTCAAGCTATCCAAGGGAAGGACATTAAGGGCCCCTTTTACTAAAGCTCATTATGGATTTTCATTAACGCACCGATCTCATGCGCATTAAGGACAAAGGCTACATGCTCGGTATGTCCCCGACAGCTAAAGCACAAAAGGTTTCCTAACGTGCGTTGCATTACATCGGGTTCCCTTAATGACTCCTATAGAGGAGTTCTTAGATGAACCCATGTTAAGAGCCAGTTTGTCAGTGAGTGTGTGGCAATTACCCTGGCGCTAGCGGTAATGTGCTCTCCCCACCCACTCTCCGTCCGTTCCCCATCCCATCCTGTGATCTCCGATCAATGAGCATTTCAGCATGCGAAGGCAGACACGATCGCGCGTTAGTGTTCCGACTTCCTGTACTTGCCCGTTAAAACGCCTGTTAACCAGCTAACGGGTTTTATTAAAGGAAGTCCTACATTTGAAATGTCTGTGAAGGCTGTCCGGAGGACTCCTGGCACGTTTCACCCAGCTCTTGACATTGTACTGCTCCTAGGGATGTGCATTTGTTAACGTGTACTCAGTTTCTTTAAGCGCCTAAGGCATTTTAGTGCATGTAAATTGATTGAATGCACATATACCTGTTGACTTGCATACGTCGATAAGTCCAAGCAGGCATACAATGCACCCATGAAAAACACTGGGGGGACATATTCAAAAGGGTTTAGCTGGTTAGCAGGACCTGCTAGTCGGCTAAACGGCGGCAATCACGATATTCAGTGGCAACGGCCGGATTGTGCCACAGAGTAGCCCCACAGGAAAGATGCCTGTTTAGCGCTGGGGTGATCTATGGGCAGGTTGAGGGCAGTCTCAATTAGCTATTTGGTTAGCGGTGATATTCAGCCACTAACCAGATAGCTAAACTACAGAAAATGAAGAGGGGTCAATAGCTGTCCTAACTTCATGTGTTTCTGGCTATTTGTTTAGTGGTTAACTAGTCAGCAACTGCACTGTCGGGTGAAACCGGATATTGAGCCCTGGATGCTAGATAAGCTCCAGCACTGAATATGCGTTTTAAATGAAAGCAGTGGCAGCCAGGCACCTTGAAAGCACTGACCATCACTGCCGGATATTGCCCCTATGTATAAAATGAGCCTGGCAGTGCGCATTAGTAAACATGCCCTTAGGCCTTTTTCCACAATTTTTGAATTTTTGTTCTTTGGTTTTCCATGCTAATGAAATTTTTGTAATGTTCATATGAACTTTTTACCCCATGCAAATCAACTTTAGGAGCATTAATTTGCAGGTTATTAGGCATTAAATCAATTTTATATGCACTAAAAATTTTAAGGTGCACTGACAAAAACACAGCCCTAGCAACTAGACATAGGCAATATACAATGTTAGTGACAGCCGGACCATAATAGAAGAAGAATCAGCATAGTACATGATTAGAACAGCAAGATCAGCTTGGAGATAGGTACATTAAATCATGGCAATATCAGTCATAGCTAGGCACCAAGAACTCATGCCTACTCACGTGAATCATGACAAATAATTACTGCTGGGAAGTGGGAATAGATGGGAATCTCTTATGGAGCCAGTTTCTCGTTGTCATGTACAAGTGTTTTATGCGAAGCGTAAGCCAGTCCTTCTTGACTGTGTGTGATTAGATGAAAAGGACGGGGGGGGGGGAGGGGGGGGAGAAAGGAAGACAAGAAGATGGAATACGATGGCTGTGCAGGAGTTTGTGATCTATTGCAATAGAGCTTTTAAAATAACTGAATCCAGCATTGTTTAGTTTTGATGTGGTTTGTTGGACGTTCATTCTTATTTGCTGTTAGTGTTGCAGTGAAGAGAGGCCACTTACGGATAAACAGGATGGTCTGCTCTTGTGATTTTTCTACAGCCAACGGTGTACAGACTGTATGGAAATCAAAGTCCTCAGTAGAGGGGCCCATCAAAAGGCCACCTTAACATAGGGCAATGAACCCAGCCCATTACGAGTACTTGAACACCCTCCTCTCCTAGAGTGATATGAGTAGAACTTCGAAAAACGTTGCTTTTCTTCATCAGAGCCTTGTTTAATTTGCACAAAAAAGGTAGGGAAGTCATCAATTCCAAAACCTTGGCTGCAACGCATTTAAAGAGACGCTGTTTTCCGTCACATCCAGGAGCTTTATTGCAATTACAACAATGTTTATGATTCATGTTGACTTTTTTTGTTCAAGGGTTTGCTAGAATTGTACACAGTTTATATTGCATAATACATGATAAAAATGAGCTTTTCATTTCACCTGCAAGGTAGCAGCACAAGTGATGTGATGCAAAAGCTGCCTAACTGTAGGATGGATGAGATAATTTAACTCAGTAGACAACTGTTGTCTGTGATATAACAAAGAGGGTGATTTTGCATTTAAGTTGCTGGAGTCCTTTAAGTTGTATGTTGTGATTCTGTTTGATTTTAAATCTATATTACTCTTATCATGTCTCCACAAGCAACATTATGAGAGCAAAGAAGGTAAAACAGACATCCTTAGGTCCCACAGACCAGCCTATAGGGAGAAATTAGCGCTTAATGCTGTCTAGACAACAAGTCTAGTGACCTGGTGAGCTCTCTGATGAAATACGTATTCCCATTTTGACTTATTTTTCATCTCTCTCTCTTTCATTTTCTCTCAATGGCCAACATCAAGCTCTAAGCTTTAAGTGCAGGCTTTAAATGGCTTGTAGGTCTCTGCTCTAGAAGCTGTGGAACATCCGCATTGGCATTTCTGTGTCTGTCAATCTGTAAATCCAGCCTGAGGGGAATATATTTTTGTCCTGTGCTAAAGACCGGTGTGTCTCAGTATTCGGTCAGCTGCTGGCATGTGACCCGTTACCCCAAGGAAGGGGACTGGACTGGTGCTGCTGAGCTAATTTTGCCACACCTGCTGTTCATCAGCTAGTTATGGTCATTTGCCATTGTGAATGCTGCTTTTCTGAATAGCCTTATGCAGTCTGATTTACGAGGAAAAAAGTCCCATGAATTAAACATTCTGCAGAAAGAAAAAGAGCTGAATGTGGACTGAACTGTTCATTACAGTCAAAGGATCCCTGTAAAGTAAACATCTCGGGACCAATATTCAGCCCACAGCGGTCAGCGGTTTTAAAACACCTGACTGCCACAGGCAAAAATGAAACTGGCTATTCAGCCCCGGAGCCTCTCCAAGACTGAATATCCGTTATCTCCAGGAACAAGCAGGAATGTAGTCTTCACATATGGGTGACGTCGGTATCAACTGAGCCCACGCGGGAACGCTCCCTAGCATCCAATAGGAAAGCCTTTTGGAGCATCCCACTGCCCCTGTATTGCTGCCTTTCCGCCTTTGTGACTCTCCCTCTTCAGTTCTTTATTTTCCGCAGAGCCAGCAGGAAACAAACCCTGTCACTGAAGAAAATTTCTTCTTTGTTATTTTTTTGTGGTTGCGTCTGCCTTCCCGTTGACGCCGGAACCAAACTTTTATCTTTACTTCTTCTTTCTGTGAAAAGGGGGAAACCCCCCCACTTCAATTCTTCAGGTGCCCAACGTCATTTCTGACCTTAGGCCTTCCATCCAGTCTACCGGCACAATAGAAAAAACAACTATTGGTTTTAAAAAATGTTCCAAGTGTGGTAGTACCATTTCTGCCACTGATAGTCATGACTGATGTCTCAAATGCATTGGCCCAGATCACTAGTCGTCTTAGTGTTCCCTATGCAAGAAGATGACAAATGGAGGCCTACAGAATTGGGCTGCAAAACTGGCTCCCTGTTTGCCTCAGATGCAGTCTCCCTTACTTTGACATCATCGAGGACATCATCTTCTTCACATGCATCTCAGGTATTGAAACACAAGTCTTCTTCCAAGACAGACAGCCAAGAGAGCAAATAGAATGCTAGGTATCATAAGGAAAGGAATGGAAAATAAAACAAAAGATATTATAATGCCTCTATATCGTTCCATGGTGAGACCGCACCTTGAATATTGTGTGCAATTCTGGTCGCCGTATCTTAAAAAGGATATAGCGTTATTAGAAAAGGTTCAGAGAAGAGCCACCAAAATGGTAAAGGGGATGGAAGGATACTCCTATGAAGAAAGGCTAAAAAGGTTAGGGCTCTTTAACCTGGAAAAGAGACGGCTGAGGGGAGATATGATAGAAGTCTATAAATTACTGAACGGAGTGGAACGGGTAAACGTAGATCGATTGTTTACGTTATCAGAATATAGAAAGACTAGGGGACATGCAATGAAGCTACAGGGTAAACTATTTAAGACTAATAAAAGAAAATATTTTTTCACTCAACGTGTAATCAAACTCTGGAATTTGTTACCGGAGGATGTAGTAAAGGCTGTTAGTGTAGCTGGGTTTAAAAAAGGTTTGGACAAGTTCCTGGAGGAAAGGTCCATAAACCATTATTAAGAAGGGACCCAGGATATCAATGCTTGACCCAGTACAAGCATTGCGGAACCTGTGTCTTTTGGGGAAACTGCTAGGTACGTATGACCTAGATTGGCCACTGTTGGAAACAGGATACTGGGCTTGATGGACCTTGGTCTGACCCAGTATGGCATTTCTTATGTTCTTATGTTCTCCTAAGGGTAGATCTCTATCTGAAAATAGAGATGCCTTGAGTATTGCCCTAGGGGTGGATTGACCGGCAAAACTACCCCGGCGGGAGGACCTCCCCTCCAAAGCCTTACAAGGAGTCCAGGATGCTCCCAAGGCCTCCATCTCCAGAGAGCTCCTGGTGCCATGCTCTGGAACGGTAGCCCAAACTTCTGGTACTGATACCCAGGCATCGGCAAACTCGATGGACCAGCACATGCTAGCCATTGAGCGTAGTCTTGCGGCTCTGTTAGCGGTGTCGGTACCAGTCAATACATTACCGCCAGTATCATCAGTACCAATACAGCCAACGATGCCAATACAATCAACATCGGGCTTCATGCCCCTCAGCACACTCCTGCCCATGCGAGGCCTCGAGTCTGTGCCCAGTTCCAAGGTACTAACACGGCAGGTCTCTCGCACCGATACTGATCTCGATCGGTACTGGTCTTTACAGGAATAAGCGCATCGCTCTCGTCAATACTTTGAATCTACCAATTCCGATTCTTTGGTCGATTGGTACCAGAAGGATGAGGAGTCTCCCCGAGGATCTGTCTCCACAATGATGTCCCCTCCCGAAGACTTGTCTTTCCAGGAGTTTATCAAGGACATGGCGAGGGGCCTATCCATTACTCCTGCATCGGAGAAAGAACCCAGAGCAGAGGAGTTGGAAATTCTGCAATATCCTACAGCCCCTAAAGAGGCAACTTTTCCCCCTATACACTGCATACTCCAGGACCTTATGTTACGGATGTGGGAGATGCCCCTCACCATTTCTCCCCATACCCGGCGACTCAATACCATGTATCTGGTACTGGGAAGCCCTGGATTTCAGAAGACACAACTTCTGCACCACTCAATGGTAGTGGAATCGGCTATGCATTGAATTAAGAGTTCTAAAACACACTCCTCCAATCCCCCGGGCAGGGAGTCGAGAACCCTCAATGCTTTTGGCTGCCGGTGCTTTCAAGCCTCCATGCTTTCAGCCCACATGAGTTCATACATACTCTACATGGGTATGTTCCTTAGGGGAGGTGACTAGGGATCTGGAGTTAATGTCTCGTCTTCTCCCAGATGACAAGAGGGTGAACTACCTTACATTAGTCAAACTTGCCCAAAATGTTTCCAAGTTTGTCAATAGGGCAACCTTTGACTGTTTTGAATGCATTAGCAGAACAACTAATATCTGCATAGGTGCCCATAGAATTGCCTGGCTTCAGGCATCAGACCTTGAACAATGGGTTCAAGATAAACTGGGAAATATTCCCTGTACAGGCGAAAACCTGTTTGGAAAGGATTGGCAAGATACGGTTTCTCAGTAAAGAGTCTGAGAATACCACCCTCAATAGGCTTTCAAAGGCTACTGCCTACCCTACCAAAAAAAAAGCAGCTAAGAAGCCTTTTTATGGTAAGAAGAAGAATTCTACTCTTCTTACCCCTCAGCTTCTCAATACCAGCCTCAGGGTACCCAGAGGAAGCAACAGCCAACTATGCAGCAGAAGAAGCCACAGGCTCCTAAACTGCAACCAGCAGCGCAGACTCAATCTATGCCTGGTTTTTGACTTCTTCCTAGAGAACATTGCTACCCTGCCTCTGGAGAACCTTCATCCCCTCCACATAGCAGGCAGGTTTTGCCATTATGCCCACAGATGGCATCTCATAACCTCAGAGCAGTGGACACTAACTATAGTGCGAGAGGGGTACAAGCTTCATCTACAAAGCATACAACCCCACCACTCTAGTGGGGGAATACCATTCCCAACCCCCACTCACTGCTCTCCTCCAGCAAGAGATCACCTCTCTTCTGTCAGAGTGTGCCATAGAAGAGGTTCCAAAATGCCAGAAGGGGATGGGGTTCTATTCTCCGTACTTTCTCATTCCAAAAATGAACGGAGGGTACAGACCCATCTTAGATCTCAGAAACCTCAACAAGTTTCTAGTTCGAGAGAAATTCAAGATGATTTCATTAGGAACCCTTCTATCTTATCTCCAGAGTTAGAACTGGTTCTGTCCTCTAGATCTCAAAGAAGCGTATACCCATATCCTCATTCATCCAGAACACAGAAGGTATCTACGCTTGATATTCCAAGGAAATTACTATCAATATAGAGTCCAGACTTGCCTCTGCCCCAAGAGTCTTCACAAAGTGTATAACAGTCATAGCCGCATATCTAAGGACTCTCGGAATATTCATCTTCCCTTACTTAGACGATTGGCTAATAAGGGCAGCCACTTCTCAGGAGTGGAGGAGTGGCCTAGTGGTTGGGGCAAGGTACTTCAGGCCGGAAGGTCGGGGGTTCAAATCCCACTAGAGGGCAGCAACCTTGGGCCGGAAGGACTGGGGTTTCTAGTCCCACAGGTGCTCCTTGTGGTCTTGGGCAAGCCACTTAACCCTCCATAGCCCATGTTCCCTGTAATATAGTTATCTCCAAGTTATAATGCCCTGTTCAATGTAATTTCAGTTTGTTCAATGTAAACCGCACTGATGCAGAATAGCGCGGTATATAAGAGAATTAAAATAAATAAATAAGTTCACCTATCTCTCCTTCGTATAATTCAGGTACCACAGGATCTAGGATTTGTGATAAATCTTCCAAAATCCCATCTAGTTCCTACTTAAACACTAGAGTTCATAGGGGCTATTCTAGACACTCAACGGTCAAGGGCATTTCTACCCCAGGACCATTGTACCCGCCTAGTACCGATAGCATCTCAAGTAAGGTTCAAAAACAATCTCTCAGCCAGAGAGCTGCTACATCTGTTAGGCCATATGGCCTCTGTGGTTCATGTAATGCCATATGCTCATCTACACATGTGGACAACTCAATGGACTCTTGCCACTCAATGGGCTCTTGCCTCCCAATGGAAACAGGCCTATGGGACCCTCACAGACAAAATCAAAGTCACAGACATTCTCATGAACTCCCTGCTCTGGTGATCTACCCTGGGGAATCTCCTCGTAGGGTCACCTTTTCAGATGCCTCAACATCACTGCATCCTGACAACAGATACTTTCAAACTGGGATGGGGAGCTCACTTGGACTCTCTCTACTCAGGGCCTCTGGACAGAGCAGGAGTTACAACTCCAAATAAATTTGCTGGAGCTTCATGCAATCTTCAATGCCCTCAAAGTGTTTCAACAACTACAGGGCCACAGAGTTCTTGTCCAGATGGGCAATCAGGTAGCTATGTTCTACATGAACAAGCAGGGGGGGGGAACGGGCTCTTGGGCCCTCTGAAAGGAGGCTCTCTATCTTTGGTCCTTTGCCATTGCTCATCAGTTGCATCTCCAGGCAGTATATCTGCCAGGACACCAAAATGTCTTAGCAGACAGATTGAGTTGGATCCTTCATCGGCAAAAGTGGTCTCTCCATCAGGAGACAATCTCCTACAACTTTCACACCTGGGGAATTCTGGAGATAGACCTTTTGCCACTGCACAGAATGCCAAACTACCTTGTTTTTGCACCAGAACCCCAATGCCCAGTCATCATCAGGTTGATGTTTTCCACCTGCACTGGGGTCAGGATTTCCTGTATGTCTTTCCTCCCATACCCTGATTCCCAAAGTGCTTTTCAAGCTTCAAGCAGACAGGGGCCACATGATCCTCATAGCTCCATGCTGGCCATGTCAACCATGGTGTCCTCTTCTGCTACATCTGTCACAGACTTGCTCTCAGTCTTGGATCAGCTCCTGACCTTCTCTCACAGGAGGAGATGCTACTCCATCCCAAACCGCAGTCTCTCCATCTCATGGCTTGGTTGCTGAAAGCGTAGTCTTGAAAGGTCTCAACCTTTCTCAGGAAGTAAAGGACATCCTACTAGCCTCCAGGAAACCATCTACCAGACATTCCTATGACTTTGTGGCATAGGTACCCCATGGGGTGTACCCAAAAGGATCTTAACCCCTTCTCAGCTCTGGTGGAGGCTCTCCTTCAGTATCTCCTCCATCTTTCATCCTCTGGTCTCAAGACAAACTCATTGCAATTGCTGCTACTCACCATCACTTGAATGGACAGCCTAGTTCTTTACAACCACTTGTGACACATTTCATGAGAGGGCTGTTATTAATCAAGCCCCCCATCAGGCCACCACCGGTCGCATGGGATCTTAAGCTGCCCTTTGAACCTTTAGCCACAACCTCGCTAAAGTTTCTCTCTTGGAAAGTCATCTTCCTTGTTGCACTCAATTCAGCTAGATGCATCAGTGAGCTCCAAGTGTTGGTGGCTGACCCGCCTTATACCTGCTTCCACCATGATAAGATGGTCCTTAGGACTCATCCTCATTTCATACCCAAGGTGGTTTCTCCTTTCCATTTGAATCAGTCTGTCTACCTGCCTGTCTTGTTCCCTATACCTCATTCCTCTAAGGCAGAGGCAACCCTCAATACTCTTGACTGCAAGCGTGCCTTGGCATTCTGTCTTCAAAGGACAGCTGAGCACCGTGAGAGCTCTGTTATTCATCTCCTTTGATCCCAGTCACTTGAGGTTGCCAGTATCCAAACATACTCAATCTAAATGGATAGCAGATTGCATCTCATTTGTTTATGCTAAAGCAGAACTATCCTTTGAAGGTCATGTCACTGCCTATAATGTTCGTGCCATGGCTGCCTCAATGGCAAACATACGTTCTGTAGCCATTGGCAAAATCTGCAAAGCAGCCACCTGGTCTTCGGTGCATACCTTTGTGCATATTAATGTTTGGACAAGAGACTTCCGCCAGGATGCCATTTTTGGTCAGGCTGTACTCCAACACCTCTTTTAGACTTAGGTCCCGGAATCTTCGATGCCAGATATCCATTAAAGATTCATGCCCTCTTGAGTCCTGCTCTGAGGCAAATCTACCAATTCTGGGGACCTTCCTCTGGCATCTAGGAACTAGGGAGTCCCATATGTGAAGACTACATTCCTGCTTGTTCCTGGAGATAGCATAGTTACTCACCTGTAACAGATGATCTCCGGGAACAGCAGGAATTTAGTTGGAGTTGTAGAGTTTCTCTCTCTCGTCTCTCCTTTATCTCAGCTACAAACTCAACTGAAGAGGGGAGAGTCACAAAGGTGGGAAGGCAGCAACGCAGGGGCAGTGGAATGCTCCCAAAGGCTTTCCTATTGGATGCTGAGGCTCCGTTGGTACCGATGTCACCCATATGTGAAGATTACATTCCTGCTGTTCCTGGAGATCACCTGTTACAGATGAGTAACTACATTTTCCCTACAGACATTTTTGCTATCCAGTCAGCAGCAATATTCAGTCACTAAACAGATAGGATAACCCGTGACCTGTCCTAACTTTATGAGGTTTTCACTATCTTAATGCGATTACCTATCAAATTAGCAGGTTGAAAATCACCACTAACTGGATAGGTACCGAGATTGACTCAACCCTGCCCAGATTGTGCTGAGGTAGTCTGTGGGGATATTCAGCAGAGCCCTTCCTGAATATCGTGCTCGCTGTGGTTTATGTGGTTTCTCTGTCCTGCAAACCAAATAAATCTCTTTGAATATCGATCCCCTCGTGTACAGATGTCTGTTGCCTGTGAAATCCCCCAAATGGTGAGATCACGCTGACAGCTCTAAATAAATGATCACCCTTGGAGAGCTAACAAGTTGCAAGCTTTAGGCATGTAATACAAACACGATTGGATCTCGCGCACACAGGAAAATACCCCCGTCTCCCTTGCATTCTGAGGAGCTGCGCATGTGACCTGCTCCCCTTCCCGTATGGCTTCCATCAGCCAACTCCTGTTCCGGTCTGCTTAAGCGTAGTAACGCAAAAGCAGCTGTGGATGACACAGCAGCCTCAGGGCGCAGGTGCGCATTCATGCTCTTCTTCATCCTGCCCCTTTCGGCAAGAAGTGTGTGATGGAGGGGGGGGGAGTCCTAGAAAAGCTTGAGTGCACAGCTGCTTTACTGTGCTTAAATGCACTAGGCAGAGGTAGGTTGACTGTGGGGGTGGTAAAGGGAGGAGCAAGCTAGAGAGAAGGTGGACACAGGGGAGACCAAGGGCATGCTGGATATCTTTGGAAATGTTCATCTCTTATTGTAAATTGATCATAATGGAGAGATCCCCCCCCCCTCCCAGTGTTGCGGAGCAGAATTCTGACTTCTTGAGGTTTACAATTTTCATATTTCTGTTCCTAATTTTTGGTTCCTTATTCTGTACTTGTTGAGGGTCTGTCCATGTTCTGCATGCGTGTGGAAGGATCTATAGCTCTTTGGCTTGTTCTGTGTTCCTAATAAGAGGTGTCTGAGGGTTCAAGGGCCTCGTGTAATGTTGCAGTCCTGAGACCGTGATGTTATGGTATAGCAGCTTTTTCTATAGGCTCTGAGTGCATTTTTAGCACTTTTGTGTTTTTTGACCATGGGCCCGATATTTGAAAGGTATTTGCACAGTTTGCAGCCCAGTAAACCATGTAAATTCCTTAAAAGGGGATATTCAGTGGCACTTACACAGTTAGTGCCGTTCAATATCCCCTCCTAAGTCCTCTTTGTGCCCCAGTGCTATCCAGTTAGCATCAGGGCTTGTCAGGTACATTCTGGGGCGGAGCAGAGGTGCTGACAAGTTCTAAGCAGGCAGCAGCGATATTGCATGCTGTCCGGTTAGCAATCTGTGTCTTAAAGATAGGTTTTCCTCGCCTATCTTTAAGGTGCAGGAGTTAACCAGGCAGCATGAAATAACGCTGCTGCCCGGTTAGCTATTGCGGCTTCTGACTTTTGCGGCGATCCCCGGATATTCAATTCCGGGGACGCATATGACCCCGGTATTGAATATCCGGGGTTAAGAGTCGGTGGGCAGGGCTATGCGCCTTAGGAGCGCATAGCCTGCCCAAATCAATATCAGGCTAGTAAGGAGGGAGTCTGCATACCTCAAATGCATTGCAAGAGAAACTCTCACTCATTGGTCTTCAATCTCACTCTTTGGGATGGACTCCTTTGGCTTCTCTGCCATTGTCAACCAAGATAAATGGGCATAAAGAGTTCTGAACCATTTTTAATCTCAGACTAGATCCCAAAAGGACAGGTCTTCACATCTCTTAAATAATTTCCCTTCTCTTGCTTGCTAGCTAATTCTGAATTCTACTGGGCGCGTACATCCAATCTTTCTTCTTATTTTCTGGACAAGTTTAGAACTGTTTGAAGGGGTTTCTACAAAACAGATCTTTGAGGGTTAAGCAGGGAAAGAAATTATCATCATGATGCAGAATGAAATGTGGGGTGCCACGGGACTGACCTTTATCATCTATACTTTTTAATTTTTTTACAAGCACTTTAGGGATAGACTTGTGGAGGTGCATTTTAGAAGAGATGTCCAGTACAATGGGGGATGACTAAACCAAAATATCTGAAAAAAAAAACCCAGGCACATCCAGGTGCAGACGCAAGTTCATCTGTTGGAAGGCATCTACATAGACATCCCCAGAACCATATCTCAGAGACTTGATATAGCTTAATGGTTAGACTAGTGGGCTAGGAACAGGGCAACCAGGGTTCATATCCCATTGCTGAGTACTGGGGATGATGGAGTACTTTCTTCTCTACACCCTCTGGAGGTTTTTCAAAAGAAGCACTATTCAGATGACTGTTCGCCTGACATTTCTGAGATCAGGCAGAGACATCCAGGTTCCTGGGAACACCCTGGCCATGCCTCTGTTCAGCCTCAGACATCCAAAGCACAAATAGCCAAGGAAGGTCCCCCCCCCAGTCTAAATTTGCCCCCTCCCTCCCCCACAGTCTAAATTTGCTTATATTCATATATGCAGCCAATGTTGCTGTTGTTCTTGTATTTCAGGGTGATTTCAATTTTACCTATAAGAAGTTAGCAAGTTGTTTCCAAGTTATAAAATCTTGGATGAGTAGTCATCTGATGAAATGAAATTCTCTTTCCAACTATTTATCCAACTATATCAGGTGTAGAAATTCCATTATAAAAATGATGAAAATATTGGGGATTGTGTTAGATTCCACTTTATCTATGGAACAACAGGTGAAGACATTCACGAGATAGGTATTTTACAAACTACGTTATCTTAGACAAATTAGATAGAATTTTGATGCTGATCATTTGAAGTTCCTGCTACAAGCAACTATCATATTGCAATCGGCTTATTGCAACATTATTTATTTGGCTATTGCAAAGAAACATCTGACTTGTATGCAAGTATTACAAAATACTACTGCTAAACTTATTTTAAGGGGTAAAAAACATGACAGGTCTACACCTTTCCTCAAGCGATTCCATTGGCTGCCAATCGCCACCAGGATCACTTTTAAATGATTATATTTTGTATTTAAGATCTTAAATGGCTATATTCTGCTATACACGTTGCAGTAATTCAGTAATTCTGCTTAATGGTTCTTCAAGAGTCTCTCCACTGACTAACAACAATTCTTTGGCAGCCCCATCAGTGAAGAAGTTTAAATTTAAGCATACGTTAGACAGATTATTTGCTTATGTTGCTGCTACTGAATGGAACTGCCTGTCAAATGAGATTAGGAATTTCTCTAATTATATGATGTTTTGACATTCTTTTAAAATTCATTTAGGAGGTTTTGTTGGATAGAAATTGTGATTAAAATGAGTTGTATGAATTCTGTAATTGTGCTGGAGATTTTCCAAAGTTCCTGTATGCCGCTTAGAACTTTAATTGTATAGGGGAGTTATAAATGATTGTTTTAAATTAAATTATATAAAATTAATTACATTCTGCTATCTCATTGGCTTCCAGTGACTTTTGTCTATCTCCCCTTCTGTTCTTTCTAGTTTCTCTTCTCTTTTCTTGAAAATCCTGTTCTGCTAGGCACTCCAGCACATTCCCACCCCTCGTGCTCTGATAAATTTCTTACTGCCCCTTCAATGATCTGTGCAAAATCATGCTCCAGTTCTATAGCCCTCTGGTGCCTGCTATAAAGAGAGCTTCTCTTGCCATCCATCCATCATTTTTTGTTTAACCTAGGCAACTGGGTCATCCCTCCTCATCCCCTCTGCCTATGCACATGCACTTAATTATATAGACACCATTTTCACTGGTAGGATCTTCTTCTTGATCTGCCTTGGATCAGCTAAGCCATTCCTACTTTGTGTATCCTTTGAGGAGCCACCTGAGTCATTTGTTTCAGCCTTTGCCCTCTTGATTAGATTGTCTATTCCTGTAGGCAAACAAGCATCAACTTGACATCCTTCTGTATCACCTTTCCTGTTCTGCCAGCCTTATGGCCAACCTTCTATAGATTTAGCAGGCCATCAAGTGATGCCTGGTGCTTTCCATAACACCTACTACTTCACCGGCTCAGCTCCCCTGCCTACTCCCAAATTGTACCATGGAAAATAACACAACCCCTTTCTCTTATGCTACTCCATTGCCCTTAGATGGGTGGGTGGGAATCCACAGCAGAGAAGATGATGGATCCTCTGCCTAATCCTGCTTCTTCCTCTGCTAAGCTTGCCACATCTCTCTGTCTCTCTCCATCCCTCAGCCCTTGGTACATAGCAGTGACATTACTGAGGAACCCAAGAAGAGGAAGATACCAGAGGAGGGGGTGTCAAATGCCCACCACTCCATTACTGCATCTATGAGGATACTTCAGCCCATAACCCTTTCTTTAGTTTCTTAATGTCAGGCCACCTTATTTCTCCTACCATTCCCCATGATACTGCTCCTTCAACTTTGGAACGCTTGGCTTTGATCTTATCTTATTCTTCCTAATGGATCTGGCTTGGGATTATTGTTTGTAAATGTAGGTTGGAAATTCGTAACCTCCACAGAAGCACAGTCAGAAGAATATATGTACTATGGCAATGGCCTGAAATAGGGCATTCTTAGAAAGTTGACACACAAGTTTCTTTGTTCAATATGTTCCTTGTAAATAGTTAATACCACTGTTCCATGTAAAAGTTGATCAATTGTTAACTGTAAACCACCCTTGATCTCTGGAAGGGGCGCTATAGAAGAATTGTATAAATAAATAAAATAAAATAAAATAAATAAAATTCTTGAGGCAAAGGATGATGCAGTCAAGTTTATTTGACTGACACAACTGCATTTTGGCAAACCACCTGCATCTAGGGTCCAAATCATTCAATCCACAATCAAAAATTTTGTCAGATGGTGTTCTCTAAAGGCACTATAGCAGTGTCTTCCCTCAAGTTTTTGGTAGTCCCTTGTGATTTGTAGATTGAATGATTTGAACTCTGCTACACAGTTGATCTGCCAAAACACAACTCTATTGGGTCATTTTTATCCAAATAAACTTGACTGCACTCTTTTTAGTCACAAGAGTGTCCTTCTTCAGGCCATTGCTGCTGTGTGTACTTCTATAAATATAAGTTTAGAACATAACATAAGAACATAAGAAATGCCATATTGGGTCTGGCCAAGGTCCATCAAGCCCAGTATCCTGTTTCCAACAGTGGCCAATCCAGGTCACAGGTACCTGGCAGTTTCCGAAAAAGACACATAGGTTCCATAATGCTTGTATTGGGGCAAGCAGTGGATTACCTGAGACCTCTTTAATAATGGTTTATAGACCTTTCCTCCAGGAACTTGTCCAACCCTTTTTTAAGCCCAGCTACACTAACAGCTTTTACTACATCCTCCAGTAACGAGTTCCAGAGTTTGATTACGCTTTGGGTGAAAAAATATTTTCTCTTATTAGTCTTTAACAGGTTACACTGTAGCTTCATTGCATGTCCCCTAGTCTTTCTACTTTTTGATGCCATGAAAAATCGATCTACGTTTACCCATTCCACTCCAGTCATTAATTTATAGACCTCTATCATATCTCCCCTCAGCCGTCTCTTTTCCAGTTTGGATAAAAATGATCCAACACAGTTGTGTTTTGGCAAATCAACAGAGTCCAAATACTTAGAGGTCTTACCTCATCTACTCTGTTCTTTGTATAAAGTTCACAAATACTGTTCTTTGTAAAAGTTTAAATTGTTATGATATCTGGAAGGGGCGGTATATAAATATGTACAAATAAATAAATAAATAGGGGGTATCCTTCCATCCCCTCTACTATTTTGGTGGCTGTTCTCTGTACCTTTTCTAATTCTGCTATATCCTTTTTAAGATACGGTGACCAGAATTGCACACAATATTCAAGGTGTGGTTGCACTATGGAACGATACAGAGGCATTATAATATTCTTGGTTTTATTCTCCATTCCTTTTCTTATGATTCCTACCATTTTATTTGCCTTCTTGGCTGCCACTGCACATTGGGTGGAGGGTTTCAATGTGTTATCCACGATGACGCCTAAATCTTTTTCCTGGGTGGTGGTTCCTAATGTGGAACTTTGCATTGTGTAACCATAGTTTGGGTTGTTCTTTCCTAAGTGCATAACTTTGCACTTGTCCACATTAAATTTCATCTGCCATTTGAATGTCCAGGCTTCCAATTTATCAAGGTCCTCTTGAGTTTTAACAACTTTGAATAATTTTGTGTCATCTGCACATCTGACTACCTCACTTATTATCCCATTTTCAGGTCATTTATGAATATGTTAAAAAGCTGTGGACCTAGCACAGATCCATGGAGTACTCCACTATTCACCTTTCTCTATTGGGGGAAAGTGGCCATTCAGCCCTACACTCTGCTTTCTATTTTCTTTTAACCAGTTCCTGATCCACAATATTAAACACTGCTTCCTATCTCATGACTTTTTAACTTTGCCAACAGTTTCTCATGAGGGACTTGTCAAAGGCTTTCTGAAAATCCAGATATACTGTATCGACTGGCTCACCTTTGTCTACCTGTTTATTCACACCTTAAAAAAAATAACAGATTAGTAAGACAAGACCTTCCTTGGCTAAACGATGACTATCTACATGTTTAGTAATTTTGTTGTTTAAATGGTTTCTACCATTTTGCTCAGTACTGATGTCAGGATCACTGGCCTGTAGTTTCCCTGATCATCCCTGGAACCCTTTCTAAAAATTGGAGTTACATTGGCCATCCTCCAATCTTCAGATACTACGGATGATTTTAATGATACTTCACAGATTAATAACAGTAGGTCTGCAATCTCATATTTCAGTTCTTTCAACACCTTCGGGTATATACCATCCGGTCCAGGTGATTTGCTACTTTTAAGTTTATCAAATAGTTGCAATATATCATCTCCAGGAACAAGCAGGAATGTAGTCTTCACATATGGGTATCATCGGTACCGACGGAGCCTGCGCGGGAACGCTCCCCAGCGTCCAATTAGAAAGCTTTTGGGAGCATCCCACAGCGCCTGCGTGCTGCCTTCCTGCCTTTCCCAACTGCCTCTCTCCAGTTCTTTGTTTTCTGCGGCACCAGCAGGTCGTTTTTCCTGTCACCGCAGAAATTATCCCATCTTTTTCATTATTTTTGTGGTAGCGTCTGCCTTCCTCGATGCTATACCGGTACCGCCGGTTCTTTCTTTCTTTAAAAAAAAAATTTGTAATCTTTTTTCAGGATTTTCCAGTCTTTTTTCTGTCGGGTACCACGTGCCATTTTGGGCACAAGGCCCAAATTTTTCTTCAGAATGGAAAAACCTGCCTCGGGTTTTGAAAAGTGTTCCAAGTGTGACGGTACCATCTCTGTCACCAACACTCACGAGTGGTGCCTTAAATGTTTAGGTCCTGACCACTCCATCTCAGAGTGTGTTGCCTGTGGGATGATGTCGAAGAGGGGTCGGCAAAACCGAGCTGCTAAGCTTAGCACCCTTTTTCCCTCCAATGCAGCATCTGTGGCATCGACGTCTTCAGGGCTTCGTCTTCCTCCCATGGATCTCAGGTAACCAAACATAAATCTGGCCAGTCCTCAAAGAGTAGATCTCCTTCCAAGCATCGAGATGCCTCTGGCGTTGCCCTTGAGGGACTTCTACCGGCAAAATTGCCCCAGCGGGAGGCTTCGGCTTCCAAAGCACTATCGGGGCTCCAGGATGTTCTCGAGGCCTCATCCTCGGCAGAACTACAGGTGCCATGCTCTGGGGTACCAGCCGCTTCATCCGGTACCGATACCCAGGCATCGGCAGTGTCAATAGACCAGAGGTTCTTGGCTATTGAACGCAGTCTGGCGGCTCTCCTTGCGGCTTCGGTGCCTTCGGGACGGCTTCAGATGGTTCAACTGGTATCGACACCGGTTCCGGCACCGATATCGGTACCGGTACTGACATCTTCGACATCGGCGACGGTGTTACCGACACCGAGTTATGCTGTTTCCTCCGGTATCGACAGGCCGGTACTGGACCCCTCCGGTATCGACTTCGATCGGTTCCGGTATCGTGCTTTGCAAGAGCACCCGGATAGGAGATATTTTAAATCCTCTGACTCTGAGGATTCTGACAGCTCTGTCGGTACCGGAGTACTTCTCTCTGAGGAGCCTTCCTCTCCTAAATGTAGGATGTCTCCTCCAGAGGATATATCCTTTCAGGATTTCATCCGGGAGGTGGCTAGAGGTTTTTCCATCACAGTGGCTCCTGAAACAGAGCCCAGAGCAAAGGAATTGGAGATTTTACAATATCCTAAAGCTCCCAAGGAGGCAGCTACTTTGCCTATTCATGAGATCTTGCATGATCTCATGCTAAGAATGTGGGAAACACCTCTTACCACCTCTCCTCATTCTCGTAGGCTTGATACCATGTATCGAGTACCTCGTTGTCCTGGATTTCAAAAAACCCAGTTACCACACCACTCCATGGTAGTGGAATCAGCTCTGAGAAGGATCAAGAGTGCAAAAGACATGCATCTGATCCACCAGGACGTGAATGTAGGACTCTTGATGCCTTTGGGCGTCGAACCTTCCAGGCCTCTATGCTTTCTGCCAGGATTAGTTCCTACATTTTATATATGGGAATGTTCCTTAAGGAGGTTACAGGAGATCTAGAGCTTATGAGCCCTCTCCTTCCTGATGATAAGAGGCAAGATTATCTTACACTTGTCAAACATGCCCAAGTTGTTTCCAAGTTTGTTAATCGTGCAGCTTTTGACTGATTTGAGTGCATAAGCAGAACCTCTGCCATTGCCATTGGTGCTCGTAGGATTGCCTGGCTCCAGGCATCTGACTTAGAACTCTGGGTACAGGACAAACTGGGGACTATCCCTTGCACAGGCAAAAATCTCTTTGGCAAAAATTGGCAAGAGAAAGCTAATGAGCTGGATGCTGATAACACCACTTTGGATAGACTATCCAAGGCTACAGCTGATCCTGCAAGGAGAAAATCCTACCATTCTTCTCTAAAAAGAAGAGGTTTTACCCCTCCTATACCCAGCAGGGGCATTCTGCAGGTCAGTCTGCCTGAAAGGGACAACAGCCACCAAAACAAAGAAAAGCAAAGTCTGCTAAGCCTCAACCGGCCCAGCAGACTCAGCCGCCACAGGGGCTTTGACTCCCATCTAGAGAACTTGGCCTTCGTGGCCCTCAACGGGCCAGAGCCCTCCACCATTCCAGGAAGGTTGTGTCATTTTTCCCCCAGATGGGAGCAGATACCAGCAGAAGAATGGACTCTCTCCATTGTAAAGGAGGGGTACAAGCTTTATTTCCTCAACATGCCCCCTCCTACAGTTGTAAGACGGTTCAATTCTCAGACTTCACTCCAAAATCAGTTGGGTCAAGAGGTCAATTTACTTCTTGCCCACGGGGCAATAGAAGACGTACCCATTTCCCAACAGGGTACAGGGTTTTACTCCCCCTATTAAATTATTCCAAAGAAAACAGGGGGACACAGATCCATTTTAGACCTCAGAGAATTGAACAAATTCCTGTTCAAGGAAAAGTTCAAGATGATTTCTCTAGGAACTCTTCTGCCATACCTTCAGAGTCAGGATTGGCTTTGTTCTCTAGATCTCAAGGATGCGTACACCCATGTTCTCATCCATCCAACTCACCGAATATTCCTTTGGTTTCTATTTCAGGGGAAGCACTACCAGTACAGGGTTCTTCCTTTTGGCCTGGCCTCAGCACCAAGGGTGTTTACAAAATGCATGGCTGTAGTGGCAGCATTTCTTCGCACTCTAGGAATATTCGTCTTCCCCTACTTAGACGACTGGCTCATTCGAGCCCCATCAGAATCAGAGGCCAGAATTTCCCTATCTTGCACAATGCGTATACTTCAGTATTTGGGCCTGGTCATAAACATCCCAAACTCCAACCTAACTCCCACTCAGTCTCTAGAGTTTATAGGAGCTATGCTGGATACCAGGAAAGCAAGGTCCTATCTTCCACAGCCCCGCTGTCTTCGCATTGTGCAGTTAGCTTCCCAAGCAGTGTTAAAAACTCATCTCACTGCTCAGGAAATATTACAATTGCTAGGCCACATGGCATCTACCATGAATGTGGTTCCCTATGCTCGCCTCCATATGAGAGCAGCCCAATGGACTCTGTCCACTCAGTGGACTCAAGCATCAGGCTGCCTATCAGACAAAATAGCAAACTCAAGTCACCTTATTTTGTCCCTACAATGGTGGCAGTCAACCCAAAACCCGTTGGTGGTGTCCCCTTTCCAACAGCCCCCACCCCAGGTCACTCTAACAACAGACGCCTCACAGGTGGGTTGGGGAGCTCACTGCAAGATCTCTCTACCCAAGGCACCTGGACTCTACAGGAGACCCATCTACACATCATTCTCTTGGAACTCAGAGCAATCTTCCTTGCTCTTCAAGTGTTCCACACCCAGCTGAGTTACAAGACAGTCCTAATTCAGACGGACAATCAAGTAGCTATGATCTATCTGAACAAGCAGGGAGGAACAGGCTCTCTGTCACTTTGCAACGAAGCTTTGCGACTATGGGCCCTCGCCAGAGAGCATCAGATTCATCTCCTTGCGGTGTATCTGCCAGGCATTCAAAACTCCTGGGCAGACAAACTCTGTCGAGTTCTGCTTCCACACAAGTGGTCTCTTCGTGCAGACCAGGTAGCAAAAATTTTTCAAATTTGGGGAACTCCGGACATAGACCTCTTTGCAAGTCTGTTGAATGCCAAACTTCCCCGATTCTGTTCCAGAATTCTGGCTCAGGGTTCTCAGGCCAGGAATGCTTTCCTCCTCCATTGGGGTCAGGACTTCCTTTATGCCTTTCCACCCATTCCCCTATTTCCCAAAACCCTATTCAAGCTTCAGAGAGACAAAGGCCATATGATTCTCATAGCTCCACATTGGCCACGGCAGGTTTGGTACCCTCTGCTCCTACATCTCTCTCAAGCTCCATCTCTGGAGTTAGGATCTGCTCCAGATCTCCTGTCTCAGGAGGACAGGATGTTGTGGCATCCCGATCCCCACTCTCTGCATCTCAGGGCCTGGTTGCTGAGAGCCTAGACCTTCATGGTCTTAACCTGTCTCAACAAGTAAGGGATATCCTTTATGCTTCTAGAAAGCCTTCCACAAGACGCTCTTATGCTTTCAAGTGGAAAAGGTTTTCCATATGGTGTTCGCAGAAGGGTCTTGACCCCCTGCCGATACCTCTAGAATCATTATTGGAGTATCTCCTTCATTTATCTAATGCAGGGCTTAAGACTAACTCAGTATGAGTCCATTTAAGTGCAATTTCAGCTTCTTTCAAGCCTTTAAATGGACAACCTATTTCCTCTCATCCTCTCATAGTGAGATTTATGAGGGACCTCCTTCTAACTAAGCCTCCCATTAGGCCACCACCGGTAGCATGGGACCTAAATCTGGTTCTTGGACAGCTCATGAAGCCGCCCTTTGAACCTCTAGCCACTACCTCCTTGAAATTCCTTTCCTGGAAGGTTGTCTTTCTCATTGCAATCACATCAGCACGTCGCATTAGTGAGTTGCAAGCATTAGTGGCTGATCCTCCTTATACGAGGTTCCATCATGATAAGGTAGTCCTTAGGACTCATCCACACTTTATGCCAAAGGTGGTCTCACCTTTTCATTTAAACCAAGCAGTTTACCTGCCTGTATTTTTTCCAAAGCCTCATGCTTCAAATGCAGAAAGGAACTTCATACGTTGGATTGTAAAAGAGCACTTGCTTTTTACTTACAAAGGACACAGCAGCATAGAAAGTCCTCTCAACTCTTTGTTGCTTTTGATCCTTCTCATTTGGGACTTCCAGTCTCCAAGAGAACACTGTCCAATTGGATTGCACAGTGTATTTCTTTTACCTATCAGAGTAAAAACCTTTCTCTGGAAGGCCATGTCACAGCTCACAATGTGAGAGCCATGGCAGCCTCAATGGCTCATCTACACTCTGTGTCTATTGACGACATCTGTCGAGCAGCTACTTGGGCCTCAGTTCATACCTTCACAGCCCATAACTGCTACGAAACCTGTTCCATACTTAATCAACTCCTACCCACCATTCCCGGGAGGATGCCAGAGATCCATGGGGGGAAGTGGAGCCCTTTCACAGGGGCACACAACTTCTGGGGTCTCTCTCTGGCATCTGTAGCTAGGGAGTCCCCATATGTGAAGACTACATTCCTGCTTGTTCCTGGAGATAGCATAGTTATTCACCTGTAACAGGTGATCTCCGGGAACAGCAGGAATTTAGTCTTCACAACCCACCCACCTCCCCTAGAAGTTGTATCTCTCTTTTCTTTTCTTTTCTTTCCTTCTCTCTCTCTCTCTCTCTCTCTTTGTCTCAGCTTTAAACTCAACTGGAGAGAGGCAGTTGGGAAAGGCGGGAAGGCAGCACGCAGGTGCTGTGGGATGCTCCCAAAAGCTTTCTAATTGGATGCTGGGGAGCGTTCTCACGCAGGCTCTGTCGGTACCAACGATACCCACATGTGAAGACTAAATTCCTGCTGTTCCCGGAGATCACCTATTACAGGTGAGTAACTATGCTTTCTCAGTTTATCGATATTTCTTTCAATTCTTCTGATGCATCACCTTTAAATACCATTTCAGTCATGGGTAACTTCCCTACATCATTCAGTAAAGACTGAAGCAAAGAATTCATTCAGTCTCTCCACTATGGCTTTGTCCCCTCTTAGTGCCCCTTTTACCCCTCTATCGTCTAATGGTGCAACTGATTCTCTCTCAGGTTTTTTACTATGAATGTCAAAGGAGCTACTTAAATTTATAAATAAAATAAAGCTGGGAATAATCATGTAGTGATTCTTTAAGTTCTGCTCCTTTAAGCAGCAGAGACCTCCAGTGGTGCTAAGAAATTATTGCAGTGTGATGTGTAAGTGTTCTGGTCATTTTCTAAAACAAAGGAGATTACTCTTGTCTGGTGCCATCATCCTGGGAGGGAACTACTCAGGGAGGGAAAATTCAAATACTATATAAACCACACCCAACGACTGATCCATGTCTTTGGCCTCACCAGTCATTGCATCATGGAAAAGAGTAGGAGTCTGCTCTTAGGGGAGCAGAGGTCTTTGACTTCACAGCCACTGTACCCACAAGATGGACCTACCTGTTTAGATATTGGATCGGGATGGAGCAGAGGGGTTGGTGGGTAACTGAAGTCAGTTAAGCCTTGCACCCAATATCTGCTGTGTCTGTGCAAACACTGCTAGCACACCCTCAAAGCTCGTGAGGAGAGGATCAGTTATACCAGTGGAGAGGAGAAGGAGTAAAGCCACTGAACATCTGGGAGCCACTGATCCAAAGGAAAAAGAAGAGGATCCAGAAATGCATCCCTTTAACCCAGTGACTCCAAACTCAGGAGCTATCAAAATACAGTATCAGGACCTGCGTCTACAGCAGATACCAGTTCACAAGGAAACTGAAAGAACGTGAAGCCTGATTCAGGAAGGGGCACGTCCTGGCCCTTGGACCAGATTCTGTAACGCGGGAGCAAAACATTCCCGTGGCATACAGAATCAGGTCTGAGGATGGCCCGGTATGTCATGCATGGCCTGTAGAACACCCACCCCACAGGCCCATGTGTGCCCACAGTGCCCTAGCACTTGCCCTGCCTCTGGACCCCTGGTGGGAGCTGCCAGAGCCTGGATCGGGTGGCAGGGACACATTTCTAGTGGCCTGCTGCTCTGGTGAAGGGCTGCTGTGCTTCTTTGGGGGGCTGCTGGGCAGGATTGGGGGGCAGCCTGCCCTTATTCCATCTCCGAGGTTGTATAATCAAGCCGTCTCCCCCAGTGACCCCCAGACATACAGTGGCTCTGTGCGTACAGCGAAGAAATCAAGCAGAATACCACCAGGGTGGATAGCGGGGCAAAATGTCTCCATAGGACATGCTGCCCTGCCATTCCCCTTCTAGAATCGGGTCCATAGTGTAAGAGGAAAGTTCCCCTATCAGGGTTAACTACATAGAGAAGAGAAAGGAGCAGCTTGAAATATCTTTCCAGCAGAGAGAAAAGAGGAAAAAGAGTTTAACTGCTTGTAATACAGTTTGAGGAAGGAGAAAGGATTTGTAACTGTTTGTATTATATTTTTGTTGTGCTTGTCAGTGACCCTTACTTTATGTATTTTAAGTAGACCCTTATGTTCAGATTATAAATTCTGATCTGGATGCTAAAGAGAAGTGGAGTGAGTGGAGCAAAAGTGCCTAAGGCCTCCCGGTGTATACTGGTCCCACGTCAGGAACCTTAATTATCCCCGAGAGTAGAGACTGAATGGACAGCATTGCTCTTGGAAGCTGTGGCCTCAGTCTGCCAAACAGTTGTGCTTAGTCATTGTAAGGGATATACACATAGAAGAGGAGGTTACAATTGGTAAGCATGTGGAAGAAGAAATGAATATGCATGGAAACCTAGTAGCTCTCTTGTACCCGGACATGGTACCTCTATTACTAGGTTAAGCACATTGGTATGGCTGTATATAGAGGAAGTTGGTACTGCTGTGCTTCAGCTGTAACTGCTGCTCTATGAATAAATGCAAAGACTTAACAAAGCCGCTGTGGGAGAGCAGAACCCGACATATGGTGATAACAGAGAGAAGAGGATTTTGTAGACTAATCCTTGTTAGGATATGAGCTGCTCTTTCTCTTTCTCTCTCTCTCTGACCAACTGATCTGATCTTTCCTAATAAGAGGATATTAACCCATCTTTCATGGCTCCTCTGTGGTCAAGGAGTTGCAGTTAAATATAGCTGGACCTTCTATTGTATTTCAGCGATAAGGCACTGGGGGAACGAAGGGAAAAAAATCCAAATTGGATAAGGCAGAGAGGGAAAATGGTTCTTTTTCTTTTCTCTCGCTCTCAAAAAATATTAGGATCTTATCTGTTCTGGCTGGAAAAAGCAGAAAGCCTCTTATCTTTCTAAGCCCTGAGCTCAAGCAAGAGTTCACTAATTTCTTTACAATGTCATCCAGCTTCCCTTCTCTCCCTCTTGCCTGCTCCCCTGAGCTTTAATCAATGGTGGTCTCCAGTCCTAGAGGTCTAGTGCTTGCATGTATGTATACTTCCGTGTATCTTTCTGTGTGCATAAATATTAGTCCTTTGGTTCCATCCACCCTCATTATGGAAGACCCAACAATGCCTTGTTTAACACTGAAACCATTGTTCTAATGTTGAGATCATAGACTCCTGATGTAAGAGGCTTAGGGAGGCTAAGCCTTCCCAGTCCCAAATGCTGCTCTGCTCCTCCCTTGTTGCCTTTACTGCAGCATTGGTTCAGGATCTGTCCCCTTGCACCTCTCCATGTGGCAGTGACACATGGCTGAGCTCATCAGCATCCTGCGAGGGTAGCTAACATGGAAAAGAAGCATGAGGCCTTTCAGCCTTCATTGTGTTGGAAGGCTTGCCATGTCCCCACCCACTCCAAAACAAACTTTCTGTTATAAAGTAGGCGGGGGCATAGACTGAAAGGTCTCACATGATGTAGACTGAAAGGTCCCGCACTTCCTTTCCTTGTTAGCTACACTTGCCACTGATGAGTATAGCTCTGGCTTTGGACTGCAGCAATAAGGTACAGGAGAGCTGTCAGGGAATGAAAAAGGGGAAATGCTGGACTATAGCATGGGGATGAGAGGGGGCCGGAAGATGCTAGACCATGGTAGCCACCTGGAGGTGGGGAGAAAAAGAGAGAAAGGGGAATATGGGAAATTCTGGCCTACTGGGAGTACAATGGGTTGGGGTAGGGAGAGAGGGACGGGAAAATGTTGAACTGCACTGGGGAAGGTGATGAGAGATTGGGGAGATACTGCATGGAGTGGAGGGCTGAGGGAAGTGGAGGGAGATGGTGGGCCATGGGGCTGAAGGAGAACGGAGAGGAAATGGTGAGATGCTAGACTAGGGGGAGAGGGAGAGGGAGAGAGAGAGAGAGGAGCTGCTCGATGGAGAGATGGAGAGAGAGGAGATAGAGGGCATGGTGAAACCATGAAGGAGAGGCCATTGGGGTGGGGAGTTAAGAAAGAGATGAATGAGAAGAGGATGGAAATAATACTAGGAAGGTGGTAAAAGGAGATAATCAAAGACTGGGTGGAAATAAGAGAACAGAGAAAGGAAGGAGCTGAGGCTAGTAAGGGAATGAGAGATGGAGGACAGTAGGTAAGAGCTAGGAGTGAGGGTGAATACAGAGAGTTGAAATGCGGTAATAGGGAGTGGATGAAAAACAGAAGAAAATAAAAAATCTGAGGAAGGAGTGAAATAGGGGAAATGGGAGTGCTACGGAAGGTGAGAGTGGGGTACTAGGCTTGGATGGAAGTGAGGGGAGGAAATGGGAAGTTGATAGGTATGTGGAAAGTAAAAAGAGGGAGAATGAGAACTGGAGAGTGAGAAGCAGGGTGAATTTTGAAGAATATAGTCAGAAAAGAACAAACTAAAGGAAAAAGCCGAAAGGGAAAGGTCAACATCAAAGGCAGATGTTGGGGAGGAATGGAAAAAGACAGGAGAGAAGAGAAATGGCAAATGGACAGCAGACCCTGGAAAGAGAGTTAGGACATTCAGACAGAGGAAAGCAGAAATGAGACATTGGGGCCAAAGCAAATGGAAAAATAAAATACCCAGACAGCAAATTAGAAAAAAGTATTTTATTTTTAAATTTCTTATTTGGAATATGTCAGCTTTGAGAAATGTGCATCTCTGATGACTTTGTATCTTGGTCAATACAAGAAATGTGTTTTTGTTTTTATTTCTCCAGTGTTACTATAAATGCAGAGTCTGACTTCTTGAGGTTTCCAGTTCAGTTATGCCTTCATATCTTTATCACTAATCTGTGGTCTCTTGTTTCATATTTGATGAGGGTCTGTCTGTGTTTTGCATATGTGACCCAGGTGCGGTGTTTTGCTAGTGTATAGCTTCTGTGCAGTAATCTGTAGCATTTCTATTTTCTCAGTAGGTGGTATATTAGTGTTTAGGGCCTAGTCTAATATTTGCAGTGCTGCCTTTTCATAGCTAAGGTTGTTGCTGCTTGAGTCCTGGGAGTTAGTGTTGTTATGATAGGGTAAGGTTCTGAGTATCTTTATGCCTGGTTTGTGAAGCGGCCGTATGTTGCCCTTACTGAGGTTTTTAATTTAACTTTAGTTTGTCATAATATCAGACAGTAGTTTAGCACATTTTGCATTGTGTCTTTATATCACACTTGGGACAGATCAGGTTAGTGTGAGACACTGCCTTTTGTGACATCTTTAAATATAGTCAAATTGTTTCCATAGATGTGTATGTGGTTTAGAGCTGGTAAGTGCTTGAAACAATTGAGTTTAAAATATGGAACGTCGTCCACAATGCAGAAATCCATTTTTAGGTGCACGCAAAGGCATAATTTGACAATAAAAGTATATAACTAATATGACTCAAACCTGTATGCTTAGTGCCCCCCCCCCCATGTTAACCATGGGCCCCTCCAAAAATGAATTCTAGCTCTGCTGTCGCCCCAGGGATTTTATCCCCAATTGTCCTGTCCCACTTTAGTCTCCCCAAATAGCTGAGATGATTCAAATGTTAGAGTACTGTCTCTGCTGATAAAACTGAGCTTCTCCACCCTCTCTCTGCTTCTCATCTCCCCCCTTCCCTTCCTTCCTCCCCCTGTATTTTTCACAGTGCTACCAATCTCAAAACATGCTCTCTTTTAGTAAACTTGCTTTCTGATCTCTCTGTCTGAACTCACTGTCTCTGATGTTCCTGTAGTAATTAACTTGCCACCCTGTGATCCTTCCTCATCTTGTGTTAATTAGTGTTTGTACTGGTGAAAAGTCCTTGAATGTAGCAAAGAATCCCAGATAGACTCCATAACCTTTGTGTCAAACGGCTCCCACTCTACTGATCACGTGCAGAAATGCAGAGCAAAATGGCGTTATCCTCTGTCGTTGCTGCCAACAAAGCCCAGGCTTGTTGCAGCTGCACTGCTGTGATGAAACCATCAACTTTGCAGACTATTCCAAAATATTTCTGTCTTAGCATACTGACTGTGGTATGCCCTCATGTAATGTTATTATGGCAGCCTTCTAGATTGGCGCACCACAATGAGGCATTCCTAGGATAAGGTTCTGGATTTCGCATAGTATTCTCATACTGCTATTATAGGTCACTACAGTGTTCTAGTTGTTTCATAACCAGCTTAAAACAGCAGGACAGCTTGTGCTGTGCATTGGTTTTTAAGGACACTGGGTGCACTGCACATGCAAAAAATTAAGGGAGGGGATATTCAAAGGGATTAACATGGCTAGCATATATGCTAACCATGTTAATCCCTCCTTCTAGGATATTCAATACCACTGCTGCATGCCCCGATGCCAACGGTTAGAATCAGTGCATTCTGGGGGCGGCACCTGACCATAACTGGGCAATGACGATATTGAGCCGCTGCCTGGTTACGGCAAAGTGGCGAAAGGAAGGCGCAGCAAAGGCTGGCCTAATCTACGCCATGGAAGGTAACTGGGCAGTGGCTGAATATTGCCATTGTCCAGTTAGCTTCCTGCCAATCCAACCTGGATATTCAATGCTGGGGCCAGATATGACCCTGGCATTGAAATATCTGGGTTTAAGTTTCGGCAGTGGTGGCTAGCCACGTTGGGATGGCCAGCCGCCAGCACTGAATATCCCCCTCTCTCCACACACACAAACATAAAGGTGAGAGGCAGAGAAAGAAAATAAGATATGATTTGACTGAAATAGTGCCATGCAAGTGCTGTTGCTGATGCCTCTTCTCCTCTTCACATATGTATATATATATTGAGCAACCATATATTTTTATTTAGCAATGTAATATATAAAGATAAGATCATTTCTTGATAAAAATTTGCTTTGATAAAATAGGGAACCTTTTGTTTGGTATTTAACTGTTGTTTACAGTGGGATTTCCAAATTGAGGTGGCGGATATTGCTTTTTAAGTGCTATGATAGGTTTGGCTTATTTTCATGTGATATTCCTATAGCAACAATTGTTTCAATACAACACAAACACTGTTCTGACTCTGGCAGCCAGCAATTCCCCTTACCTGCTCAACCAACAACACCATGAATAAGCCAGGGACAAATACATTACGAGAATGCATAATGCTATTACTCAGGGTGAGGCCCACTCGGGACCGACTCAAGGGTATCTGGCATCCTAGGCAAACTTTCAGATGTGCGCCCCCCCTGTGAAAATATATTGAGAGATGCATCACATACGTGAACATTAACAGATTCTGATACACACACACCATACATACACAGTTCCAGCCTTTAGATCAGGGGTCACCAACCTGCGGCCCACGGGCCGCATGCGGCCCACGAGGTCCCTTCGTGCGGCCCGCGAGGCTCTACCCCGGTTAACATTATGTGCGGCCCGCCAAGGATTCCCGCCATTGTATCTGCGGCCTGCGGCATGCTCGGCGGGTTCAACGGCACGTGACCGGTTTCCCAAGAGCAGCGCGCAAATTAGAGGACCAATCAGCAATAAGGCTTAAACTTTGATTCTGTTTTTGCAGCTATCGATAGAATTCCTGTTCTCTTTTTTCCCCATGGCTTCCCCCACGAACAAGAAGCGCAAGCTCAGCCATCTCATTAAATTCAATAAAGGTAATCAGCCATTGTTTTCATAATTTTGCGTTTGTTGTTTTTTTTCGCGGGGGCGGGGAGAAGGGGGGTGCGGCCCGCGAGGCTCCCGGTAGTCGGTTGTGCGGCCCACGGCCCTCTGGAGGTTGGTGACCCCAGCTTTAGATAGATCTCCAGTGATTTTCTGCCTCAGAGGTCCAGCCCTTTTCCTTCCACAACCATTCCTCACTCTCCTATGGGATGATCTATAGATCTTCAAGCTGACCCAGAGGTTCTGGCTGCTATAATCAGTTACTCTTCACAGTCACCACAGAAGCAAATTTATGCTGGGACAGGCAGACTAGCAGCTGGACCATGGTTGTTGCACTCTTGTAGCCGGTGTTCCTGAGCAAATGGGCTGCAAACTGTGGTCAATCTCATGGGACTTTGATCTGCAGTCTAAGACGGCCAGCAGCTTGTGTTTCACAGGAGAACCCTAGCCTCAGAGGTGCATCTGCTAGTATAGGGTAATAGTCTCCTCTTCCACCAGAGATGGTAATAAAGGGTAAACTCAGAGCCACATGGATTAACTAAAAAAAAATGACAGGTTGCCAATCCCTGATCTAACCAGAATAATACATAGAGATGTATAACCCATAGGTGCAATTCTGCTAAACGTTATTTTCACTCCTGTGCAGGCTTTGAGGCAAGAAAAGGCTATGACATGATCCCAGACAGCCTGTGCTCTTTCGTCTGATGGATCTGTGGGATTCATACCTACCTTCTGCCATGGACTGAGATGAGTGTCGTGTTCTAGATACACTAAAGCTGTGGCTGTAGAACCTCACTGAACTCCAGTGTGGTTAACGAATTTCCCTCCTTGGCTCCGCCTCTCTGCTAAGCATCAACTCATTGACATCTGCCATGTTGGAAACTCATGTGCTCTCCAGCAAGCCACACCCTTGTGAATCAGGAAGAGTAGAGTGGTCCAGATTTCAGGCCCTTCTCCCTGGGAGCCTAGTACTTGTGTGTGCTTGCCGTCCTCCTCTTCCTGGATATTTTTGAATACCCTGCATCCTCCTACCAGAAATTTCGCCAGCTTCTCCTCTCGCGCTACTCCTTGTCTTTTGAGCCAAAGCTCCCTTCCTGCTATCTGGCGTCACATACTGGCACTTAATGACACTAGATTAGTGATTTTTCTCTCTGGCTATAGGTTTATGAGGAACTCACACCACTTGTTCTAAGGAAATGCTGCGTCTCATCTGTACGAGTTGCAGTCAGAGCAGCGCTGCACCAGTGTGCACAAGGGTAAGGTTACTAGATGTTTTGCAAGCAAATCTGGGACACTTATCCGAAGTGTGTTTGCTGGGGGGAGGGGCAGAAAGCAGGATGATAGATTTTCGGTAGTTTCTGGGTGACTTTTTTGTAGAGGTTTGTATTACTTCATAGTATGCTTGGTACTGAAAGGGTGCATGTTGCTGTTAGTGAGATGACAATGGAATCAGGATATATTTTTGCATGGTAAGTTCTATGGGGAAATATCCTAGCTGGGCTCTGCACTTGTTGTAGGGGGAGGGGCAGGGGATTCTATGGATGCAGAATATATGTTTGGATTTAACATCATATGGAGGAGCATATGTGTGTTGGGACACTAAGAAAGGAACTGTAGCTCAAAGGGAGCTGAAGAGTGCGACGTCTTGAACCCCATCCTACCCTATGTGAACTGCAGGAGCTAAAGCCTGTATGGCTGCTGTCATAGCAGTTATTGTTGAGGGTGGGGGTGGAGCGGGGGGTGGAACACAGGCAGCAACAGGTGGCAGGTTTTTCTCTTTCAAAAAGTTGGCAACCCTAGATGTAGTGCTCTCTCTCTTCCCAATCCCTCCCTGTCTAGAAGTAGCAACTCTTCACTCTCAACCACGCTTTACCTACAGTGGTGAGCAAAAGTTTGGAACCACTTGTACAGCATTTGTAAAGGTCATGTTTTGCATTTCTTATTCAGCCTCTATGCTACAAATTGATGCAAATGTAGGTTAGCTAATTTATACACCCATGATACTAATGAAGGATTTACACAGGATGGTACAGGCAGTAGTATGGGAAACAAAGAAATGCGTGATTTTATCAGTATATGTTTTGTAAGCATTTTGCGTGTCCATTTCTCCTTTTTCCTTTGTTTTGGCCCTGAAAATAGCCATTTGGTATGTTGGTGCTCATGTAGGGGCCCATTATGATAGGGGCTTGTCCAGCCCGTCTGGATGTCCAAAATCTGGACGGGCTGGATTTGCATACGATTCTGCACCTGCGGGAGCTAGACGTTCCCGCAGGAGCAGAATTGGGGCAAAGGGCGTGGACGGACCAGATGTGCCCTGATTCAGCCTCACTGCACGTATGACTCCCACCCTGTCCAGTTCTCACAATGCTCTTGCATGGAGCCACGGCGCCCCGTTGCCATGGCACCAGGATGCCATGCAGGAGCCCCGATTCCCCACACCAGATTAAAGGTGCTGTTTCCCACCACCCGACCCCTGGAGAGGCTTGCCAAGGCTGGGGTCAAACTGAGGGGAACCTCCTGCTGCCGCTCACCATCCTTCCTCGGTCCGCCAGTGCAGATCACCTCTGGCAGGGAGACTTATTCCACCTCCGAGGTGGAATAAGTTCCTTGTGCATACTTACCCCTCCCCTCCCCCCCCTCCCCACCCAGACATAAAGGGCTGTGACCAGAATCTGCCCTGTTCATCCGTGGTGATATCTCTATAGCTGTTTCTTTGGACCTTTCTGTGGCTTTCGATCTCATTGATCACACTGTCCTTCTCTCTCGCCTTCGGGATGCAGGGATCCTTGGCACTGTGTTTCAGAGGTTTAACTCATTTTTTATTTTTTATTTATTTGTAGTCTCTTTTATACCGCGCTATTCGACATCAGTGTGGTTTACAATGAACATAAGAGTTGCACATCTCAATTTCGTGATTTGTGCTTACAGTGAAACAGGTATAATAACTTGGGTATACATTAAACAGGAAAATTAAACTTGGGTATGCATTAAGCAGGTATAACAGGTAAAATAGGGTATAAATAACCAGTCACTTAACAAGGAGACACAATGAATAAACTCATTTCTTGTCCTCCGGTCTTTCTCTGTCTCTTCTAATTCCTCCACCTCTGAGTCTACCCCCCTGCACTGTGGGGTCCCTCAGGGTTCGGTCCTTGTACCTTTGCTTTTCAACATTTTCCTGACCCCGCTCAACCTCCTAATACAGCAACACAGCGTTTCAGCTTACTACTATGTGGATGATGTTCTTTTGGTCCATCACACCTCTCCACTGAAGCCGGATCTTTCCTCCCTTAACGTCTGCCTACATGATGTTGCCAACTGGTTAAGCACTAACCTCCTATGTCTTAATCCCGCCAAGACCTTGGCTTTATGGTTTTCCCTAGATACCCCTCCTCCAACTCTCTCTCCCTCTCTCCTGGATGCCCTGGTTCCTTCAGTATCTTCCATGCACTATCTTGGGGTGATCCTGGACTCCTCTCTTTCCTTCCAAGATCACATCTCTGCACTGTCCCATCATTCACATTTTTTCTCCATCAGATCCGAGCAGTCCGTGACATCTTGTCCCTGCCTGCCCTTACCACTCTTCTGCTCTCTATGGTTATCTCCCGAATTGATTATTGTAACGTCATCTTTGCAGGTCTCCCTCTGCATCAGTTCCATCGCCTCCAGTTGATTCAGAACACTGCAGCAAGGATTCTTTCACACGCTTCCCGTTATGCTCACATCACACCCCACCTTATCCATTTGTGTTGGTTGCCAGTTTCATACCATATTACCTATAAGGTTCTGATCCTTACCCACACACCCCAGTATTTGGCCGACTCCTTGCTACACCGCTCTGTACCTCGTTCCCTTTGATCAGTTCACAACTACCATTTGCACCTCCCATCTTCCACCCTGGCCCATCTAGAGTGGACTTGACATTCCACATTTTTTCTAGCCCCTTCCCTCTGGAACTCCAACTGGAGCAATCCTACCCTAAGTTCAAGGCTGTTCTTAAGACGCTTCTCTTTTTCCTGGCCTATGAGCTCCCCTCTTCTGACTCTCACTGATTACTCTATCCTCCTTCTCTGTTACTCCTTCTCTCTCTGGTGTGTATGTGTTTCTTTCCTGTCAGAATTGTAGTTCCCTTTCCTTTCTGGCTTTGGCCCTATTATTATTATTTATACTGCTCTGATGTTGCGAAGGATGGTTAATCAAGCCTCACAATAAAAATAAAGATAAAAGGAGCCCGCCTTCACCCCGCCCACACTCCTCCTCTGACCTACCCCCTCCCGCCTCTGTCCAGAGCTCCCCACGCATCCCTTCTGTACGTGCGTGGTGCTTTGGGTTCAGAATCGGCCCCAAGCAATTAACAGGAGGTGTACATCCAAACCAGATGTAAATCCCCATTAATCACAGTTCTGAATGACCCCCTTAATATCTGATTGGCCATCCTTTGCTCATTAGAACCAGCTTGCATCTGATGGGTATCAAATACATCAATTTAACAATGTAGTCTGTTGTTACAACTCTTTTCCAAGCCACAATCAGACTCTGAGTTCTCTTTGGTGCCTGGACAATGTTTAGATATTTCCACAGCAATTTTGTGCCACATGCTTTCGATTGAGTTCAGATCTGGTGATTGAGCTGGCCAGTCGAGGGTGACAATCTTGTTCCTTTTCCTTTCAATTGGTGACAATTTTTGCACAATGGCATAGTGCGTTGTCATCTTGAAAGAAAAAGCTTTCTCCAACTAGCTGGCCTGCAGATGGAATCATGCATTTCTGAAGAATGTCAATGCATTTTGTTGCATTTCCCATACCATCGACATTGTGCCGGCGACCTACTTCACTTGGGGCTATACAACCCCAAACTGTGATCTTTAAGGGATGCTTGACGAGACATTCGAACATTCTTGCTTCCGTCCTTTACCTTTGAAACGCCTCACATAAGCATGTGCTTGGTCTCCAAACAAGCAGAAAGTACTAATCATAGAAAAGCACTAATTCCCACATCTCATAGGTCCATTTTGAATGCTTCTCTGCCCACTCCACTCTGCACTTCCTTTGGGCTTCTGTTAGAAGTGGCTTTCTCCTCACTTTGCGTCCTCTCAGTCCAAATTCCAGACATCTTCTGCGCACTGGAAGTTGAAACCATCATACCACACTTCTCCTGCCACTGTCTCAAAAGCTTAGGTGATGTAAGCCGGTGATCAAATATAGAAGTGCTTCGAAGAGTACGATTATCCCACTGAATTGAGGACCTGGGATGACCAGAACGTGGCTTGTCAACTACAGTTCCAGTCTCTTTCTTCTTAGGAACCTGTCTTCATCTTTTCTTAGGATCTCTCACAACAATGGCAGCCGCTCAGAATTTTCTGATCCCTTATATAGTGACCTCAAAAGGATAATGCTGCTTAATGAATGGTTAATGAAAATAACTGTTTGATTGTTGCCACTTGTTCAAATGTGATTGGTTAATCTCGATTCATCTTTTATTTATTTATTTTATTTTTTATTTATTTAACAATTCTTATATACCGCGCTATTTGTATCAGTGCGGTTTATATTCAGGCTCCATTATTACATATGAGAATGTATTTGGCTGATTAATAGGAGACATGTATTCTGTCGTGAGGGCGACCCCTAGTGGCCAAGGGCGGTAAGGGCATGCTCCACCATGTATTTATTTTCAAGGAGCGTGGTGTATTGTAAGGCCAAAATGGAGATTAGTCTTATCTATTTCAGCTCCTTGTGAGCACATAATAATTAAGCCAAGAGTCTAGGGAAACAAGGCTTTTATTTCCCCTCTGTGCAAGGGTTCATTAAGACAACGGAAATCAAAGAATGTCCTTTGTTTGAAAAGGTGCCAGTAATAAACAGGTTGACTAACTGTTAGTATCTTCACAGTTAGTGCAAAGGTTAAATGGAGGAATTCAGTTCATTCCAAGGCAAAAACAATTAAACAAGGTTTCTTCTTATTTACACGGTGGCTATAGATTCTAGGCTAGTAGCCATGCACAAACCACAATCCATATCTTCTTCCTGAGGAAAGGGAATAGTATTTATATCTTCTATTTCCATAGATTCTGCTTCACTACTTTCCCCCTCAGTGTAAACGCTGTCCCTAGCTGTTACAGCTTTACATGGACTGTCTCTGGTGTCTTGCCTCCAATAAGACTGTGTTTTAAGTTCTCTTGGTATTTCCTGAAACCACTCTGGTTTCTTTCTTCTTCTTACAAACTGAGTATTTGTTTTAGCAGTGCTTCTAGGAGTTAAGCATTCTTTAGCAGGAATAAAGCTTTCATACCTTGAGTTTCTGTAGCTTGAATCCCTGGAGCCTTCTCTCCCAAGAACGTCTCTCTTGCAACAGGTTTTCTGCCGGTAGCTTCTGGGCAGTGCTGTGCTTCAGTGACAAAGTAGCTTTGCTAGAAACTCCTTTTCCTCGGGTACCTGGTAAAACCTGTCCAGCATATTCCAGTTTCTGCAGGTTTTCCTCCAAACCTGGTTTTCTGGTTCTCTGGATACGTCTCTCAGCTTTGGACTCAGAAACGTTGCTTGAGCAAGGAGTGGCACACTCTCCAGCCTGACTGCTTTCTCCAGCAGACTCCCTCTGAACAGCTGCTCTTGTAGCTTGGCCCCTCTGAACTCCACCTCTGTGAATTTTGTTCCTTTGGGCTTGCTCAAGGAGGATTCCTTCCTTCAGGTCTCTCCTTCTTTCCTTAGCCGTGCTCCTTGTTCCTTCTCCAAGTCCTTCTGCTTCTTGTTCTGCTTTTCCTGTCCTCTCTGCTTTGCCTTCTACTTTGCCAGAATTAAACTTCTGCTTATAAAGGGATCTTCCCTTTGAATCTCCCGGGCTTATTTCCAGGGGCAACTGGTTAGCTCTCCTAGCCTCATTAGCTTCTGTATGATCACTCCTGCCCCCTCTAGCTGTGCTTTGAGGTAATTGCACATCTAGATTTCTGTGATAAACAGGGTTTCTTTTCAACTTTGCTTCTTTATTAGTACCAGCCTCATGACAATACCAAGCAAGTAAACTATGAGGCTAGATTCTAGTGGGATTTGATAGATCTGAGATATCAATAAATTCTGAACACAATGATGTGCAAATTTTATAACTTAGCAGTTGGAAACAGGCTTGTAATCAAGCCAGAAGGCTTAAATGCAAATAAATGCTGGGTGGTTCCAAACCTTTGCACACCACTGTAACATCTCCTCTTCCTCTATTCCTTCACCACCCTCTGCTCTAAAAGCAGCTTCAACAGGCAGCCTCTCCATATCTTTTTCTCCTCCCCCATATCTCACACAGCTCACCAAGCCGATGGAAGACTGCAGAGCCTGCCAAAGATCTTCAGGCCATAATGGAAGCAACACCAACCGTAAACAAAACCAGCACAAGGCCTGTAAGCTGTCATGTGCGGCCAGTATGAGCGACTTGTCCAGTTGTCTGCACATTAGTCAGGAGGGTTGTATGGTGGTTGGGAGGCTGGGACAGCTGTGAGAACCACATGGCTGGTCTTGTGGCTTCCCCGAGACACAACCACACTTTTTTCACAGACACTACCACTGCATTTGTGAGTTCACATCAGGCACATCGGGGTTGCTAGCCCATACCTGACTCTCATCTGCCACCATCCTTCCTTCAGCCCATCCATAAGCCTCTGCCGGCTATGTGCAATCATGTATTCTCCTGCCAGCTGCTACACCATGGCCCGCACAGGAACTTTATCCTCATTTCATTGTATCACTCACACCTCTCCTGTGCCTGATCTGCATGTCACCACTCCTGCTCCATCTTCCTTTGGATGCCCACATCGTGGTGATTCTGGCTCCGCAGGGGGACACGTCTTCCCCATCCTATGCCACACACTGGCATTAGAGCATTTTACTTGGGAACCTCCCACATGCTCATCCCACTTACTGACTGCCATGTAGGATGCCACTGGGTCTGTCAGATCCCTCAGTTCCTACCTGTCCTTCCATCCACTTTAACTTGAATTTCGCTGGGGCTCCCTTGTCCAGCGTTAAGGTGACAGCCATTTTCAGGCGTTAAGGTGCATCGCTTGATATCCAGTGCTCCCTTAATGCTCTTTAGTAAACATACCCCTGTGAGTTTTGCAATCTTTGTGGCACAATAGACTTGATTTAGTAGAGTATTTCTGTGGCAGTCTGTGGATTCCTCGCACTATGGTATAGCTTCATAGAGATCTGGCACATCATAATGAGAATAGTGACTCTGGATAAGTGATATATATACACAAACCTGCAGGGATGTGTGAATAAATCAAGTCCATTTGTGAACCTTTTGTCTTTACTGCTGTGATTTATCACTTGAGCTGTAAGGACTGTCCTAGATTTTCAGTGAGCTTCACACAGTAGGAGCTTATAGATTTTGTTCTTTCTTTACCTTTTTCTATAGCCAGATCTCTCCTCTGAACTGAAGCTGAGTCCCTGCACTCACCTTTCAGCTGGAACTCAGCACTATAGCTTTGTTTTTAAGGAAAGTTTAAGGTAACCCTGATGGGGAAACGGAAAAATAGGGTGTCAGGGAAAAAGGATGTTCAATGTACATTTCTAAATTCTAAGAGAAGGGAGACCATGAAGGCAGCTAGAGGCTTCTTTGTTTTTTTAAAATCTGGTTCTGTGTGTTCCCTGTCGACTCACTGGTCATATTTTGGGGCTGCGCTCCTTGGTCCACACCCCGCATTTGAACATAAGAACATAAGATATGCCATACTGGGTCAGACCAAGGTACATCAAGCCCAGTATCCTGTTTCCAACAGTGGCCAATCTAGGTCATACGTACCTAGCAGTTTCCCCAAGGGACACAGGTTCCACAATGCTTGTACTGGGTCAAGCATTGATATCCTGGGTCCCTTCTTAATAATGGTTTATGGACCTTTCCTCCAAGAACTTGTCCAAACCTTTTTTAAACCCAGCTACACTAACAGCCTTTACTACATCCTCCGGTAACAAATTCCAGAGTTTGATTACACGTTGAGTGAAAAAATATTTTCTTTTATTAGTTTTAAATAGTTTACCCTGTAGCTTCATTGCATGTCCCCTAGTCTTTCTATATTCTGATAAGGTAAACAATCGATCTGCGTTTACCCATTCCACTCCGTTCATTAATTTATAGACTTCTATCATATCTCCCCTCAGCCGTCTCTTTTCCAGGTTAAAGAGCCCTAACCTTTTTAGCTTTTCTTCATAGGAGGATCCTTCCATTCCCTTTACCATTTTGGTGGCTCTTCTCTGAACCTTTTCTAATAACTCTATATCCTTTTTAAGATACGGCGACCAGAATTGCACACAATATTCAAGGTGGGGTCTCACCATGGAACGATACAGAGGCATTATAATATCTTTTGTTTTATTTTCCATTCCTTTCCTTATAATACCTAGCATTCTATTTGCTCTCTTGGCCGCCGCTGCACACGGGGCCGAGGGTTTTAACATGGTATCCACAATGACGCCTAAATCTTTTTCCTGGGTGGTGGTTCCTAATGTGGAACCTTGCATTGTGTAACTATAGTTTGGGTTGTTCTTCCCTAGGTGCATAACTTTGCACTTGTCCACATTAAATTTCATCAGCCATTTTGATGCCCAGTCTTCTAATTTATCAAAATCCTCTTACAATTTTCCACAATCCTCTTGGGTTCTAACAACTTTAAATGGTTTTGTGTCATCTGCAAATTTGATAACCTCACTCGTTATTCCACTTTCCAGGTCATTTATGAATATGTCAAAAAGCAGCGGACCCAGCACAGATCCCTGGGGTACACCACTATTCACCTTTCTCCATTGGGAAAATTGGTCATTTAGCCCAACCCTATGCTTTCTATCTTTTAACCAGTTCTTGATCCACAGTAGTACACTGCCTCCTGTCCCATGACTCTTTAGTTTTGCCAAAAGTCTCTCATGAGGGACCTTGTCAAAGGCTTTCTAAAAGTCCAGATACACTATATCAACCGACTCACCTTTGTCCACCTGTTTATTCACACTTTCAAAAAAACATAACAGATTAGTAAGACAAGATCTTCCTTGTCTAAAGCCATGTCTCCCATTAGGCCATGACTATCTACATGCTGAGTAATTTTATTCTTTATGATGGTTTCTACCATTTTTCCCGGTACTGACGTGAAGCTCACCGGTCTGTAGTTTCCCGGATCACCCCTGGAACCCTTTTTAAAAATTGGTGTTACATTGGCGATCTTCCAATCTTCAGGTATTAGAGATGATTTTAATGATAGTTCACAGATTACTAATAGCAGGTCTGCAATCTCATATTTCAGTTCTTTCAACACCCTTGGATGTATACCATCCAGCCCAGGTGATTTGCTACTCTTCAGTTTATCTAATAGTTGTAATACATCTTCCCGATATATCAATATTTCCTTCAATTCTTCCGCACCTTTAAATACTACTTCAATTATGGATAACATCCCTACATCTTCCTCAGTAAAGACCGAAGCAAAGAATTCATTCAGTCTCTCTGCTATCGCTTTGTCACCTCTTAGTGCCCCTTTAACTCCTCTATCATCTAATGGACCAACTGACTCTCTCACAGGTTTTTTGCTACGAATGTATTTGAAAAAATCTTTATTTCGCGTTTTTGCTTCCACAGTAAGCTTCTTCTCAAATTCTCCCTTTGCCTGCTTTATCAATGCCTTGCATTTGACTTGCCAGTGCTTGTGCTGTTTTCAGGTTTCGTCGTTTGGCTCTTTTTTCCATTTCCTGAAAGATGCTTTTTTGGCAACAACAGCCTCTCTGACCTCACCTTTAAACCATGCTGGCAGTTTTTTGGACTTCCACTTTTCTTAAAGCATGGAATACAGCTGGTCTGGGCTGCCAAGATAGTATTTTTCAACAACACCCAAGCTTGATGTAAGTCTTTAACCTTTGAACTGCTCCTTTTAGTTTTTTCTTAACTATTTTCCTCATTTTATCATAGTCTCCCTTTCGAAAGTTAAAAGGTAGTACTGTGGATTTCCATACTATCCCTCCTCCACTAATTAAATCAAAGGCGATCATGCTATGATCACTATTGCCAAGTGGCCCCAACACCCTTATCTCTTGCACTAAATCTGGTGTTCCACTAAGGACTAGGTCTAATATGACTTCCCCTCTGGTTGGTTCATGAACCAGCTGCTCCAAGAAGCATTCATTTATGTCATCTAGGAACTTTATCTCCCTAGCATGTCCTGCCGTGACACTGACCCAGTCGATACCGGGGTAATTGAAATCACCCATTATTATTACTGCGCTGTAACCTTTGTTAGCTTCCTTGATTTCTTTGAGCATTTCATCATCCATTTGTTCATTCTGGCCCGGTGGTCGATAGTACACCTCCACTGCCATCGCCTTCCCCTTTTTACATGGAATTTCAATCCATAGAGATTCTACAGCAAATTTTGTTTCCTGCAAAACTTTAATCCTTTCTGACTCAATGCCCTCTCTAACATAGAGTGCAACCCCTCCACCAATTTGATCAGCTCCATCATTACGATATAGTTTGTACCCAGGTATCACAGTGTCCCACTGGTTGTCCTCCTTCCACCATGTCTCTGATATTCCAATCATATCTAACCTCTCAGTGCAGTATTTCACTTTAATGCTGCACTGAGAGTGAGGATGGTCAGGTGTTGGGCTTTATAACGATCTTGCTTTTTAATAAATTATCATTTGGTAAGAACAGGGCACCCAGTTGTTTTCTTTATCCCTTTGTCATTACCTGGACAAAAAAATTTTGAGACACATGGCAG